>JASDDO010000016.1:39436858-39921063 GCA_030015575.1 Agapanthus africanus | reverse complement strand
AGGTTCAAAGGCAGTTCAAGACGGTCACATAATCGAGTTAAGGTTTGTTGTCTTCTAGAGGGTCCATCGCGTTACTTGCACTACTTCGAACGTCTTTAAACTACGGAAAGATCCAACACTTGGAAAATTTTCCGGCAAGGGAAAAATTGGGTATTTATATCCGGTCGAATTTTTTAACATATTCAAAAATTATCCGGAAAACACATAGACGAAGTTAAATAAACCGATCGAATCATTGAATCCCCAAAACAACCCAGAAAATTTAACTGTTGAATATAAGTTAAAATTACCCAGAAAACACAGGAACCAATATAGGACATTACTGTGCAAAGAATGGACAAAGAAGCTACAGTGTTGCCGCGAAACCGCCGCGGAACCTAGGGTAAGGCCGCGGTTCCGCGGCGGCTTGATGGAGTTGGGCCCAAGTATTGCACAGTAATTCTTACAAAAGCCTGCTAATTTTTCAGCATATTTTTAATTCAGAAAATTCCACAGTTCCAGAAAATGTACAGAGAGGGGTATTGGATTAGGGTTTCGGGTTCGAACGGACTTCTAACTTCGTCTACTCATCGCCTAAGGCTCTAGCTTGGCTCTGATACCACTGTAGGGTTCCTAGGCACACTCAAAGGTTCCACAAGGCATCAACCATGCTAAATTCAAATTTTTCCGGTGCCGAGAAATCCTA
Source organism: Agapanthus africanus (assembly GCA_030015575.1). NCBI lineage: Eukaryota > Viridiplantae > Streptophyta > Magnoliopsida > Asparagales > Amaryllidaceae > Agapanthus > Agapanthus africanus. The sequence continues at coordinate 39,920,378 of JASDDO010000016.1, read as the reverse complement.
ATATAGATCGTTAACTAGAGGATAGGCGAAAAGCAAGCAAGTAAACAACTTTATTGCTAAGTGAAAAGGGACTACAACCTTTGTAGATCCGCTCCACCATTTCTTTAGCTCCGTGTTGACGTCCTTCCGCTGCGATCATCGGATCCTGACTCTAGCGATGGTTCGTCGGAGAAATGATCGGGCTAGGTCATTGACTTCGAGGCCGAAGATGATCTACGTCGGGGAGACTCAACTCAAGCTTTTCCTTAACTTGGTCAAAAACTTTGTGAAGAGAACACCCTATACTACATGGCAAGTGGTAGAGGATGAAGAAATAGTAAGTGGGTTCACTTTAGAATTGGATTTCTCACTCTTTTTCTCATGGCACCATTGGAGCTCTCAAGATTTTGTGAGCTTGATGAAGATGAAGAAGAAGAAAAGAATCATATGAATTAAAAGAATAATATGAATACTTATCCTTTTAATCATGGCACCATGGTTGTGTTAAGCCCTCATGCTTAATTCATGTAGAGAATTAACCATAGCTTAAGGTTAAGGGTTGGGTTAGCTAATATCTTAAACAAATGACAAAGAGAGTTGACTTTGTCAATGCTTATCAAGCTTCATGAAGCTTGATAACTTTGACCAAAGTCACACTCTGTTTTTATATGCTTAGGAAAATAGTAAACCCTAATCTAACCTTGATTTGGTTCAAGTCTCATACACACAACTTGTTTGTATCATCAAGCATGATACAAACATGTACACTTGCATATATCACATATAAACAATGTGCACATTCAAGTGAGAAAATCAATCTTAAGTGAACCAATACTAGTTAATGTAAAGTAATATATCAAATATATAATTTTACATTAAATCATTAAATCAACACTTGATTTAACGATCCGGTCATATCGCATATAACCGACTAATATCAAGTGTATCAATGTATCGAATCAACACTTGATTCGGTAACCCGGCTATATCACATATAACCGACCGATGATACAAATCGCGAGAATAGAATACAGTATCACATACTGGTATTATTCTCGGTCCTGCACATATCTCATATGTGCTATTATTTCGTTTCGCTTGAGCCAGGAAACCCCTGTGTAGGACTCTAAAGACTCGTCAATACGCCGGCAGCAGGTGATGATCATATCAAACACCCCACAAGCCGCAAGCGGTCTTCTAACGTAACGGCCACCCGGGTATTGAGCGATCAGAAGATCAACGAGCAAGCCCGCTCACACTCCTGTGAATCCAACGAGTAACACTACCGTACAGTCCGGTCTGTTCGTCTGATATGTCGCATATCTCGTCTAGGGGTGGTAAATGTCAGACCCTACTAACTCGATAAGTCGTGTCGATATGAGGCTCATAACGGGTCAAGAAACTACTGGTAACACTTACCAGTAAATCCCTAAAGCAGCCTTGGCCAAGGACTTCCTGTTATAGCCAATCGAGCACTACGCAACATCAACTCCCTATACCGGGAGAGACGAAACCCCTCCTATCGCTCATTGCCTCCATATGACTCGGGACTGTACCCAAAAACCACCTTTTGCATGCCCTCTTGGACGTGGTATGATGGAAATCAAAGCACAGTGGGAATCACACAAGACTCTATGACGATCTCGGGTCTACGGACTAACCTGTACCAGTGTCACCAGAGAACTGCCATCTGACGTAAGGTATAATACCATCTGGGAGTTCTCGGCGAGTCCGTCCAGTGTACCCAGTCTCCACTGAGCACCCGTATATCATCTCTGATGTCAAACACCAATGGATATGGGATCATCCATCGCCCATCTATATGGGTCGAGAAGGTATACGCTAGTCTACTCTGGTATATCGATGCCCCGTCTCGATACACCCACGACTAGGGACTTTGAAGGATGTACTTATGGACTACCACGTCCCCACTAGTATGATCCGCATCATAGTCCAGGTAGTCAAGTACACATCCTAAGGGCTTTACCAACATGTAACAGAGAGACAATCAGTGTACACGTTAAAGTAAAGAGTAACCAGATAGCATACTATCATATCGAGCAAGAAAGTCATCCCTATATATGTCCAAGCATCCACTACAATATACATCCTATGTATAGTAATGGCCTCTAGGGTATACATATAACTAACACATGATGATAAAGACAAACCAGATAGTATATTATCATCTCGAGTAAGACTGTCCTACCGGTATAGGTCCTCCCTCAATAATTGCAATCACGTGCCTGCGATCCAATAATTGGCTTTGAGGGCACTATAGCCAACATAAGTAACCCTATTAATACATATTAAGATCTATGATCTGAGAAAAGCAAAGCTCTGATTAATTAATGGCCTAGCCACAAGCGTTTTACAGAGTAAAACCCCAAGATCTTTAAGATCTGTAAAACAAACTCTAAGAGTTCTTCATGGAAGATGAACAGTGTTCTAATTAACGGGTTAAAGAAACCCTAAATACATCTAAAGATCTACGATCTCAGAAGAGCAAAGCTCTGTTAAGGGGTTCGATTATAATCCTTACCAATTTTTGGACAGAGTTCTAACTCTAAAAGAGATTTCTTTGGGCAGAGATCTAAGATCTGAAAGGAGAATTAAATTCTCAGAAAAAAGAAGAACAAGAGAAGATGAACATTAGTCATCTCAAGGGCCAAATGCCCTACTTATAGGTACAGAAAGTCAATCTAACTTCCAAGAAGATCCAACGGTGGAAAGGTGGCCACCGCTGCACTCACGTGTGAGCCACGGGAGCGCAACGGTAGGGAACATTTGCTTCCCCAACAAAAGAGTAAAGCTCTGTTTGAAATTTGAAAGGCAACGCCAACATTTAAAAACTCTGAGGCAGCGTCTCACGTGCCTTGCACGAGGGCGTTAGCGCCAAGAGTTAAAAACTCTGAGGCAGCGCCTCACGTACCTTGCACGAGGGCTCCAGTGCCAAGAGTTAAAAAAAACTCTGAGACAGCGTCTCTCGTGCCCCGCACAGGGGCGCCGGCGCCAGAACTAAAAGTTTTCTGCCATTTGATCAAAGATCCAACGGAGATGAAAAATCATCAAAATACAGAATTAAAATTCTGTTGAGGAAATATTCCTCAAATCTTCCTAAACGAGAAAGATTATTCTTTGTAAAACAGAGTATCGTTGGATTAAAAATCCAATGGTGATTAAAAAATCACCAAGCCACAGAATAAGATCTGTATGGTAAAATATTTCTCCATTTTTTTTTAAAACAACAAAAATATCTTCTGTAAAACAGAAGTCCTTGGATCAAAGATCCAATGGTGGATAAAATCCACAAATCAATTAAGGATCTCTCAATGAGAGATATCTTCAACTAAATCAATAGACTCGCCTCCACTATACAAAGGACCCAAGACTTCAAGTCTTGTACAGAGAGACCCCCCATAAGCTTCAAGAAAAACAAAGCAGAAAGCTTTAAGAAAGAAGAATACATTTCTTCTAGGTAAATAAAAAAATAGAGATCGAAGCATCTCATCTGCATATCCAAGGGTTTAACCCTCATAAAAGAACATATTTCTTTCCCTGGATCTGAGATCCACAAGACAAGTCTCCCACAAATGAGAATTTAACTCTCATAGGGATGAATTTGTTCTTGGGGATCAAAGATCCAGAAAAGAACACAAAATTGAACTCTTCAGAACAGAACATATAAAGAAAATCTAGTGCCAAGCGCCTCACGTGTCCCTCACGTGGGAGCTGCTCAATAAAGAGTGCTTAGCACTCAATGGTTGGTGCTCAGCACCAAGCACCTCACGTGTCCCTCACATGGGTGCTTCCCAATAAAGAGTCCTTAGCACTCAACGGTTGGCGCTCAGCGCCAAGCGCCTCATGTGTCCCTCACGTAGGCGTTGTCCAATAAAGAGTGCATGACACTCAACGGTTGGCGCTCAGCGCCAAGCGCCTCATGTGTCCCTTACATGGGCACTTCCCAATAAAGATTGCTTAGCGCTCAATGGTTGGCGCTCAGAGCCAAGAGCCTCACGTGTCCCTCACGTGAGCGCTGCTCAATAAGGAGTGCCTAGCACTCAGTGGTTGGCACACAGCACCAAGCGCCCCACGTGTTCTACACGTAGGAGCCATAAAGAGTGTTTAACACTTCATAAAAAACAAAAAAGGGTAAAGTAAAGGGTGAGTGGCAGAGCCCATATCAATGCTCAGCACTGTTTGCATAGAAAAAGGGACTGGGCCCAAACAAGTGTTTAACATTTTATATTCAAAGACTAAGTGGGCTGAGTCCAAATTGACCAAAAGTCCCTAATTCAGATCAACCGAGCCCATGTGCTCACCATTTTCCAAATTGGTCTTAGTCCCAAACACGACTATTGATCTTCCAACGGACATTGGTTCAAGGGTACATCACACATCTGATAAATGTCTTTGTAATTCTTCAGCGTCTTCAGAGAGGTGGTGGGTCCCGATAACCAATAACTCTTTGGTGCACTCCTAAGTTGACGGGCATATTCCAATGGACCGCAACATCCTTAAACTAGCTATGGACCGCAACGTCTTTAAACTAAGCTGTGGACCGCAACGTCCTTAAACTAAACCCTTACCCCAAAAATAGTGATCTACAGACCGTAACGTTCCTAAACTAAAACAATTAAGCCCAAATGCTCTTTGTTGAATCAAAAATGATCCTAAACACGGTTAAGTAAATCTTAGTCCATGATCGGACTAACGTATCCTTAACAAACATTTAAGTTGATCTTAATCTCAAACGAGGTTAACGATCCTTAAATCAAACCGAACCCAAATCTAAGAATATACGGATTTGGACTAATTCACGCCCCACGGGAGACAACATAAATTAGTCTCCGTATACAATCTACAGGCAACCAAAACTAAAACAAACACACACGACACGAAGTGACCTTCTGGAGCAGGAGAAAGTGGTTATCGCTACGCGGTAATGTAATTAACTTCAGGGGCTTGCGCATGCAGGGAAGAGCGTCCCCACAATCAGAAACCCTCGCAAACAAAGGGGATCTGACGAAGTCTGCTATAACGGCCGCATCCGTCTAAACTTCCGATATGCGGTGCCATAAATCAACTTGGCATCTTCGGAGAGGTGGACGGATAAAACCAAATAGCATCTGCCCCCAAATTCAGGAAAGACGTTTGTCTTCCCCGTTTTCGGCGGTAAACACCGCCGACGGTCCCAATGTGCCCAATCCCCTCCGTGCTTTGCACACACACCCCTTCAGTTCCTCTCAACTCCCATGCAATGTTTGATTTCCCTGCAATTAAACAGTGACCCTTCAATTCACCATTTAACACCAATTTTAATTCTTTTAATCCAAATTTTTATTCCCAAACCCTAAATTTTTCACTATAAATACCCCACATTCCCTAGCTCTCCTCTATTTTGAAAATTTCTATTAAAATTATCCCAAAAGTTTCTAAGTATAAGTAGAGTCAAGTAGAGTTAGCAACCAAGCTCTTTTCGTTGAAAATCGAAGTCATTTCCAGAATTTCCGCGACGCCACGTAACCCCCCCTCTCTTCTTTAAGCTCTTCCCAATGCTACACAACGAGTAAGTCTCTCTTCTCTTTCTATTCTTTCATCTCAAAACATATCGGTAAAGTGGAGTTAACTCCGATATATGTAAATTTAACATTTTTACTCCCCTCATTAAGCAAAATAGGTCAAACTAACTTTCTCAAACCACTTGTAACCTTATTTACAATCATTTAGTTCTTAGTTTAACCAAAATTTTCATGTGAAACAATCGTATAACGAACTTTTCATTAAAATACCATGAACTTTAGGATAACCCCTTTCTCGATAACCAGTATACCCATCTCTAGAACTTTCATGGGGTAACGATCTACCCCACACTCATACTATGGTTTCATCGCACGGTATTCCAAATATATGGTTTAAATTAAAAAATAGATTTTACATTAAAATAGTACACTTTTCAAAACGGGTTTGTTTTAATTAGTATTTTTGGAATCCTCAGCAGTTACGCCTCTGCAACCCTTGTTAGGGGACCCGCTAATAGATGGTGTGGATTATCGCACATTCTTTGGACAGTAGAGCGAGATGCAGAACTCCTCACATAGCATTCGGTCTCGAAAGGAAATAAAAAATACATTTTTTTAAGAAATACGATGTTTCTAAACAAAACTAAATTTTGGAAAATTATATAAAACTATGAGTCAGTATTTTCAATAAAAATATATTATGAACCTATATTTTTTTTAAATGAAAGATTAAATTTTAAATAAAATACCATTATGTTTCCAAAAGAGCTAGTTTTCATAAAAATACCATAACCTTTCAAAATCTAGGTTTTATCACCAAGATACCATAACAATTAAAATACATATTTATGAAAATCCTAAATTTTATAAATTACCCTTGAGTTTTATTTTAAGAAATATTAAATTATTTTTCATAAAACCCTCTCGAGATATGCAAACAATATTTAAGGATTCTAGATTAATATAGGTTGAAGCGGGATCAATTCTCTTGAGTCCCAGAGAGGTGGAGAAAGTGAGTGCTTAGCTATTTAGGTTAGACAACTTAACGGAGTTATCAATGGCAATTGTCTTGGAAAAAACACAAATCCTGCAGTCCGTATGCAGCAGTTGTCGATTTCTCCTGAACTAAGATCTTCAAAAATTAAATCAATTCACAAGAAATATCTATAACTCAAACCCCAAACTCGAATCTAAAATTGAACTCGAAAATCGAATGTAAACTCGAATATAAACTCGAACCCAATCTACTCGAACAAAATTGACTCAAACCAAGATTGCAATTATCATGACCCGCATATTACTCGACTCACTCGACTTCATTCTACACCTTTTTACAATCTATGGTTTCGATCAAGACATGTTATAATCAATCTATCAAATTAATTAAGTATATTATACAGTTATAGACTAGTTATACTCGGAGTGCTTGGGATAGTTTCTTGTGTGAATCCAACGGAGCTTCAGGAGTCTTTTATTAACATTTTTTTTATTTTACTCGAATATCAGTTGGGTTGACTCAACCACAGCCTAGAGCCCCAATACTAACACATGAAATGGGACCGTGTTTTCTTGCTTCTGAGACCCCACTCTTGAGATCATGAATACTTCTACGGCTGCATTGACATTCACACTTGGAACTTAACGTTAACATAGTGATCATATAGACACCTATAGTACATATTTACCCATGAATATATACACTTACTCGTCATCTATATATTCTACACTTGTCATTTTCTTTACTCTTATTTTATCCTTGAGACTTACCGAGCGCTATTTCGCTTACGGGCATTCCATCCACTTTTCTTCTCTTGGAATGTTCGTCAGATACGGTCGAGATGGAGGAAGTGGAGGCCACAAAGGAGCACTATAACCGGATCGCTACTCAGGACTGGCTCAACTTCACTTTTCTTCAGTTTATGTATGCCACATGTTTCGGCATTTTCTTTTATTGTATTTAAGTTTTAGTTGAAACTCATGTACTTGTAAATATTGGAAGTTGTATGTAAATAAAGATATTTGTTAAAAAAATTTACAGTCACTATTTATTCTTGCATTGTGTATTATTCTTTCAATAAGCTTAGTATGTTTATTTAGGGAATTACCTTATCTGGATAAATATATCATGGGCTTGCCACGTCACCGTTTCCATCTACTGGGAAGCGGGGCGTGACAGAATTGAAACTTTGAAAATCTCTGCAAGTTAGGGACAAGTAGAATGTGAACTTTAAGCTTCAAGATATATCTGACAAACCTCGGCAAAACGCACGCAAAAAGTTCATTCCATTACCAACATAGCCTTGATTTTGAAGAACACTCTTGATGGAGGGTTTGGATCTCCTTCAGATCTTACATTCCGTAGATCTGCTGCAAGCGATGATGGACGGCTGAGATTAAGTTGGAGGTTGCCTCCTGAAGCGTGTGGATCTCAATGGGTTTGAGGTGTTTGAGGCCGAGCTTCGTGCAAGGAAGTCCCGTGGTGGTTGTGCCACCGAGGACCCTCCGACGATCAAGTTAGACTGGATATTTGAGCAGAGTAACGGCCTGGTGAGGAAAGAATGACTTCCTTGAGTTGTCTGAAAGAGGGGTTTATATAGTGGTGGCGATGGGCGGGAAGGTACGAGAATCACGCCGACCGTTACGCCCCTACCGTCACGCTCGCATGATAGGCAGGATCCCGCATTAATGACGAGACTTGCTCGTTAATGGGGGATCGTGATGGCATGGAATGCGGGACGTGGTCGGCGGATATCTCGTGCATAGCGAGATTCGTGGAGCCGTAGCGGAGGCACCTGTGATCAGTGCTGTGGATCGGTCGATGAGACCGAGGAAGATGAGCTCGGCAGGAGGCTCACAGACGAGAGGGAGGCCGAGATATCTTGGTTCTGCGATAGCCTAAAGATGAGCTGAGAGGGCCAAGGAGGCCAATTGTGCAGGGGGCTCGGAGACAAGCCAACAATTGTTTGTAAGGCGGGCATAGGAGTGGTGTGGACAGTCGCAGAAGTTCGGCTACATCTATGGGTCGCAGACACGGGGTATTCTTCCGACTTACCATTCTTGGTCCTTTCTTGCAAGCTTCGGGACACGTCATCTACCACGTGTCACGATCTGGGAGATCACCGATATCGAGCATCATCATTAGCGCCCCATTCTCATCCCGACCGGCTCATGGGTCGGGTCGAGAGTGGTCCACCGGGTCACCCGAGGTGAGCTTCTTTTCTAAGATATCATAAGTGCGCATTGCCGGGCGATCAACCATATTTTCTTGATGACGTCAGTGGATCAGGGTTCAGATCTCGCGTTAAGGAGGAAGCGTCGGATCATGCGTACGTTCGTCGAAGCGACAGCCCAAGTGTCAGGCGCTGGTTGGCTGACGTGACGAGCCGCAGGTCTCCCGCGCCTGATGGGATGCGACCAATGCGTGCGAGACAGGTGGAGCGACGGTGGCCATCAAATGCGTAGAGTCTTTTTGGAGGGAGATGACTGTCGCCTTTTGATGTGTACGCCGACAGCTATAAATAGAGTTGGGGTCCTCATCAGGGCCCATACCTCTTAATAATTTCCTCGTCTTGAGTTTCGTTAGCTCGGCGCTCTCCTTTTTAGGTCGAGACATCTGCGTTTTCCCTTCCGAGGACTCATCCTCTCCATCATGTTAGATATCTTCTTTTGAAGAGTCGGTAGAAATAGTTCGGGTAGAGTCTAAGGAGACCCCTGTAGATTCTTCCTCTTCTTCTTCTGAGTCGATCATGTTTCCCCCCTCGGCAGAACAAATGGACCGATCCAGGATTCTTGCTGCCCTAGGTGCCCTGTCCCAGAAGAGAGCCGGGGGCATGGCCATGCCTCGGGCTAACCCGAGCTCCGCACCAAGGGAGTCGCCGGCGACGAGGCCATCTGCCTCGACCCGAGCCCCCGATGATTGCCGCGGCGGTGGTCAGAGGCATCCACAGGTTCCTGAACCCCGGACGAGGGAAGCGGAAGAGGACGAAGATGAGGTTCCTCTTAAGAGGAAGAAGACGGTCTCTCGCGCGCCACCGACTGAGATTCTCGAGGGGATTCCTGTGCAGGAGGGGGACACCTGTTTCGTAGTCCCGTCCTGGCTTTCCTTTTCTGCTAGCCTGCTTGCTGATATGGAAGAGTCAGCCGGAGGCAAGATTCCGCGGGGTGACCCTGAAGGCCCAAGTGGCAGCTGTAGCTCAGGGGGCAGTGCATGTACGTACTCATTTATGTGTTATTTTGAGCGTCCTTTTCTTAGTTCGAGCGTCTCTAAGTCTCTCTGTTGTTTTTCATCAGGTCCTTCAGCACTGCGCCCTCGTTGCTCGCATGGAGGCCGAGAAGACTGCCCCTGCTATGAGGTTGGCAGAGGAGTCTTCTTCGGAGGCAGAGGATCTACGACTCGAGCTGCGTCAGGGGAGGGAGAGGATGGTCGTCCTTGAAGCCCAATTGACCGCCGGGGAGCTCACCGTCTAAAAGTGCCGGGAGTCCCATCGCCGGCTAAGTGAGTCCCACCGAGCCATCGAGGCTAAGTTGGCGGAGCTACACGATCGCTATGCAGCAGTGAAGAGGGCGAGGGATACCAGCAGACGGGATGTTGAGGCTGTGCTGAAGGCAGCGAAGGTCGCCGAGGTTCGATCTCGAAAGGCGATGGCCGATTATAAGGGGCCGAACCAATTTTACGCCAACGTCGGCGAAGCCTCTGCCATCGTATGGCATGAAGCTCTTGATGCTGTCAAGGCGCAGTTTCCGGAGTTTGCCGACAGTGAGCTACGCGCTCGGGTCCAACTTTCGGTGGTCATGCCTCCGGCAGATGGTGATGAGGGAGGGGTTGTTACTGAAGCGGAAGCCCCGGCTCCTGGGGATGGTGCCGAGGAAGGTAAGGTCCAGGCGGAGCTTGCGGCCTGAACATTTTGGCTTTTCCTTTTTCTCTTTCTTTTTGTAAGTCTCCGGGCAATTTGGTAAGGCTGGGGAGCCCAGAGTACCTTGTTAAAGATTTTGGAAGTTTGAATGAAACTTTGTCTTTTATCTTCCGCGCGACAATGCTTTTCCTGCATGAGTACTTAAGCTTATCAGCTCTTCCCTCGATCAAGTGTTAGGCCGCAAGTCGATGGCCGGTGTTTTAGATAACTATTGCCCTTCGAGTGCTTGTCGATTAACCGCTGTGAAAGAAGGTCGGTGTCCTCCAGCCCCCGGAGTCGAGGTGGTGATCGTTTACTTGAATAGTGTGTAGGAACCTTTGTTGCAAGAAGGTTAGTGCTTTCCAAAGAATTGGCCGAGCATTGTTGCTGCTTGGGGCTCCTTGGCGAGGGCTTTGATCCTTAGCGCGGGAGGGACCGTAAGAGGCCTGCAAAGGATGGGCCGAGCAGCGAAGCTGCTTAGTTGCGTCTTGGCGAAGGCTTAGATCCTTGGAGTTGTAGAGTAGTGGACTACCAGCCAGGGATAACCGAGCAAGGGCGAGCCCGGTTGCCTCTTGGCGAGGACTTAGATCCTTAAGGAAGGGACGAGCAGGGTTGCTTCCCAGTGCCTCTTGGCGAGGGCTTTGATCCTTAGCGCTGGAGGGGACGTAGGACGCCTGCAAAGGATGGGCTGAGCAGTGAAGATGCTCAGTTGCCTCTTGGCGAAGGCTTAGATCCCTGGAATTATGGAGTAGTGAACTACCAGCCAGGGATAACCGAGCAAGGGAGAGCCCGGTTGCCTCTTGGCGAGGGCTTAAATCCATAAAGAAGGGTCGAGCAAGGTTGTTGCCCGGTGCCTCTTGGCGAAGGCTTTGATCCTTAGAGCGGGAGGGGCTGTAGGAGGCCTGCTAAGGACGGGCCGAGTAGGGTTGCTGCCCGGTGCCTCTTGGCGAGGGTTTGGATCCATAAGGACGGGCCGAGCAGGGTTGCTGCCAGGTGCCTCTTGGCGAGGGCTTTAATCTTTAGCGTGGGAGGGGTCGTAGGAGGCCTACTAAGGATGGGACGAGCATGGTTGCTGCCCGGTGCCACTTGGCGAGGGCTTGGAACCTTAAGGACGGGCCAAGCAGGGTTGCTGCCCTGTGCTTCTTGGCGAGGGCTTTGATCCTTAGCGCGGAAGGGGTCGTAGGAGGCCTGCTAAGGACGGGCCGAGCAGGGTTGCTTCCCGGTGCCTCTTGGTGAGGGCTTGGATCCTTAAGGACAGGCCGAGCAGGGTTGCTGCCCAGTGCCTCTTAGCGATGGCTTTGATCCTTAGTATGGGAAGGGCTGTAGGAGGCCTGCTAAGGACGGGCCGAGTAGGGTTGCTTCCCGGTGCCTCTTGGCGAGGGCTTGGATCCTTAAGGACGGGCCGAGCAGGGTTGCTGCTCGGTGCCTCTTGGTGAGTGCTTTGATCCTTAGCGCGGGAGGAGCCGTAAGAGGCCAGCTAAGGATGGACCAAGCAGGGTTGTTTCCCGGTTGCCCCTTGGCGAAGGCTTAGATGCCTGGCGTCATGGGGTAGTGAACTACCAGCCAGGGATAGCCTAGCAGGATAGCCGCTCGGCTGCCTCTAGGTGACGGCTTTGATCCTTAGCATGGGAGGGGCCGTAAGTGGCCTACTAAGGATGGGCCAAGCAGGGTTGCTTCCCGGTGCTTCTTGGCGAGGGCTTAGATCCCTGGTGTCGTAGGGTAGGGAACTACCAGCCAGGGATAGCCGAGCAGGGTAGCCGCTCGGCTGCCTCTTGGTGAGGGCTTCGATCCCTGGCGTTATGGGGTAGGGAACTACCAGCCAGGGATAACCGAGCAAGGGCGAGCCCGGTTGCCTCTGTGTGAGGGCTTCGATCCTTGGCGTCGTGGGGTAGTGAACTACCAGCTAGGGATAGCCGAGCAGGGTAGCCGCTCGGCTGCCTCTTGGTGAGGGCTTCAATCCCCGGCGTTGTGGGGTAGGGAACTACCAGCCAGGGATAACCGAGCAAGGGAGAGCCCGGTTGCCTCTTTGTGAGGGCTTAGATCCCTGACGTTATGGAGTACTGAACTACCATCCAGGTATAACCGAGCAAGGGTGAGCCCAGTTGCCTCTTGGCGAGGGCATAGATCCTTAAGGAAGGGCCGAGCAGGGTTGCTGCCAGGTGCCTCTTGACGAGGGCTTTGATCCTTAGCGCGGGAGGGGCCATAGGAGGCCTGCTAAGGACTGGACGAGCAGGGTTGCTTCATGGTGCCTCTTTGCGAGGGCTTGGATCCTTAACGTGGGAGGGGCCGTAAGAGGCCTGCTAATGATGGACTGAGCATGGTTGCTGCCCGGTTGCTTCTTGGCAAGGGCTTAGATCTCTGGCGTCGTAAGGTAGTGAACTACCAGCCAGAGATAGCCGAACAGGGTAGCCCCTCGGTTGCCTCTTGGTGAGGGCTTCGATCCTTAGCATGGGAGGGGCCGCAAAAGGCCTGTTAAAGATGGACCGAGCAGGGTTGCTGCCCGGTTGCCTCTTGGCGAGAGCTTAGATCCCTGGAGTCATGGGGTAGTGAACTACCAGCCAGGGATAGCGGGGCAGGGTAGCCGCTCGGCTTCCTCTTGGTGAGGGGTTCGATCCTAAGCGTGGGAGGGGCCGAAAGAGGCCTGTTAAGGATGGACCGAGCATGATTTCTGCCCAGTTGCCTCTTGGCCAAGACTCAGATCCCTGGCATTGTATGGTGGTGAACTTCCAACCAGGGATAGCCGAGCACGGTAGCCGCTCGGCTGCCTCTTGGTGAAGGCTTCGATCCCTGGCGTTGTGGAGTAGAGAACTACCAACCATGGATAACCGAGCAAGGGAGAGCCCGGTTGCCTCTTGGCGAGGGCTTCGATCCATAGCACATGAGGGGTCGTAAGGGGCCTGCTAAGGATGGACCGCGCAGGGTTACGACCCGGTTGCGTGAAGATTCATCCGACCCTCCCGACGTGTAGACATCGAGAAGGGTAACGGTCATAGAAGACACGTGTCAGGAACGTACGGGGGAAGGCAGAACGTTTCGGGAAGCCGCGTCAGTTTCGCCACGTGGCGGCATGGCATTGGAGTAGTCGCTGCGATTCCCAAGATCCGCGCCGATACACATGAGAATCCGGGTCCTTGAAGATTCTGTTTGAGGTTATAAATAGGGAAGGAGATGGAAGCTCCTTCGGCACCGCTTTCTTTCGAGTTGACAGAGCACGTGTATTTGATCAAACAGTTCATCACCCTTGGTGATGTCTCCTTGTACGACCAATCTCTGGCCGAGTATGGGTACCGGGGAGTGGTTCGGCGCCTCGAAGACCACTTTGGCTGGCTTCTTCCTCGGCGGTCGTCCCTGCTTCATATGTTGATGTACACGATCTGGAAGAGGTCCCTAGGGTTGGACAACCCCTTCACTGAGGAGATTCTGGATGAGGCACTCGACAAGGTGCGTTCGATCTTCCTGTTCGGCCTTATTGTAACACCTTGAAAATTCGTTTAGGTTATTTTCACGTTAATTAGCAATAATGCGTGTTTTTCATAAAACTTCGTTAATAGCTATTTCCACATAGATTGGACTAAAACTATTTTTAATGGTGATAATATGTAATTATATATATAATTATGTTTTATTAATTTACATTTAAATTATTTTTCACTTAATTATCAAATTTTCTTAACTATTATTTTTCTAAGCAAAATTTTAGTTAGCATGCACAACACAATTTTTACCCTAGGCTTAGTGTAACATGTTTTCTTTTTATTTCCCTCTTAGTTTTAATTCCTTTCTTTAAAACCAAAACAATTTAGAAAATAAGAAAAAGAAAAGAAAAGGGAAGCATGGGGGTATTAAATGAGGCATGGAGCCTTGCCTTTGGGGGCTTGATCTCTCTCTCTCCCCCTTTCATTCCTGCAACCGGCAGCAACCCCAGCTCCAGCAGCCCTCCCCTTTCCTCTTCTTCTTCTTCTTCTTCTTCTATAACTCAAGCCTCATCTCCATATAAAAAAATCCATCTTTCTTCACAAAACTTCTTGCTAATCACCCCAAAACCCTTCCTTATTGGTTCTTGAAGCAAGGTCAGCAAGTTTGAACCCACCAAGGACCAACATGAGATATAAAGCTTACCCAATTACCCTTTTTGCTAAACTCGTAGTTTAATTAGCTTAAACTAGTGTTTTAGTGAGTTTTTGTGCTAAGTATGTGGTTTAAGTGGAGATTAAGTTAAGTTAAGGTTTTTATGGCTTGATTAGCTTAATTAAGTGTTGGTAGTGACGTTTAATCCAAGTCTTTGCACCAGATTACACTAAAATACCATATTGTTTTAAATTAATGTTTTAGTTAGGATTTGTGTAAGTTTTGTGATCTGCTTTTAAACCGGATGGTTTAAGCAAAAGTTACATTTACTGGAGGTTAGTTACTGGGCTAGAACCACACATACGAAGCACGAGACCCCCTCTCCCCTCTATGGCTGCAATTTTAATGGTTTTGGCTGAAATTTGCGGCCAGAGGATGGACCTGGGTGTCGGGGCTTCTTCTGTAGGTGTCTGCTATGTTTTGTAGGACTTTGGTACATGCAACTTTTCCTGTTTTCACTTTAATCAAAATCTGGGACCATTTACCTTGTTTTCAATACTTTTAGACTTACGCGACACGTACGTTCTGAGTTTGTGTTTAGTGTTTGTTGTGTATCGCAGCGTGTCAGGGTGGTTTCAGACAATAGCACACATGTTTCGGTGTTTCGAGTGCACAGGCGTTAGCTTGCGACGCTAGTTTCTTGTATGGTTTTAATATCGCGTTTTTTGCAGGATACTAGCCTTATTTGTGTTGCTTTGTGTAATTCTAGGATCGATCGCAGAGATATCGTACGCGGCATGGAAAGGAAAGGCGGTGATTGGACCAGACTAGAGGAGGCATTACGGTGAGTAGATGTACACATCTATGGGGGAAATCGTTTGGATGGCTCATGGCGCCTGATAATTAGAATTTCGTTTAGTACTTATAATTATATGCGTAGTTCCTAGTTTATCATCCCGTTGGACCGCATCACTTATCATATGTATATATACTGTGTTAGTGCCTCTTAGGACACCCGCACTATTACCATTATTTTATGCTGCACAGGCACTATTCATTGCGACACACATGCCTTGGTAATTGCTATGCCACGAACACCTTATAACTAGTTAAATCCGAATCTTACCACTTGCGCTACTATGTTTAATAAACCTGCAATTGATATTTTTAATTCATCAATATCGATATGTAGGATTGCCAGTCACATGAACAAATCTTATTGCATCATTGTTCATGCATATCTTTCTAGTTTCCGCATTGCATTGCATATTGTTAATATCATAGAATTCATGGATCATGATTCTTCTCGAGGATTTCCGTATTTATGATATTTATAGATTTGGAGAAACCGCAAGGATTTGAAAACATATTACCATTTTAAAAATGTAAGTTGCGGTTTTCTCACGATATGATGCATCTATCGTCCACCATGAGATTTCTCGGTGCCTGAGCAATATCATACACCTGATTCGAGGAGGAGGAGGAACCATTTGTGGGTGCATGGTGAACCCGGTGCGGTACCCCGGGGCAAGAAGGTCGCAGATGATGGCGTTGAGCCCGGCAGGGGAGCACTACTGACCGGTTATTCGTGACGCGGCGGATATCCGGAGGATACCGACGTAGTCTTGAGTTTTGAGGATATGGGCCAGTCTGGATTTGCCAGAGCCCTAGACCAGATATTTGGGCCAGTCCGGATTGCCGGAGCCCAGGGATAATTGAGATATTCATATTTAGTGTCGATACTTGACACAGTTTTATATTGATTTCATTGATGAAACTAAAGAAAAATTACAGAAGTTTAATAAGATAAGGATACAGATTTTCCATGTTAATTATATTCAAATCTCGTATTGTTTATTGCATTCATGTTGCATACATATTATCACATCGCATCATATTAGTATTTGTAGGATATGACATCATTGTGTACATGCTTATAATAGCCTTATTAGATGTTACTTTTTACTCACGAGTTGGCAACTCACCCCGTTGTGCCACAGTGTTTTGCAGGTCTGACTCGTCAGCATAGTAGCGGCGGGCGCACCTGCTCTTTTGCTCTTTTGCTTGGACTCGCAGCATTGTTCGTAGGTGGGTTGCGTGGTTATTTTGTTGCCACTTGTATCATTATTGTATCTAGTGTACTCCATCAACCATATCTGCCATATGTATTATTGTTTTAGCGACTTAGAGACAAGACAGTGAGATTTGTGTATTTATATGTTGTATCTTTGGGTCGAAAATATTGCATTTTTAACACATCAATTTCCCTACTCTTTGTAATCATCTAAAGGTGTTTGGTATAAATATAACACATATTAGCAATTTGTCTGCAAAATACCAAATAACATGAGTTATACATTATAACCGGCATTATGAGGGAAATTGTGTGTTTATTATTACATGCATGATCTTTTGTATATCAACACTTGTCTCAAGATGTTGTGCAGGAAATTCTCCAGGTAAAAGAGTCGGAACTGCTAAAAGAGCTGATAAAACGCATCAAGTCAAAGACTTGAAATCCGGCAGTAAACAAGAAAGTATAAAAATATTCCAAACTTCAGGAAAGTGCCATAAAGCCAACATGAAACAAACCAGAGATTTTCATGCAGAGAACACCTGAAACGGCCGCGGATCCGCGGCCGAGTCAGGCCGATCCGCCGTAGATCCGCGGTCGATCCGACTCGTCGGCGACAGAAATTTTCTACAAAGGCTTCTTTTCAACGGCAAAAATTCTCCAAGACACTTCGAATTGTGTAGATTTCTCCAGAAGCGTCCCTTCTAACAGCCAAGCTTCTTGTGCAAGCTTAATACCTACCAAGCTTCTCATGCAAGCTTCATAACAACCTACCTTCTAGTGGAAGCTAGACCTAGCTTCTAGGGGAAGCTAAAGGGAAAACTATAAAAAGAGACCTAGGGCTTCATTACAAAGGTTGTTCATTAATTGAGTGGTTGAATATTGAGCCAAATTTCCGCAAGTTGAGTGACACAACTTGCAACTCAAAACCCTAGCCCAAATCCAATTCCAAAGCCAAATCAAGATCCATCGAGAAGCGAATCAAGCAAGCCTTCAACGATCCTTTGAAGCAACTCCGATCTTCATCCAAGCAAGAGATCCACGATGATATGCGACTCAAGAAGATCGTGCGGAGAGAGGTTCGACGGAATCTAGTTACCTCTTCAAAAGGAGCGATCGAGAGCAACATCTTGTATCCTCGAATTGAGGGAATGTATAATTAGTCGGTGATTCAATAAAGGTGATAATTGTACTTCTTTTTTCTTTACACTCTTGCGTTATGAAGCTTCTTGATCTTTGATTCATTTATTTTCATGATGCTTAAGTAAATTCTCCGCTTGTGGAGGATCCGAGAGAATTGATAGATCTAATGATGATCAAATCTTAGTACTATTCTTAATTCTTATGAGATTTGTGAACCTTAGCAAAAAGAATCGATGATGACCTAATTTGAAGCGAAATGACTTCTTGAATATTTCGTTGCAAGTTAGGGATCAAACTATCGGTGATTTTCTTTACTAGAGGCCAGATCCGAATGATTATGATTGAAAAGACAAGGGATAGGGAAGGAGAAACCCTAGTTTCTTCAATTGATCCCTAATCTTCAATCATCATCATAAATCTAGCTACAAATATTCAATAGATAAGAGTAGGAATTATTAGATTCATCATTAGCTATTAACTCAATCGGATCCTACAAGCTACTCTTCATATCTTGATAATTCAATCGATTTGGACATTTCTTGATCTTGATTCTAGATCTATATTCTTTATGTTTCTTGAAATGAAAACTCACAAATCTTGAATCAATTTTCTTGCATTTTCTTTTATCTTTTATTTTCAACTCAACTAAAATGATTTCGAACAAATCACACTTTCTCAGTAGACGATCCGTTCTCATTGATGAAACTACAATAGACACCGTCAATTGATTGCGGTATAAATTTCTTTGGTTGTGAAACATTTCTAAATACACACGAAGAAACGATCAATCACGGAGACATCGGACGCGGCACGGAAAGGAAAGGTGGTGATTGGACCAGACTAGCGGAGGCGTTCCGGTGAGTAGATGTACACATCTACGGGGAAAATCGTTTGGATGGCGCATGGCGCCCGATAATTAGAATTTTGTTTAGTACTTATAATTATATGCGTAGTTTCTAGTTTATCATCCCGTTGCACCGCATCATTTATCATTTATCATATATATATATATATATATATATATATATATATATATATATATATACTGTTTTAGTACCTCTTAGAAACCCACCGTTGCCGGTCCCAAGTCCGGATGAGAAAGGGTGAGGGTTGTGGTAGGCTTGTGACAGCCAACGGAAAACTTTGTCACATTCTATGACATGAACCATAATAAGAATATCGTTGGGGCGTCCCCTACTCAGCGACGCGCTACATCGGATCCCGGGTGTAGTGTTAAATATGCAAGGGCTTGGTCGTCGTCCAGATGCGGCGCGCTATATCGGACCCCGGGTGTAGTGACAAATAAGCAAGTGTCGTCGTCCTGAGACGGCGCGCTACATCGGACCCCGGGTGTAGTGACAAATAAGCAAGGGTCGTCGTCTACAGACGGCGCGCTACATCGGACCCCGGGTGTAGTGACAAATAAGCAAGGGTCGTCGTCCAGAGACAGCGCGCTACATCGGACCCCGGGTGTAGTGACAAATAAGCAAGGGTTTCATAGGATCCGTCTTGCTTCCTGGAACATAGGTTCCCTTACGGGTAGACTAATAGAATTAGTGGAGGTGATGATTAGGAGGAGAGTTGGTATTATGTGTTTGCAAGAAACTAAGTGCGTAGGTGAAAAGAGTAGAGTCATAGAGCCTTGGGGTTATAAGCTTTGGTATACGGGTAGAGATAAAAATCGTAATGGGGTAGGTATAATCATAGATAGACGGTTGCTTGAGGATGTAGTTGAGATTAGGAGAAAAGGTGATAGAATTTTACTGGTTAAGCTTATTCTAGGTAGAGAGATCTTTAATGTTATTAGTGCTTATGCACCACAGATAGGTCTTGATGACGCTAGTAAGCGTCTATTCTGGGAGGATTTAGACGAGGTGGTGCAAAGTATACCTAGTGGAGAGAAGTTATTTATTGGTGGTGATCTTAATGGACATGTAGGTACTAGTCGTAGTGGGTTTGATACTATCCATGGAGGTTTTGGTTTCGGACAAAGGAATGAAGTAGGTGACTCGATTCTAGATTTTGCTTTATCTTATGACTTGATCTTAGCAAACACCTGGTTTAGGAAAAGAGAGTCCCACCTTATCACTTTTAGGAGCGGATCAAATGCTAGTCAAATAGACTTTTTTCTGACGAGAAGAATAGATAGAGGTTGTTGTATCGACTGTAAGGTAGTGCCAGGTGAGAGTGTAACTACTCAACATAGACTTTTAGTTATAGATTTTCGATTTAGAAGAGAACCTAGGAAGATTAGACGTAAGGTAGAGCCTAAAATTAAATGGTGGCGATTGAAAGAAGCTAATCAAAAGGCTTTTATAGATCGTGTAGTACAAGAAGCGGATTGGCAGTCGGAAGATGATCCAGACAAAACATGGAACAAAATGGCTAGTTGTATCAAGAAAGTAGCTAGAGATCTACTTGGTGAGTCGAGAGGTGGTGCTCCACCATCTAAGGACATATTATGGTGGAATGAAGATGTAAAGGCTGCTATTAAAATTAAAAGGGATTCTTATAAAGATTTGAAGAAAAGTAGAGATGTGGAGAGATTTGAGAAGTACAAAATGGCTAAAAAGGAAGTTAAGAAAGCTGTTCGGGAAGCTAAATCTAAGGTTTACAAGGAGGTGTACGAGAAATTAGACACTAAAGAGGCTGCAAATGATATATACCGGATTGCTCGAATGCGGGAAAGGAAGACTAGAGACTTATGTGCGGTGAAGTGTGTCAAAAATGAAAATCAGAAGGTTTTAGTTCGAGATGAGGATATCAAGGAAAGATGGAGAGATTATTTTGACAAATTGTTCAATGAGAGCTTTACTAAGAATTTGGATGGACTTGTCATTCAATCTCAAGATATAAATCGTGATTTCATGCGTAAAATAAGACTTACTGAGGTTAAAGAAGCTTTGAACAGAATGGGTTCAAGAAAAGCGGTTGGTCCTGACGGGATTCCTATCGAGATTTGGAGATGCTTAGGAGAAATAGGCGTCAAATGGCTGACAGATCTGTTTAATAAGATTTGGCAGACAAAAAAGATGCCAAATGAATGGAGGAAAAGTATCCTTGTACCTATCTACAAGAATAAGGGTGACATTCAATGTTGCTAAAACTACCGTGGAATAAAACTAATGTGTCACACCATGAAACTTTGGGAGAGAGTGATTGAATACAGGATAAGGAAGGATATTAAGATAACAGAGAACCAATTTGGGTTCATGCCTGGACGATCGACGACAGAGGCGATTCATTTGCTTCGTAAACTTGTCGAGCGCTTTCGAGAGAGGAGAAGAGATTTGCATATGATATTTATTGATTTAGAAAAAGCGTACGACAAGGTACCTAGAGAGGTATTATGGGGAACAATGATGAAAAAGGGGGTCCCCGTCAAGTATATTGACATAATCAAGGATATGTACGACGGAGTAGTGGCAAATGTCAGAACTTGCGGTGGCTTAACAAGTGATTTTCCGATTACTATTGGTTTACATCAAGGATCTGCATTAAGTCCTTTCCTGTTTACCATCGTGATGGATGAGCTTACTAGAACTATCCAAGAGGAGGTACCTTGGTGTATGCTATTCGCTGATGATATTGTTCTAGTAAATGAGACGAAAGCAGGGGTTAATGCCAAATTGGAATTATGGAGACAAACATTGGAATCTCGGGGATTCAGATTGAGCAGGTCCAAGACAGCATATATGCACTGCAAATTTAGTAGCCAGAGAAGTCAAAACCATATTGGTATAACATTGGAAGGGCAAGAGATATCACCGAGCGACCAGTTTAGATATCTAGGTTCCATCATCCAAAGGAATGGGGAGATCGATAGTGATGTTAATCAAAGGATCCAAGCTGGTTGGTTGAAATGGAGGAGTGCAACAGGGATTTTGTGTGATCGTAACTTTCCGTTAAAATTGAAAGGGAAGTTTTATCGGAGCGCTATTCGGCCTGCCTTATTATATGGTACAGAATGCTGGGCTCCTAAGAAACATCATACACAGAAGATGCACGTAGCGGAGATGCGCATGCTTCGTTGGATGTGCGGTAACACTAGAAAAGACAAGGTGCGAAATGAGGATATTCGTGCAAAAGTTGGTGTAGCAACCGTAGAGGAGAAGATGCGGGAAAACCGGCTTAGAAGGTTTGGTCATATGCGACGCAGACCTATGGAAGCACCGGTTCGACGAATAGATACTCTCGATATGGGTAATGGAAAAAGGGCAAAAGGGAGACCGAAGAAAACATGGATGGAGGTGATACGAAACGATATGGTTGCCAAAGGACTCAATGAAATTATATTGTTCGATAGAAGTGAGTGGAGACAGAGGATTCATGTGCTGGACCCGGCGTGATTCTCATGTTGGTTCATGTAGCCTACCCCATATGCTTGGGATAAAAAGCTCAGTTGTTGTTGTTGTTGTTGTTTAGTACCTCTTAGGACACTCACACTATTACCATTGGTTTATGCTGCACAGGCACTATTCTTGGGGACACGCATGCCTTGGTAATTGCTATGGCACGACCACCTTATAACTAGTTAAATCCGAATCTTATCACTTGCGCTACTATGTTTAATAAACCTGCAATTGATATTTTTAATTCATCAATATCGATATGTAGGATTGCTAGTCACATGCACATATCTTATTGCATCATTGTTCATGCATAGCTTTCTAGTTTCCGCATTGCATTGCATATTGTTAATATCATAGACATTCATGGATCATGATTCTTCTCGAGGATTTCCGTATTTAAGATATTTATGGATTTGGAGAAACCGCAAGGATTTGAAAACATATTACCATTTTAAAAATGTAAGTTGCGGTTTTCTAACGATATGATGCATCTATCATCCACCATGAGATTTCTCGGTGCCTGAGCAGTATCATACACCCGATTCGAGGAGGAAGAGGAACCGTTTGTGAGTGCATGGTGGACCCGGTGCGGTACCCCGGGGCAAGAAGGTCGCAGATGATGGCATTGAGCCCAGCAGGGGAGCACTACCGACCGATTATTTGTGACGTGGCAGATATCTGGAGGATACCGACGTAGTTTAAGTTTTAAGGATATGGGCTAGTCCGGATTTGCCGGAGTCCTAGACCAGATATTTAGGCCAGTCCGGATTGCCGGAGCCTAGGGATAATTGAAATATTCATATTTATTGTCGATGCTTGATACTGTTTTATATTGATTTCATTGATGAAACTAAAGCTAAATTACAGAAGTTTAATAAGATAAGGATACAGATTTTCCATGTTAATTATATTCAAATCTTGTATTGTTTATTGCATTCATGTTGCATACATATTATCACATCGCATCATATTAGTATTTGTAGGTTGTGACATCATTGTGTACATGCTTACGATAGCCTTATTAGATATTACTTTTTACTCACGAGTTGGCAACTCACCCCCGTTGTGCTACAGTATTTTGCAGGTCTGACTCGTCAGCATAGTAGTGCCGAGCGCACCTACTCTTTTGCTATTTTGCTTGGACTCGCAGCATTGTTCGTAGGTGGGTTGCATGGTTATTTTGTCGCCACTTATATCATTATTGTATCTGTAGGGTTGCTATGCACGCGCACAAGGTTCTACAAGGTATCAACCATGCCCGATTTAAAAATTAGCCGTGCCAAACAACCCGAAGCCGGATCTTTAAACTAGAGATTAGGCGAAAACTAACATGCTAAACATTTTAACACTAAGTGAGAGGGATTACAACCTTTGTAGATCCGGTCCTTCACTTCATAAGCTCCGTGTTGTGGTCCCTTCGCTGCGATCATCGGGTTCCGGACTCTCGGGAGGTTCCACGAAGAGAAAGATGCAGTCTTGCTTCCGATCTTCGATACAAAAATGATCTACCTTGAAGTTTCATTAACGCAAGCTAACACTCAATAAAATTGAGTGAACACTCTCATCTAAAGGGCAAGGGAAGATGAGGATGATGAAGTAGGATTTTTGCTCTCTTTATTTATCTTTTTCTCACATTTATTCATCACTTGGAAAAAAGCTAGTAAGCTTTTTCCATGAAAAGTAGAAGGAAGAAGAAGAAGAATAATGAATATCATTTGTGATGAATAATAAAAGTTATCATAATCATTTATGCAACCATGGTTGTAGTAACCATTGTAGAGAGTTTACTAGGGTTAGGGTTTGGGTTGGGTTAAAGGGTGAGTCACAAAGAAATATCTATCATAATATCTTAGCAAATGACAAAAGAAAAGCTTCTAGAATCAACTAGAAGTGTTAACCCTAATCCAAACCATAATCATGTTTAAACTCTACTAAACATGTTGCATTAATAATTATAACATGTTACAATATTATATATCACATATACAATATTTATTGTAACAAAATAAAATAATACATTTAACATATATCGCATATATATCAATGTATTACCCGAGTGAGAAAAATAATCTTTCAGTGAGCAAATATTAGATAATGTAATTTAATATATCATATATATATTATTATACATTAAATTATCGAATCAACACTTGATCCGACAATCCGGCTATATCGCATATAACCGATTAATGTTTATCCGTACCAATTCATCGAATCAACACTTGATCCGATGACCCAGCTGATATCAAATATCGCGAGAATACAATACGGTATCTCATATCGCATTATCCTCGGTCCCGCACATATCACATTTGTGCTCCTACTCCGTTTTGCCTGAGCCAAGAAACCTCTGTGTAGGACTCTAAAGAATCGTCAATACGCCGGCAGTAGGTGATGATCATATCAAACACCCACAAGCTGCAAGCGGTCAGCCAAACGTAACAGCTACCCAGGTATTGAGCGCTCAGAAGATCAACAAGCAAGCCTGTACATTCTCCTGTGAATCCAAACAGTAACACTCCCGTACAGTCCGGTCTCGTCGTCTGATATGTTGCATATCTCGCCTAGGGTTGGTAAACGTCAGACCCCGGTAGCTCGATAAGTCGTGTCGATACGAGGTCTATAACAGTTCGAGAAACTATTGATAATACTTACTAGTAAATCTCAGCAAACCTGGCCAGGGATTTTCGGTTATAGCCAATCGAACACAGCACAACATCAACTCCCTATACCGGGAGAGACGAATCCCCTCCTATCGCTCATTGCCTCCATGTGATTCGGGACTGTACTCAAAAGCCACCTTTTTGCACGCCCTCTTGGACGTGGTATGACGGAAATCAAAGCACAGTGGGAATCACACAAGACTCTATGACGATCTCGGGTCAACAGACTACTCTGTACCTGTGTCACCGGAGAACTGCCATCTGACATGAGGTATAATACCATCCGGGAGTTCTCGGCGAGTCCGTCCAGTGTACCCAGTCTCCACTGAGCACCCGTACACCATCCTTGATGTCAAACATCGATAGATATGGGATCATCCATCGCCCATCATATGGGTCAAGATGCGTATACGCTAGTCTACTCTGGTGTATCGATGCCCTGTCTCGATACACCCTCAACTAGGAACAGTTATACGATGTACTCGTCGACTACCGTGGACCCACTAGTATGATCTCATCATAGTCCCAGTAGCCGAGTACATATCCTAAGGGCTTTATCAACATGTAACATAGAGACAATCAGAGTACATGTTAAGATAAAGTACAAGATAGCATACTATCATGTCGAGCAAGAAAGTCCTCCCTATATATGTTCAAGCATCCATTACAATATACATCGTATGTACAGCAATGGCCTCTAGGGCATACATATAACTAACAATCTCCCTCTTGCACTAGGGCCATCTGTTGTGGTATCACATACCCAACAATTAGCTGCGGTTGAAGTATCTCATACTCAACCATCCCATAAAAAGTCTCTACTGGGAAAAAGGCCTTTGTGAGGGGATCCGCGCTGTCGTCCTCTGTGTCTGCTCTCCTAACCTCGATCTCCCTGAAGATCAACCATCTCCATGATCAGGTAATACTGCCTAAGAATTATATCTGGATTTCTGATGGGACGGGCGTTCCTTGGCTCAAGCCATAACTCCATTGTCACACAATGGTAGGAACGAAGTTCATCTCATGAACTTATATATATCCAGACTGCCTCTTTGGTAGCATCCTTGGTAACGATGTATCTTGCCTTTAATCGTCTAGTATGTCACGGTATCTAGCTTGGAACTCTTCCAACATACCGTCCCTCCACTGAGGGTAAAGACAATGCCTGCGACTGGGGTAAAGACAATGCCTGCGACTGACACTCAGTCGTCCTTATCACCCTGGAACCTTTCGAGTGATTCTCCCCAGGATCGATTGATACCATCTCACTACAACTAGTGAGTATCCTAACATCCAATTAGATCTATCTCATAGATCCAAGAACCCAGGATTTAGGAGGTATCATTTTGATCCTATATGGAGAATCCTTGTGATAAGCGGAGATTGACCGAGCGTAGCATAGGAAACTCTTTCCATATCAAAAGTATGTCATCCACGTACTCTACGAGGATCACCACCATACTCCCTACTACCTTTTTGTATATACAAGATTCATCTACCATTTTGATGAAGTCAAACTCTTTGACTACCACATCAAAACAGACGTTCCAACTCCGCGATGCCTGCTTTATCACATAAAACATCTTGCACACGTTTCCGCTGCTCCCACTAT
This sequence comes from Agapanthus africanus, assembly GCA_030015575.1. NCBI lineage: Eukaryota > Viridiplantae > Streptophyta > Magnoliopsida > Asparagales > Amaryllidaceae > Agapanthus > Agapanthus africanus. The sequence goes on along the minus strand of JASDDO010000016.1, from coordinate 39,894,073 downwards.
CTACGAAGCCCTCTGGCTGTGTACTTATAAACGCTCTCATCTAAAACATCATTTAGAAAAGCAGTCATGACACCCAACCACCATATGTCGTAGTCATGGTATATAGCCGTGGCAAGTAGGATCTGGATGGACTTAAGCATAGCTTTGAAAGTCTCAACTTTTCCATGTACACCAAGTAATATTCACAAGATATACTTGCTCCTGATGGGGATTTAACCCTTCAGATAAAGCAACCAAAGTCCATACTTTGTTGGTGTATAAGGATTCCATCTCAGATCGATAAGCATCCAGCCATTCTTACAGAGTCTCACTCCTGATGACCAGCTCGAAACTAGTTGGGTCATCATCTCATGATGCAATCATCGCTCCCACTGTCATAGAGAAAGCGAAGTATCTCTCAGGTGGGTGAGGAACCCTGCTAGATCGGCGGAGAGGCTGAGATTCGTTGGAAACTATTGAATCCTTTGGTTCTACCAAATCATCAGCTGCAGTTTGTATAGCTAGAACCATTCCAGTTCTACATAACAGACCTTGCCTCGAGCTTGTCCGGATTTTGCTTTTAGACATAGGCCGGACAACCCCAAATTTTAACAAGCTTAAGATATGGGCTCTTCCCTTTCCATATCACATATGAAGTGGTAGGCAACTGATTTGATTTGAACCCTATTCAATAGGTATGCAGCTTCTCAAGTGCATAACTCCCAAAAGGAAATAGGAAACTCAGTAGTACTCATCATAGAGCACACCATATCTAATAGGGTGAGTTTGCTCCGCCCCGATATATCATCGTGCTATGGTGTATACGGAGAAGTAATGCTGAGAGAGAATCTCATTCTCCTTTAGAATAGTCCAGGAATTCCGTGCTTAAGTATTCTCCTCCTTGATCACATCAAAGGACATAATACTTTTACCCGTATTTTGGTTCTCTACTTCTAACTTATATTCTGTGAATATCTCAAAAGTTTCGGACTTGTGTTCCAATAGGAACATATGTCTGAATCTTGAGAGATCATCAGAGAATGTAATGAAGTACAAAGAACCGGTCTTGGTATGTGTAGACAGGGGACTTTCATACATCAGCATGTATCAATCCCAAGAGTTCACTAACTCTTTCTCTGTTTCCAATAAACAGAGCTGTGGTCATTTTATCTTTGTGACATGACCGGCAAGTTTCACAAGATGTAAATTCAAACAAATTTAAATATGCATCTTAATGTAACTTCAGCTAGTCGGGTCGCATTGATATGACCTAGTCTACAATGCCTCAAGAAGGATTCGTTCATTTCCGAACTCTTCCTCTTGTGTGTGTTCCGTATACTAAGAACTGTAGTTTGATTTAGAACGTCAATGCTTTTAGATAACGTGTCTGAACCGATCAACTCTTGATATAGGAAATGTTCAAAATATTATCCAACAATACAAAATTTTATCACTTCTTTACTAATAAAGAAACTGATATGATGTTGTATATCAGGTTCGGTATCTAATAACATTCGTTCAGAATCAATGTATTCAGGTAATACAAGGTGAAAGTGACCAACAGACTTGGCTGCAACACTTGCACTGTTTTCTGTCTCATGAAACTTATCACCCGTTCTCGGTTTTCCACCTATCTGTAGCCCATGTAACAGATTACATATGCGGGATCCTGATCCGGTATCTCATACCCAGGACGTAAAGGATACTGCGAAACAGTTCTCTGTAATGAACACACCCGAAGAAGATGCATCAGCATGCACTTTCTTCATTTGGGCGGCACGGGAAATCTGGTATTCCCTAATTTCCTGCTCTATCTATAACAATTATAAGTTGGAGCGGGACCAACGTTCCCCAGCTCAGTATAACAAGCGAGTTCGGTCAATATATCCGTATTATTATCTTGATTAAGGCGTGATATGGTCGCTACCTGGAGAGAGAGAGAAGAAAACACTCAGCGTATGCTCTTGCAAGATTAGATTGGTTATCTAATATATCTAATCAGGATGTCTCCCACTGTTTTGGTCAAATCTTCCTTCAAACCCTAAAAGGAAAGACTAGCCAGGATTAATTACACGCTACAAGTTCGCCAATCTTTCAGCCAGGCCAGTGTCGGTACTTTGAGGGAGGTCCCCCGTGCTTTCGCACGAACCTAATTAAGTAAACCTCGTTTTCCCAGAGGCGTAACCCCGTTAACACCTTTCTAAACACCTACTTGATCGGCTAATTGTAATGTGTAAAACTCTCACAGGAGTAACTCTTACTCGCAGCGGGTATCGGGATCCAACTATCTCATAGAAGGTATGCAATCTCATTGCAAATTTCAAAACTTGAAATTCCCAATAATATTTGGCCCCAAGCGATCTATGACCTTGACAAGGTCAACAAACCATAGACCGCAAGTCAAGTTCAACCCGTCATTTCCTGATTGAATTAAACCCACCCGCACGACCCTTGACAAGGTCAACAAAGTTGCACGACTACCCTAATCCAATCGCATCATATGCTTATGCAGATAAGCATAAATAGCTACCGCACACTACGCCTTGACAAGGTCAACAAACGCAGCACGAATACTATGAAGTACTTATCTGAAATGACGGAGGGCTACGACGGGTTTTTTTTTAGAAAACCCTTTGCGTAATGAACTTGATATCGTTGTAGAATCGAGTGATTTAAAATGGAGTGTTTTTTAGGCTTTTCTAGTTTTGCTAAAGGGGTCACTCCCGGTGAAGGGATCGTCGGCCCTTTCCTCATCGAATAAGGTGCAGGATATATCACATATACCGCTGTGCAAAGCAAGAACTATAGAAGCAATCAAAAGAAAAACCGAGGGCTGTAGCATCTGCCAGTCATTGCTAAAGGGGTCACTCCCGGTGAAGGGATCTCGGCCCTTTCCTTATCGAATAAGGTGTTGGATGTTCTACAAGGAACACCGCTATGCAAAGCAAGAACTAGGGCTACCAGTTTTTAAACAAGTTTCTACAACATCTTAGGTTTCTTTTATTTCATTAATCTCATTAATGAAGTCCCATTTTATTATGCTTCACAAGCATCACATTTGAAACGAAATCTGCAATATAACATATATCTCATATATATATAATATAAACATTCATCTCAGGCAGTAATATGATCTCATCACAGAACATTGCAGCAGAAGAAACATATATGAAATATTGGATATACTAGGACGTCCGTGTTTTCAATACGAGCCTGTATAAAACACGGATTCCACGGTCGCGATGAATAGCCAAACCCATATCCCTAGACCCCTAAGAGAGCGGCAAGTAACACAGCCAATTCTAGGGTTAGGAGACCCGGTCCCGACTCCTCGAGATGGTCTCCCACTGGACCCTAGAACCCGGTTACTTGTGCTCCCCTCCTTGGGTCTACCTAATGCAGAAAAGTAAATAATATACAACGGTGACATCTTCCGCAACCTGGAAGTGCCCCAATAAAAGAATATTACATACAAATGAATTTTACATGAATGAAAAAGAAAAAACTCTCATCTCACATAAAACCCCCGGCTATTCAAAACGCGACGATCCAATAGAACATATCACAGCAACACATAATATCTCATATCATCAACGTAAGCAAGTATGCGTATCCCGATTGTCATTGATGTATAGCAACGAAGCCGGCGATACACCACATACTGCGCTTACGGTCACAGAAAAGAAAGTGTAAAACTACAACAGTTGGAATCCGCAACCTCCTTAGACATCGCATGCCTAACCAAATGAATTCCTTAGACATCGCATACCTAGCAATTATAAACCACGCATTTTAGTCTCATTATCGAAAACTCTTTTCAATATCAAGTCGGGCAATTCAACAAGATTCCCAATGTCCTGATCGAATGCTCGTCGCAAACTTTAGTAGACGGCCGCACCCCAAGATGCCGTCGACGAAGTGCACTAAGGCGGAACACCGCTGCCGCGAGCACCCGAACGGATGCTTTTGGCGACGGGGTTCTCCTACAGTCACTTGGTCGGGGCTATGGGGCGTGGCTGTCTATTAAGTTTACCCGGCGAGTATCCGCGTACGCTACATGATTTCGACGGACTTTTGATCACATCAAAATTCCGTGGCAACCGATCTTCTGAGACTGAACTGCTAGATTTATAATATTCAAATTAGTTATCTCATAACTACCTATGGATTCCAAATATTGTATCACATTCCAGATAAATAGACAAAGTTAAACTTTCCGATCGAATAATCAAACACCCAAGATTTCCCCAATATATCTCAACACTTGAAATCAGTTTAAAAACATCCATCACATGCCACAGTACCAATGGTCCAGCCGTAGAAGAGTCAAGCCAACGCCTCACATGTGGCACGCCGTACTGCCACAAACCCTAAGGTTCAGAAGCAGTTCAAGACGGTCACATAATCGAGTTAAGGTTTGTTGTCTTCTAGAGGGTCCACCACGTTACTTGCACGACTTAGAACGTTCTTAAACACGAGGAAAAATCCAACTTTTGAAAAATTTTCCGACAGGGGAAAAAGTGAGTTATTGATATCCGCCCGAACTTTTTAACAGTTTCTAAAATTATCCGGACAAAACTAAACAAAGTTAAATTATCTGATCGAATCAACGATTCCCCAATACAACCCTAGAAAATTCAACACTTGAGTGGAATTAAAATATTCCCAGAAAAAATTGCCAAGAAAGGACCTAAGAATAAATACAAGAAATTACAGGGACTAAGTCAAAATTTTGGCCGCGGAACCGCCGCAAAACCCATGGTGTGGCCGCGGTTCCGCGGTCAAATTTTTGAATTAGAAGTCCGTACTTCACAGTAATTCTTAGTTTTTCCTGCTTATTTTTCTGAGCATTTTTAATTCAGAAAAAATCAACTTTTTGAAAATTGTCCAGAGAGGGTTCCGTATCGGGGTTTCGGCGTTCGATCGGACTTTAAACTTCGTCTAGACTTCACCTAAAGCTCTAGCTTGGCTCTGATACCACTGTAGGGTAGCTATGCACGCGCACAAGGTTCTACGAGGCATCAACCATGCCCGATTTAAAAATTAGCCGTGCCGAACAACCCGAAGCCGGATCTTTAAACTAGAGATTAGGCGAAAACTAACATGCTAAAAATTTTAACACTAAGTGAGAGGGATTACGACCTTTGTAGATCCGGTCCTTCACTTCATAAGCTCTGTGTTGTGGTCCCTTCGCTGCGATCATCGGGTTCCGGACTCTCGGGAGGTTCCACGAAGAGAAAGATGCAGTCTTGCTTCCGATCTTCGATACAAAGATGATCTACCTTGAAGTTTCATTAACACAAGCTAACACTCACTAAAATTTAGTGAACACTCTCATCTAAAGACCAAGGGAAGATGAGGCTGATGAAGTAGGATTTTTGCTCTCTTTATTTATCTTTTTCTCACATTTATTCATCACTTGGAAAAAAGCTAGTAAGCTTTTTCCAGGAAAAGTAGAAAGAAGAAGAAGAAGAAGAATAATGAATATCATTTGTGATGAATAATAAAAGTTATCATAATCATTTATGCAACCATGGTTGTAGTAACCATTGTAGAGAGTTTACTAGGGTTAGGGTTAGGGTTTGGGTTGGGTTAAAGGGTGAGTCACAAAGAAATATCTATCATAATATCTTAGCAAATGACAAAAGAAAAGCTTCTAGAATCAACTAGAAGTGTTAACCCTAATCCAAACCCTAATCATGTTTAAACTCCACTAAACATGTTGCATTAATAATTATAACATGTTACAATATTATATATCACATATACAATATTTATTGTAACAAAATAAAATAATACATTTAACATATATCGCATATATATCAATGTATTACCCGAGTGAGAAAAATAATCTTTTAGTGAGCAAATATTAGATAATGTAATTTAATATATCATATATATATTATTATACATTAAATTATCGAATCAACACTTGATCCGACAATCCGGCTATATCGCATATAACCGACTAATGTTTATCCGTACCGATTCATCGAATCAACACTTGATCCGATGACCCGGCTGATATCAAATATCGCGAGAATACAATACGGTATCTCATATCGCATTATCCTCGGTCCCGCACATATCACATTTGTGCTCCTACTCCGTTTTGCCTGAGCTAAGAAACCTCTGTGTAGGACTCTAAAGAATCGTCAATACGCCAGCAGTAGGTGATGATCATATCACACACCCACAAGCTGCAAGCGGTCAGCTAAACGTAACAGCTACCCAGGTATTGAGCGCTCAGAAGATCAACAAGCAAGCTTGTACATTCTCCTGTGAATCCAAACAGTAACACTCCCGTACAATCCGGTCTCGTCGTCTGATATGTTGCATATCTCGCCTAGGGGTGGTAAACGTCAGACCCCAGTAACTTGATAAGTCGTGTCGATACGAGGTCTATAACAGTTCGAGAAACTACTGATAACACTTACCAGTAAATCTCAGCAACCCTGGCCAGGGATTTCCGGTTATAGCCAATCGAACACAGCACAACATCAACTCCCTATACCGGGAGAGACGAATCCCCTCCTATCGCTCATTGCCTCCATGTGATTCGGGACTGTACCCAAAAGCCACCTTTTTGCACGCCCTCTTGGACGTGGTATGAGGGAAATCAAAGCACAGTTGGAATCATACAAGACTCTATGACGATCTCGGGTCAACAGACTACTCTGTACCAGTGTCACCGGAGAACCGCCATCTGACGTGAGGTATAATACCATCTGGGAGTTCTCGGCGAGTCCGTCCAGTGTACCCAGTCTCCCCTGAGCACCCGTACACCATCTTTGATGTCAAACACCGATGGAAATGGGATCATCCATCGCCCATCATATGGGTCAAGATGCGTATACGCTAGTCTACTCTGGTGTATCGATGCCCTGTCTCGATACACCCTCGACTAGGAACAGTTATAGGATGTACTCGTCGACTACCGTGTCCCCACTAGTATGATCTCATCATAGTCCCAGTAGTCGAGTACATATCCTAAGGGCTTTATCAACATATAACATAGAGACAATCAGAGTACATGTTAAGATAAAGTACAACCAGATAGCATACTATCATGTCGAGCAAGAAAGTCCTCCCTATATATGTCCAAGCATCCATTACAATATACATCGTATGTACAGCAATGACCTCTAGGGCATACATATAACTAACAGTATCTAGTGTACTCCATCAACCATATCTGCCACATATATTATTGTTTTAGCGACTTAGAAATGAGATAGTGTGATTTGTGTATTTATATGTTGTATCTTTGGGTCGAGCACACTTGAGCCGACATGATGTTTTATTTCTTATTACTTGTGCCTATTATGCTTATTTGCACAGTGATGATTTATATTGCGTGTGACTTTGAGTCCGCCTTAGGCGAAGAGCTAGCTCCCGGTTGGGGATGCCTTTTTCATGATGTATGTATATATATTCCTGTTTTGTACCCGTTTGGGGCCGGTATTTACAAAGGAGACTCTGCCAAAATTTTGGGGAAAAAGATGTTGCTTTGTTTTTAAAAAGCTCGATGTGATGTATTTGATTTAAATCGCTTTCAATAAATTTGGTTTTCCTTCGCTCTACTACTCTTTTAGTTTTGATTTCTAGGTTTTGGCTTACTTAGATTACGTGCCCCTTAAGACGTTTTGTAATTTAAGTGCCACCTACGTTCCGTACTTTTCGGGTCGTGACAATGTTGGTATCAGAGCGTTAGGTTTTACCTTTCTGAGTGTAGGATGACCCTTGGTAGATGGAGTAGGTAACTTAAGCAGAGTGACGTAGCGTGTGTATGTTTCATGGCATACTTACGATACGGTACTCCGCCTAAGTGACCTTAGGATATAAATTGCTTGAAATTTCTTCTTCGATTCTTTATATCCTATGATACTATTGCACTGTTCTTATCATGTTTCCTGTACCATCCACTATGTCGCCGAAGGCTACGAGGGCCGCCGCCAGAGATGAGATTCGAGCGGGATCGTCTGAGGCGAGGACCGATCAGGACGTCGTGCCTACCCCTCTGGGACATATTGATCCGCCTTCCCTAGGCCGGATTGACCGGCTAGAGTCACGTATGCAGGAGTTACGTCAGATGATGGGATTGCTGGAGATAGTGCCCACAGAGTCAATTATTGGATCACAGGCACGTGATTGCAATGATTGAGGGAGGACCTATACCGGTAGGACAGTCTTACTCAAGATGATAGTATGCTATCTGGTTTATCTTTATTATCGTGTACTGCTTTAGGTGACCTTACAGGTCACTATTGCGCGTTGATAGAGCCCTTAGGATTCTTGCTTGACGGCTAGCAGTATGATGGCGATCATATACGTGGGAGCTGGGGTCTATAAGCACATCCTTAAAAGGTCCCTAGTCGTGGGAGTTTTCGAGACTAGGCATCGATACTCCAGAGTAGACTAGTGTATACAGTCGAGACCCCGACGAGGGGCGGTGGCCGGTCTCACAAGCCACTGGTGTCAGTTGGTTCACCTAAGATGTATACAGATGCTCATTTGGTTATGAGTACGTCGGACAGGACTCGCCAGGAACATGCTAGTTGGGATTATACCAGACGTCAGATAGCAGTTCCCTGGTGACATGTGTACAGGTTAGTTCATCGACCTGAGATCGTCATTTGTCTCGTGTGAGTTCCCACTGTGCTTTGATTACTACCCTACCATGGCTCAAAGGAGTCGTGCAAACAGGTTTTAGTTGGGTACAGTCCCGAGCCACATGGAGGCAGTGAGCGGATCTGCAGGGGTTCGTCTCTCCCGGTATTGGGGGTGAGGTCGCGCTGTGTCTAGGAGAGCCATTACACAAATCCCTCGGCTGAGGCAGGAGATTTACGGGTAGGTATTCCAGTAGTATCTCAGGGTGCTCTAGGCTACACTCCGACACGACTTGTACCGCTTATAGGGGTCTGACTTTTACCAACCCCTAGGCCCGCCATGCGATACTCTGACGAACGGACCGGACTGTACGGATATTTTCACTGACAGGCTCAGTAGGGTGTCAGGATGAGTTCGCTCATCGACCTCCCTTTTGGTCAATACATGGTAGCTCGTTACGTACGGCTAATACCTCTGACGTGCTAGTGGTTAAATCCACACCCAAAGTATTGACCAGTCTTTAGAGTCCCCCACAGACAGTTTCTCAAGTTTCGGGCGAAACGTTGTAGAGGCCGTATGATATATGGCAGGGTTCGATCTTATACGTGCGGTATTGCACGGATCATGATCGGGCGGATCATACTAGTGGGCTTTGGTTTAAGCCGGATCCTAGTATTAGATTTGTTGGATTACTTTAGTCTCATCGCATTCGCATTCAGTCGGAATGCGGGTGAAGATATGTATATACAGGTGAGGGGTATCCTTGTGATCCGTCACGAGTTTACTTTAGATGTTGCCGGATCTTTTTGTTGTGGAAACATTTGGATTAATGTCCGCTTAAGGAAATAATGAGCTAGAAATCATCATAACAATGCATTAATGTGACATTGACTTATATCATGTGTCATGGTCTCTTTTTTAGCAAAAGTGTCACATTAATGGATTGATTTGTGATGATATAAGAGAAAGAGAGAGAGAGGGGCTGCCATGGGGTTATAGTTAGCTTTCATATTATTTTCCTCACTCTCTCTCATTCTATCATAACACTTATCACAAAAGAAAAGAAAAAGAAAGACTCTCTTCTTCTTCTTCCTCCTCTAGCTCATAACTCCATTAATGGCAACACCTTCAACCTCCATCCAAGCAATGGATGCAAGAGGCAAAGTGATCACAAACATTCTCTACAACACCTTGGACGCGTCGGCTAGCACACTTCGCTCCCGAGTTGCTTCGGATGAAGCGGGACCCCGTAAAAAGAATCGATGATGTGGTGCCCTTTCCGACGAAGAGATGGAGACCGGAGATGCCGCGAGGAGCATGGGATGGTGGCCAAAGACCGGAGGACACGGATCGATCGGTATAGCCTTCTATCCCTTCTCTAGATAGCTAGGTGTAGGTTAATGGTTCGATCCGGGTTTTTAGGATGCGGTAGTGCCGGTTTAAAGTTAAGAAAATTTTTGTTTCCGCATTTTGGCCTCGGAAAGACGGCCGGGGCGCTACCGTGGTCCTACATGGTATCAGAGCCACGCCATTAACCTTTACTAGCTTGCTCTAACGTGTTTACAAGTTCGATCGAACGGATTTTCCGAAAACCTGATTTCAAATGTGCACTTTCTGTCGATTTTGTTTTTTGCTCTAAAATTTTTTCAGTACATTGCAGAAATACGTGCATGGTTTTCTAAGACTTCTGCAAAAATTTGGTGGCATGACTTCACTGTTCCACCGCGGAACCGCGGCCAAACCCATGCATTGGTCGCGGTTCCACGGCCATGATGAGTCCTTGCTGCACCAATTTTTTCCAGAGGGTCTAAGACTTGGAAATTGGGGTTTTGGTATATACCTTTTGGGCCCAGATTTATTTTGAGTGCTACAGTTGTGCTTGGGGCCCACTTCGGTAAATTTGGTCGATCGAAAATTTTAAACATGTTAGTTCACAGTATTTACATTATATCTGCGACCGTGAATGTCACTTGATCGGTAAATCCTGTCTAACTGCTATAGCCCTTTTAGACGGATTTGCGAACGTGATATTCACGTTGATGTTCTGTGTTGTGCTGTGATGTTGCGGATTTATCGTGGTGGATAGCCTGGATGCAATGATAGTACAATTTGGTTGTATATGTACATTTGATATTGCAGGGCGAGCGTCCGACATGTGGACTGCCGTCACTACCTGTTTGTATATTATTCTTTTGGGGCACGACCGGGCTGAGGTCGATGTACCCGTTGTATAAATATTTTATTTTCTGTACTAGGATTACCCCGCGGTGGGGTGCATGGATAGCCGGGTTCTAGAGGGCAACGGGCCCGCATCTCATGGCTTTGAGACGGAGGAGGCTTCACTCTAGAATTGGAGGGCTATTCGCCGCACTCGTAGGGGTACAGGTTGACCTAAGGAGGGGTGCCCAAGTTACCGGATTCCGTGAAGTGCTGGGTGGTCCATTCACGTTGTTGAAGGGGGCTGCCTCGCTTCAGGTTTTGGCAGGTAACTTGCCGTGCCCGTAGGGGTCTAGGATTTCATTGCACAGGCTATCCACACGACCAGGGGAAACGTCGGGTTTCAGAAGCGGCTCTATGAAACCCGGGGATCCCAGATATCTGTATTGTTCTGTGATGCTTATTACATTTCTGTGATGTTGCATTTTATCACGCCTTGAGCGAATATTATATATTGATATATATACTAGTAGATGTTGTATATGTTTTGCACCCGCGCTAGTCTAGTCCCCGCTCTGTCGTTAGTTAAGTAACCTAACGGGTGATGACGGGACCCAGTGGCGAATGCGGATGGCATATACGTACATCGTATTTTCGTTCTTTATTAGTGTGATCAATTGATGGGACTGCGTTGATTCGGATCAATACAAGCTAAACAAACCTATTCTGATGTTGTTGGAACATTTTTCAAAAAGCTGTTATTGCAAGGATGTTCTCTTTTGTTTTGCACAGTGGTATTCGGTTATGAATATCCAGCACCTCAGTCGACGAGGCAAGGGCCGAGATCCCTTCACCGGGAGTGACCCCTTGGACAGAAGTTTGCGTCAGGGTAATAACTTCACTATAGCCGATTGCCTTTTGCTTTGCATCGTGGTATTCATTTGGAATATCCTGCACCTCATTCTATGGGGAAAGAGCCGAGATCCCTTCACCGGGAGTGACCTCTTTAGCAAAGGTTTTTGCCACTATATTTATAAAAAGTTATCCAGTTTCTTCAACGATATCAAGTTCATTATGGTAAAAGGTTTTTCGCCAAAAACCATTCATAGCCCTCCGTCATTTCAGATTAGTATTGCTTAGTATTCGCGCTATGTTTGTCGTTGCTATTCACCGAGGCGTAGTGTGCGGTAGCTCTGTAATGCTTTCTGTCGCATGGATATGTGGATTGGTTAGGACGGTCGTACGACTTTGTTGATTATTCGTCAAGGGTCGTTCGGGTGGGTTTAACGCAATCAAGATAATGACGGGTTGAACTTGACTAGGACCTTTTGATTTGTTGATTATTCATCAAGGTCACTTGGGTCCTAGGGGTAAAAATCACATCGGGAGTTTCTAAAGAAACTGAAACTTGCCAGGCATGCGCATACCTTCTGGAGTGTGATAACGTGAGCGGATTCCGTCACGTTATCATGCGATGATAGTTGGATCCCGATTCCCACTGATGAGTTGGTTTACTCCTCGGGTGATCCCGACTAATTCTTCTTTCAGGTTTGGAGGAGAATTTGACGGTACAATGGGAGGTTTCCTGATTAGATAAAGTGATAACCATTCTGATCTAGGTTAGAGTGCACGCTGAGTGTTTCTTTTCTCTCTCCCTTTGGCAGCGACCATGACTCAACCCTTGACTATGACTCAGTGACCAAGTTGACCGAACCTTCTTATAAGACCGGCCTTTTGGATTGTCAGAGTTGCATACCTCATTGCCACTCCTACTTTTACCCTTTTCTCCAGGACACCCCGTATTACTACGAACATCCACTTCCATTGGATAAAGTCATCGTATGGTTATATACGAACTCGAAGGAATTTATTCGAAGATACTTTCCGGTTCTGGAGAAAACGGATAGGACTATTCAGTTTTCTTTTCCTTTAACCTTCTCTCAGGTTGCGAGTGCTTCTTGGATTAGGAAAGTACACCTATTATGCTTATTGGATAGTATTCTTCCAAACCATAGGCAGGTGCCGACCGGTAGGGAATGAAGAAAACCATTTAGCCTAAAAGGTGTACAGAAGGTATTAAGTAAAGACAAATAAAGGGATTAGTAAGAGGGCAAACTAAACCGCGACTGCTATTCACGACCAAAACCAAGTATTTCATCGCCACTCCTACATCACCTTTGTATTTCTCCAGAACACTCCGTATCACTACGAAGATCCACGGTTTATTGGATACTCCATCGTATGGTTATATACGAACTCGAAGGAACTTGTTCCAGTTCGGGGATGGATTCGAGTTCAGGAGAAATAGGAATAAGGATTATTCAGGTGTCTTTTATCTTTACCTTCTCTCGTGTTGGGAGTGCTCCTAGGATTAGGAGAGTACACTCATTATGCTTATTGGATAGTCTTCTTTCAAACCATAGGCTTGTGCCGAACGGTAGGGAAGGAAGAAAACCATTTGGCCTAAAGGGGTGTGCAGAAGGTAACGACTAAAGACATATAAAGGGATTTGGAGAGGTGGCAAAGAAATATACGATTACAGTTATGAATCTGGATAATGGAAGAGGCATTACTAGGAATACTCGGATACCCCTACGAAACATTTCAATGTTTCAGTTTCACTGTGTACTGTTAAAAGAAAACTGATTTCCCAATTAGACACTTGCTCCAGGGTATGTATTTACCAGGTATGATTCTCACATCTGTATGGTTTTACAGATGATGAGTGGGAGTAAGTTATTGGGAATTAGGTGATCATCCTCATTATATCGGAATTCGTTGTAATTGGTGATATTTGAGGAAATCGCCTGGGCTATTTGCCGGACTGCAAATATTTGGTTTTGAATATCCGCTGTTATGCACCAATTTCAAATTGATATATCTGTACGTCTATTTTTATACAGTGAGATATACCTTTTTGAAATTATGTCTATGACATTTACCTATATCAGTGGATGGTTAGGTAAGGAGCATTAAAACAGCAGTGTTATTCTTCTTAACCATAAGTACAGTTTTCAACCTACAAGACACAGGGATTGAGTTAGTAGACTCAGGGGACTTATATAGAGTATTGTATGTTGTCCAGTGTCCATTAGGATAGAGGGGTTGGTACTCGTACTATATTCTGTTTACTTGTGACTTCTCTAGTTCTTAGACATGTGTTTCGTAGAAACACAAGGTCCAAGTTTTGAGAAGTTATAGGTATATGAATAAAGTAGAGAACCAGGTATTGCAAGTATCAGGATTCTTCAAGGTGATCGAAGATGTAGATACTTGTGTATGGTATTCAGTTGATAGTAATGATTTTGAGAAACTTGCTTCTCTTTCAGGTTGCTCATATATGGATGTACTCCTAAAGTTGAGTGATGCTGATCGGCCTCTTTCCATTTAGTTGACATGCACTGGAGACAGCTGCATGATTTGAATCTGGTTCCAATTCAATCAGTGCATCTATTTCTATATTGGATATAAAACGGTTCATATCTTAACGATGTTAAGGTACGGAGAGTTGTCCGGTGTTCAGTTGATAAAACTGCACACTTGTATTACATTTTTCCTACCATTTTCATATTAAAAAAGGACTATATTATAATATATTATACACATGAGGGTTTATGTGTAAAAACATTATTTTCCATGTGTTAATATATGTTAATTATCATTTGGTAGGAAAATGTATGCAAATAATATTATCGATCTAATCCTAGTAGAACAAAGTCTACTAAAATCTTATTTGAGTTGTTGTGCAGAATATTTCCAAGTTGTTATGAAGGATTTAACAAACAAATCAATTTGTTGAAGAAAACTTGCCAAATTAAGAAGCAAAGCTTGGAGACCAAGTCTGGAAGCAACCGAGAAAAGATTTTCAGATTCTGAAGATTCCTAGGATTGCCACATGTCACCAGATGAAAGCCCAAGAAAAAGAATCAAATGATCCCTATCCTTGAGCGCGGATCCGCGGCCAAACCTACCCTGGGGCCGCGGATCCGCCGCAATAATGATGAGTTGGAAGGCAATATTTTGGGAGATTGACAACTGCTGAATTTTACCAACTTCTCAACAATAAGATTCTGGGTTTGCACTATAAAAAGGCACCGAGAGCCTCTTGGAAAAGCGATCAAGCCGACGAGATCACGAAGCTTCCGACGCTCACGCATCCAGGCTGATCATCGACTGTTCGACTACCTCCTTAGGAAAGATCGAGAAGCAACTAGTTTGTAATCATTTTCTACGGATTAAAGTGTAGTTTGTTCAAGTCGATTAATAAAGGTAGTTATTTTATTTAATTGTTTTTGCATCTTACATTATGTTTTCCCTCTCTGTCTTTTCATCTTCTTCTCCCAACATGCGCGAGTAATTCTCCGCTTGTTAGGGTTCGTAGGATTAGGGTAGGCTAATGGACGATGAAAATAATTAAACCCTTTTTAAGTCCTATAAAGTTTAGAAATTTTATCAAAAGAATCATTAACATCCTAATCGGGCGCGCTAGCAATTCTTTGCTAGTTCCGACCGCGATTAGAGATTAGATTAATGATTGTTTTGGTAAAGGCTAGATATGAACGGAGTTCCGTGTCGAGATAAGGGTTAAGAGTGGGATTTCTTTTCCTTCCAGAAACCCTAATCTACATGCATCACCGTCGTTCTAGTTCTAAATCTATTAATGGATAAAAATGGTAACTTTTAATTAATCGTCCATAACTACTAAATCCTAACGAACTCTACAAGCCTTCTTATTATATTATCTAAGTCTCTAAAATAAACTAGATCTATATTTTACATTCTTGTTTAACGTAGATCTAGAAACCATTCTATAAAATTCTTTATCCCTCATCTCTTTCTCAACACATCTAAAGTAAAAGTAAAAGGTTCCACGTTTCCCAGAGGACGACCCGTACTCATCTCGGTCTAGCTACACGCGACACCGTTATTGATTGCGGTTAAACTACAAACACACACTCTTTCGAAACAATCAAATGGCGCCGTTGCCGGGGATACGTGCGTAATTTTTTATTTGTACTATTTGTGTTGAATTCTTAGACGAGCCATATCATTATTAAAACAAAACTGCAAACTGCATATTTAACGATTTGTGCGTGGATTTTTGCAAGGAGATCTGGAGTCACAGAATTGAGGAAAACAGGAAACAGAGAGATTTTTAGAGATCCAGAGGAGCAAAGGAGATCACAGAAAAATTTTCATCAACTGATCTCTCCACCTCGTGGCGGAACCGCGGCACTAAGGTGTTTCCTGCGGCGGAAACGCGGCTTCTTGGAGGGATTAGGGCTACAGAATTCTCTGGTAATATTCTCAACTCCTTCTCTCTCCTCTCAAATCCAATAAAATCTATCTTCTGCAGGATTCTTTGCGAAAATTACGCCGCTAAAAAATCTTTTTGCAAAAGTTTTGTGATTGGTTTTGTTTTGCATATTTTAATACGGATTCTAAGGGGCAAAGACCAAATCAAGATTAGGAGGGGATTTCATCACCCTTCCTAAGCCCCACAAATCACAAACCGAGCATATAGATCAACCTTTCATTAATTTAAAAAAAATATCTAGACGAGACTCTAAGGACTGTCGCGCTCAATAAGGACAGAGGAAGGTCGTGGGTAATCTATCGTTTATCCGCATTACTTTTGTAGTGCCTAGGAAAGTGTGACAAAGGCTAGTGGTTTTTAATTAGGCCCACGACGTGGTTCCTTCCCACTTACCTGGCACTTATCTGGCTACAAGGGTAGTACGGAGGCGGTAGAGGATTTATCCTGCGTCTTGTCCTTTGGAAGTCTAGGAGCGGTCTAGAGACTGACCTAGGTAACCTTAGTTCTAGGGTTGCTTGTGCATCATAGGGTGATTTGTCTTGAGTCCCACCTTTTCAAAACAAGCCAATTTTAAATCACACACACGCTGCCACTTGCACTAAACCCGCTTAGTGCATGCTCGGCTGGACACGGGATCCTAGTGCCCGTCTTGTCCGCGTTCCTGTTATCGACGCCGAAGTCGGTACTTCTTCATCCTCTTTTCCCCCACCACACACCACATCAACCGGGATGGACGGCACTCCATCAGAGTATAACACCACGCTGCCACCGCCCGAAGGTGCGCAGAATCCACCGCGCATCTCTCTCCAAGAGAGATGCTATCCTATTCGTGGTCCTCTTCCCACTTGTCTATCTCTTCCACCAGCTAACGGGGATAATTTCGAAATTAAACCCCACTATATCAATCTGCTGCCCAAATTTCACGGGCTTGAATCGGAAGACGCGTACGTTTTCATCACCAAATTCGAGAACGTATGCGCAATGATGGGTACTTCACAATTGACCTTAGATGCTATGCGCTTACGTCTTCTCCTATTCACACTGTGCGACTTGGCAGAGAAATGGCTTTATAATACTGCCGCACACTCTATCACTAATTGGGATGAGTTCGTCGTCGCATTTCTTAAGAAGTTTTACCCAAATCATAAGACTGCACATGTTAGGAGCGAGATCAACCAGTTCACCCAGCTTCCCAATGAACCATTTTGGAAGTGCATTGAACGTTTCAAAGATCTGCTTGTCCAATGCCCCCATCACGGAATACAAAGATGGGATTTATGTCGGATTATATATGAGGGCATTAATCCAGCGACAAAGCAGATGCTTGAAACAATATGTCAATGCAATTTCATGTCTAAAGATGACGGTGAAGCTTGGAAATATCTGGAAGACCTTGCTGAACACACGTTGCAGTGGGAAAGCGTAAGACCACCTTCAACTAAGGGAGGTATTCACCAGCTCGACGTTTCCATCGCAGTAAAAGCCGAAATGGCAGCGATGCAAAAGAAACTCGATTCTATTGAGAACAAACTTTCATCAGTCTCCCTAAATCAGGTCACGCTTCCTAAGACTGTCTGTGGTTGCTGTTCGGATCCTTCACACTTAACGAAAGAATGTCCTATGAATGCATCGTTTCAAGCTAATGCTGCTTTTCAGCAGCGACCTAGAAATGATCCTTATTCTTCCACATATAATCAAGGATGGAGGAATCATCCTAACTTTGCTTGGAATCAAAACCAACAAAGTAATTATCAAAGACCTTCTCTACAGCAACCACAACCACAGAATCAGCCCCCCTTTCAGTCACAAAATTTCCAAAATCCGGCCAACATTTCTACACCACAAGTGGCCGGTACTGACAACTCACTTGCACAAACTTTGGATATGTTCATGACACAATCCATGCAAAATTCGGCTGAGATAAGGTCTTTTATTGATACCCTAACGAAAAACTCCTCCTCCCATGGTGAGAGTATTAAATCAATAGAAAACCAAATCGCACAGTTAAACGCCGCAATGAGTGCGAGAGAGAAAGGGAAACTCCCATCTCAACCCCTACCGAATCCTGGCCATTCACAAAGTTATAATATGAATGCCATTACTACGTTGAGATCGGGGAGAGTGCTGAATAACCAAGTGGGTGAGCAAATTGATGATAGTGACACATTTGATACCCCTTCTTCTTCTTCTTCTTCTTCTTCCCCTAATTCGTCTAGTCTCCCACCTTCATCCGAGCCTATTCTCCGTTTTCCCCAAGGCTCGAACATTTCGCCAAATCTATCTAAGTCGATGCCCACTCCAATTTTGGGATCGAATCCGTCGCCACAGTCTTCTCCACAAACGTTGGACCCAAAACTTATTGATCAAGCACCTTATCCAAACAGGTTAAGGAGCAACAGACCAAGTCTACAAATGGAGAAGATTGTGGAAATTTTTAAGCAAGTTAACATAAACATTCCTCTCCTAGATGCTATTCAACAAGTTCCGTCATATGCGAAAATCTTAAAGGACTTGTGCACTAAGAAGAGAAAAGTTCAAGTACCTAAAAAAGTTTTCCTTGCGAGTAATGTGAGCACTGCTTTTACACAACAACTACCCAAGAAACGAAAGGACCACGGAAGTCCTACAATTTCTATTTCCATTGGGGGTAAAAATATCAATCGTGCTCTACTCGATCTAGGTGCTAGTGTTAACTTGCTTCCGTATTCTGTTTATGAGCAATTAGGGATCGGAGAGTTAAAGCCGGCGCATTGCACTCTTCAGATGGCCGATCGATCTATCACCCAACCTAGGGGTGAGCTAGAGGATGTGTTAATCAAAGTCGGGGAATTCATATTTCCTGTGGACTTTATCGTTATTGATACACAGCCTGTGGCAAACCCACGCAATCAAATCCCGGTGATACTCGGTCGACCCTTTTTGGCCACTTCCAACCCGGTAATCAATTGTAGAAACGGCTCTATGACCCTATCCTTTGGGAAGAAGTCAATTGAGATTAACATTTACAAGTTGGGAAGTGAACCCTCTGAACCCTATGCTCATATGTGTTCTGTCGAATTAATGGATGTCGACAGCAGCGAATTTGATCAACTTCATAATACAGACTCTTTTCATATGTTGTTGTTTGACCCAACCATTTACTCTTCCACCGAGTTGTCCGGGTCAACATCTAATGAGGAACTTTATATTGAGTCTGACGATCACCCCATTTTTTCTGATGACATTATTTTTCGGGGTATCGATGAAAGCTTTGAGGAAATTTTCGCTGATGAACTCGCATTTTTACAAGACACGGGTGTTGAGATGAATCAACTCCAAGATGAAGAAATTGGACCTCCACCCCCTCTTTTGGACAATCATGACAATGCGAGTAATCCATCATTACTATCTCTGTGTCGTCTCTCCAAATTGAGACGCAATCCTTTTCCAATACACCTCTTGTCACCTCCCCACTTCTTCACGTCAATAGGTGACATGTTCTTCCACCAACCTTGGTGCTTCATCGATAAATTTTTTGAATGGTTGGTTGACCTTCGGTCTTTGCAAAGCTTGGCTTTGACCAATAACCTTGACCCCCTCATGTGATTTTAAAAGATTAAAAATGTTTAACTCAAGTTTGGGGGAGGGGTGGTATATTTTGGCTCTTGAAAGAAAATGATTTTTGCAAAATTGTGAGCCTAAAATAAGTTTGGGGGAGGATTTTCACTTTCATATATTCTTGCCCCCATTAATAATTTCCTCCCATGTCTACAGGTTTTTGAGCTTAACGGATGACATCAGTGAGGACACTGCTGTAAACAGGTTTGGGGGAGGTTTGTGCTTATTTACACATCAATTTGCATCATACTTTGCATAAGCACAACATTTTAAAAAAAAAAATTTCTTTTATAACAAAAGAGTAGAAAGTGAAAAATTACATCCAAAAGGTAGGAATAGTTTAAGAAAACCAAGAAAATTAGAAGTTTTCTTACACGAACTAGTAATAAGTAGTTATGAGCTGTTGTCCCAAGGGTTAGTAAAATGAAGGAAGTCACTAATCTGAGGATAAAATTAAGTCTGAAAAATAGTTTCTATTCTGGAAGCCAAACATTTGAATGTTGATACCCTACTATATGCACTTACACACGTCTTGAAACTCGGGATAGTAGAGGATACCTTGAAATGCTCTTGTCTAAAAGCCAAAGTATGAAGGAAATGAAAAAAAAATGAAGAAAATATAAAAATGGTGAAAAGAAAAATGAACACTGGTTTTGTTATCGCCAAGGCAGCAATAAGTAGCGAGGGTGCCTCTTCACCTAGTGCCCTAAGGCCAACTGGTCTGGGAGTCACTGCTAAGCCTTAGGTAGTGCAAGACGAGGAAAATATTATCACCGAATCTGCAAGCACATGAGTAATCGGTCGGTTAGTACCTCAAGAAGTATTAACGGTCGCATGAAAGTGTGTGAGTAACCCTAAATATTCATCAAATTAAAAAGTACTAAGGTAGATGGACAAGAGTATGATAGCTTGAATTGAATTCTCCGAGTGTAGGGATGTTATTTACACACACGTGGGGTTATATGATCAATGTTTGGATGAAAGGTAGGAATGAAGAATAATGACGATGTTTTATTGAGGGATGATGTGATTTCTAACATTTTTTCATGACTATTAAGATAGGGCTCATGACAACTGAAAAGCTAGTATAGTTGGAAACTCTTCTTTTCAAAGTATTTCTTTTATGGTTCTTATCTTTATATGTAAATTTCACCATCTTTCTTTTGTTATAGGATTTTGTGGGTGTAATCCGCTGAAAACCCTCAGGAGACAACACTCCTCCTACTAGGGACACCTAGAGGTTTAACGGCTTGTTGCACGTGCTCAGTGCAATCGTGTCTGCCTACGAAAGTGTGCTTAGTTTTCTCCTTTCTTTTTCTCCTCTTAAATAAACTAGTTTGCTCGGGACGATCAAAGATAAGTTTGGGGGTATTTGTTCAGTTGATAAAACTGCACACTTGTATTACATTTTTCCTACCATTTTCATATTAAAAAAGGACTATATTATAATATATTATACATATGAGGGTTTATGTGTAAAACATTATTTTCCATGTGTTAATATATGTTAATTATCATTTGGTAAGAAAATGTATGCAAATAATATTATTGATCTAATCCTAGTAGAACAAAGTCTACTAAAATCTTATTTGAGTTGTTGTGCAGAATATTTCCAAGTTGTTATGAAGGATTTAACAAACAAATCAATTTGTTGAAGAAAACTTGCCAAATTAAGAAGCAAAGCTTGGAGACCAAGTCTGGAAGCAACCGAGAAAAGATTTTCAGATTCTGAAGATTCCTAGGATTGCCACATGTCACCAGATGAAAGCCCAAGAAAAAGAATCAAATGATCCCTACCCTAGAGCGCGGATCCGCGGCCAAACCCACCCTGGGGCCGCGGATCCGCCGCAATAATGATGAGTTGGAAGGCAATATTTTGGGAGATTGACAACTGCTGAATTTTACCAACTTCTCAACAATAAGATTCTAGGTTTGCACTATAAAAAGGCATCGAGAGCCTCTTGGAAAAGTGATCAAGCCGACGAGATCACGAAGCTTCCGACGCTCACGCATCCAGGCTGATCATCGACTGTTCGACTACCTCCTTAGGAAAGATCGAGAAGCAACTAGTTTGTAATCATTTTCTACGGATTAAAGTGTAGTTTGTTCAAGTCGATTAATAAAGGTAGTTATTTTATTTAATTGTTTTTGCATCTTACATTATGTTTTCCCTCTCTGTCTTTTCATCTTCTTCTCCCAACATGCGCGAGTAATTCTCCGCTTGTTAGGGTTCGTAGGATTAGGGTAGGCTAATGGACGATGAAAATAATTAAACCCTTTTTAAGTCCTATAAAGTTTAGGAACTTTATCAAAAGAATCATTAACATCCTAATCGGGCGTGCTAGCAATTCTTTGCTAGTTCCGACCGCGATTAGAGATTAGATTAATGATTGTTTTGGTAAAGGCTAGATATGAACGGAGTTCCGTGTCGAGATAAGGGTTAAGAGTGGGATTTCTTTTCCTTCCAGAAACCCTAATCTACATGCATCACCGTCGTTCTAGTTCTAAATCTATTAATGGATAAAAATGGTAACTTTTAATTAATCGTCCATAACTACTAAATCCTAACGAACTCTACAAGCCTTCTTATTATATTATCTAAGTCTCTAAAATAATCTAGATCTATATTTTACATTCTTGTTTAACGTAGATCTAGAAACCATTCTATAAAATTCTTTATCCCTCATCTCTTTCTCAACACATCTAAAGTAAAAGTAAAAGGTTCCACGTTTCCCAGAGGACGACCCGTACTCATCTCGGTCTAGCTACACGCGACACCGTTATTGATTGCGGTTAAACTACAAACACACACTCTTTCGAAACAATCATCCGGCTTATGCTTAAAACCAGACTCTGGATAACTCAAGGCACGTTTCTGTAATGGCTGTTTGTGGGTTGACCCAGGCTATGACGAAGGTTAATTTTCTACCATCTGGAAGATCAATAGTGATATTGTTCTTGACTCGCCACAGTTTTAATAAAAATGGATTTTTTCAGAAAACGGTAGTGGGAGTATGGTAGAACTGGAAGTGATTCCAGAACCGCAAACGATTACTGAAAATTTGATAAGAACCTAAAGATTCAATCTGGTTTTATATTCCATTTGCCACTCCGCAGATATGGTGGGTAACCTCAGGCACTTGAGAGGTACTCCGGTAACCTCAAGGACGGTGGCAGGGAGGTTCTTGTTTACCCAGACTTGCCATTGCTGTTGTTCCAGACTGTGATACCCGGCAGGAGGATGAATATAGCGTCGTTCTGAACTGGCTTTAGAAGTGTACGTGTATATGACTTTGCCAGAGGGTTGTCGTAGTCAGTGGGAGCAGCGGAAGCATTGGTGGACAAGTATCTTATGTCTATTTATAGACTAAAGCAAATATAGCGGAGAAAGATCATCTATTTCTTATGTGACGGTCATAGGTTTGACTTCATCAGAATAGGGGATGGATCTGTTAAGAAGGTATTAGGGTGTGATGTCCTGGTATCTGGATGACATACACAGAGTAGGAAGTGATATTCCTATACTACGATCGGTTATACTTTGATTGTCACACAGTGGTTTCTCCACAAAGGACTTGGATATTATATCAGATATTCTGGTTACTAGATCTAGATTTGGGTAGTTTCCCAATCTGTGTACTTAGACAGCATTCTAAAGGTGTTTTAGAATGGACGACTCCTGGCACTGTAGTATACCTGCAGGTGATGGAGTCACCCTCTCTAAAGGTGTCTTACAGACTAAAGGGGAGAAGGATGTGCATGATTGGCAGATCACTTGCTTAGACAATTGAGTCAATCATGAGATGTCAAGTACCACACCAAATGTTGTTTTTGCAGTAGATGCAATAAGTTGATAATAATCCAATCCTGGAAAACCAATCGGAAGCAGTTTTAGAACATAAGTGGATGTTCTAGGGATATGATAACGACAGCTTCATTCGGGAGACGGTTATCATTCCAGGCTTCCAAGGTGACCTGGATGACAGAGTGGCTGTCAGAGTTATAGTTTTCCCTCTGACGAGGGGCAGTTTTTTGGACAGGTGGTCCAGACGGATACTGAGGGAGGCATGGCGCAGGATACTGATTAAGTTCAGTTGACGATACAGTCTAAGAAGTTTGGATTTGGAGTTCATTTATGAACTAGGTCCCATCAGACATCCAGACATATTCTAAGACAGGTATTGCTCATTTCGGGAGATGGGTTTCTCCGCGAACTTGAGATAAAGAGAAACATAGAAAGAAACATTAGGGCGGATCCACTCACTGAGGCTATTCCTCGAACGCAATAGTTTCACAAACGAGCTTTGGGAGACTGACTAGTAGAGGAGTTGGGTGTTCGGTATCACACGGGCTGTGAGTATGCGACATCGCAATAATTAGCCTTGAGTGCAAGTGGGAGATTGTTGGAGATAGTGCCCTCAGAGTCAATTATTGGATCACAGGCACGTGATTGCAATGATTGAGGGAGGACCTATACCGGTAGGACAGTCTTACTCAAGATGATAGTATGCTATCTGGTTTATCTTTATCATCGTGTACTGCTTTAGGTGACCTTACAGGTCACTATTGCGCGTTGATAGAGCCCTTAGGATTCTTTCTTGACGGCCAGCAGTATGATGGCGATCATATACGTGGGAGCTGAGGTCTATAAGCACATCCTTAAAAGGTCCCTAGTCGTGGGAGTATTCAAGACAGGGCATCGATACTCCAGAGTAGACTAGTGTATACAGTCGAGACCACGACGAGGGGCGGTGGCCGGTCTCACAAGCCACTGGTGTCAGTTGGTTCACCTAAGATGTATACAGGTGCTCATTGGGTTATGAGTACACCGGACAGGACTCGCCGGGAACATGCTAGTTGGGATTATACCAGACGTCAGATAGCAGTTCCCTGGTGACATGTGTATAGGTTAGTTCATCGACCTGAGATCGTCATTTGTCTCGTGTGAGTTCCCACTTTGCTTTGATTACTACCCTACCACGGCTCAAAGGAGTCATGCAAACAGGTTTTAGTTGGATACAGTCCCGAGCCACATGGAGGCAGTGAGCGGATCTGCAGGGGTTCGTCTCTCCCGGTATTGGGGGTGAGGTCGCGCTGTGTCTAGGAGAGCCATTACACAAAGCCCTCGGCCAAGGCAGGAGATTTGCTGGTTGGTATTCCAGTAGTATCTCATGGTGTTCTGGGCTACACTCCGACACGACTTGTACCGCTTATGGGGGTCTGACTTTTACCAACCCCCTAGGCCAGCCATGCGATACTCATAGATGAACGGACCGGACTGTACGGATATTTTCACTGACAGGCGCAGTAGGGTGTCAGGATGAGTTCGCTCATCGACCTCCCTTTTGGTCAATACCTGGTAGCTCGTTACGTACGGCAAATACCTCTGACGTGCTAGTGGTTGAATCCACACCCAAAGTATAGATGAGTCTTTAGAGTCCCCACAGACAGTTTCTCAAGTTTCGGGCGAAACGTTGTAGAGGCCGTATGATATATGGCAGGGTTCGATTGTATTGCACGGATCATGATCGGACGGATCATACTAGTGGGCTTTGGTTTAAGCCGGATCCTAGTATTAGATTTGCTGGATTATTTTAATCTCATCGCATTCGCATTCAGTCGGAATGCGGGTGCAGGTATGTATATACAGGTGAGGGGTATCCTTGTGATCCGTCACGAGTTTACTTTAGATGTTGCCGGATCTTTTTGTTGTGGCAAAAATTTGGATTAATGTTTGCTTAAGGAAATAATGAGCTAGAAATCAGCATAACAATGCATTAATGTGACATTGACTTATATCATGAGTCATGGTCTCTTTTTCAGCAAAAGTGTCACATTAATGGATTGATTTGTGATGATATGAGAGGAAGAGAGAGAGAGGGGCTGCCATGGGGTTATGATTAGCTCTCATATTATTTTCCTCACTCTCTCTCATTCTATCATAACACTTATCACAAAAGAAAAGAAAAAGAAAGACTCTCTTCTTCTTCCTCCTCCTCTAGCTCATAACTCCATTAATGGCAACACCTTCAACCTCCATCCAAGCAATGGATGCAAGAGGCAAAGTGATCACAAACATTCTCTACAATACCTTGGAAGCGTCGGCTAGCACACTTCGCGCCCGAGTTGCTTCGGATGAAGCGGGAGCCCGGAAAAAGAATCGATGATGTGGTGCCCTTTCCGACAAGGAGATGGAGACCGGAGATGCCGCGATGATCATGGGATGGTGGCGAAAGACCGGAGGACACGGATCGATCGGTATAGCCTTCTATCCCTTCTCTAGATAGCTAGGTGTAGGTTAATGGTTCGATCTGGGTTTTTAGGATGCGGTAGTGCCGGTTTAAAGTTAAGAAAATTTTTGTTTCCGCATTTTGGCCTCGGAAAGACGGCCGGGGCGCTACCGTAGTCCTACAGGGATCCTTAGTCGAGGCCAGTCATGCACAGAGATCTGAGGATGTACCTACCACTGCACAGACCATGATGGTACCTGCTGCCCAGACAGTTGTTCCTGCTACCACCGAGACCATTCCCGTATCATTGCAGGAGTTTATGGGGCTGAGACCTCCAGCCTTTACCGGCACAGATGTAGCGGAGGATCCACAGACATTCCTCGATAGGTTGGCTAGAATTTGCCTTTCGCTGAGATGTTCTGACGATAAATGGGTGGAGCTTGCAAGTTTTCATCTGGAGGGCCTTACTCAGACGTGGTGCGAGGCAGTCGAGAGAGGTCGAGCTGCAGGGTTACCTCCTATGACGTGGGACGAGTTCACAGCGGTGTTTCTTGCCCATTTCCTTCCAGAGAGTGTCCGTGATGCTCGAGCTCGTAGTTTTGAGGTTTTGCACAAGACTCCAGGGATGACAGTGTCCGCGTATGCTATCCAGTTTACTCAGTTGTCCCGATATGCTCCGTACCTGGTGGACACCGAAGAGAAACGCATGAAGAGGTTCGTACGTAGGTTAGACACGCATCTATTTCTTGCTATTGGCGCCCAGCACTTCAACACCTATGCAGCCGCGGTAGATGAAGCCTTACTTTTGGAGGAGCGCATTTTAGAGACTTTGGTCGTTTCAGGGCCGAAGAGGATTCGTACAGATATACTAGATCTAGTACAGTTTGGCAGAGGCATGGTAGGCAGAGGTCGTGGAGGATTCTTCCCAGGATGTGGTGATGGTCGAGGCATGGCGTGAGGCCAGTTATTCAGTTCCTATTCACCAGGTCAGTAGCCACCGCCAGTATGTTATTGGTGCGGAAGTCCAGGTCACCTTATCAAGAATTGTACCACGAGGTGCCAGAGTAAGCCGACAGTACCTTATGTGACACTTCCACCCTCACCCCCTACTCAGTGAGCTCTACTTCCTACCCCTGGTGGTGCTCCACGCCAGGCAGATGTTCTCAGAGGCCGTGGACGTGGCGTTCCTTTTCAGAGAGGATGAGGAGGCAGAGGCAGAGGACAATCAGCTATCGGTGCGGGCCAGGCCCGAGTGTTCTCTTTGACTCCGTAGGATGCGCAGGCATCCAATGTCGTTGTGACAGGTACCTTGCCAGTATGTTCTTTCGACGCACGAGTATTATTCGACCTAGGTTCTACACATTCTATGTATCTACGTACTTCGCACCGAGGTTGGGCAGAGAGTCGTCGTCGTTGGATCAGCCGCCTATTGTTGTGACTCCGGTAGGCGAGTCATTTGTTGCTCGATTTGTTTTTCGATTGTGTTCTGTTCATAACGGGGAGAGGGATTCTTCGGTTGATTT
This sequence comes from Agapanthus africanus, assembly GCA_030015575.1. NCBI lineage: Eukaryota > Viridiplantae > Streptophyta > Magnoliopsida > Asparagales > Amaryllidaceae > Agapanthus > Agapanthus africanus. The sequence continues at coordinate 39,866,660 of JASDDO010000016.1, read as the reverse complement.
GATTCTCCTCGATATGTTGGATTTTGATGTTCTGCTGGGCATGGACTGGTTAGCCACCTGTTATGCATCCGTGGACTGCCGTGATAAGGCGGTCAGTTTCAGTTTTCCGGGTGAGCCAGTTCTTGTTATTCAGGGAGATCGTAGCGTCACCCTTCCCAGTTTGATTTTGTCTCTTCGCGCTGGCCAGCTCTTGAGGAAGGGATGTCAGGGATTCTTAGCGTATGTTTATGATACTAGAGCTGCAGAGGTCCCGTTGGACCAAGTCCCGATTATGTGTGAGTTTCCTGATGTATTCCCTGACGAGCTACCTGGTTTACCACCTGAGCGCGATATTGTGTTCTGCATTGACTTGATTCCCGGCACGGGGCCTATTTCCATACCGCCTTATCGGATGGCCCCGACGGAGCTTAGAGAGCTGAAGGGTCATTTGCAGGATTTGTTAGATAAAGGGCTTATTCGACCGAGTGTATCTCCTTGGGGTGCTCCTGTTCTGTTCATCAAAAAGAAGGAGCAGTTGCGTTTGTGCATTGATTACCGTCAGCTGAACCGGATGACAGTACGGAACAGATATCCATTACAGCGTATTGATGATTTGTTCGACCATCTCCAGAGTGCAGGGTACTTCTCGAAGATTGACTTGCGACCAGGCTACCATCAGTTGTGGGTACAACAAGATGATATTCCAAGGACGGCTTTTCGCACACGTTACGGACACTACGAGTTTTTGGTGATATCGTTCAGACTCACCAACACCCCAGCAACATTTATAGACTTGATCAACCACATTTTAAGGTCGTATCTTGATCAGTTCATCATCGTATTCATTGACGAAATCTTAGTGTATTCCCGAAGCCGAGAGCACGAGCAGCACTTGCGGATCACATTGCAGACTTTGAGAGAGCGCCAGCTGTTCGCGAAATTCTCCAAATTCACTTTTTGGCTTGACAACATTGATTTCTTGGGTCACGTGATTACGAAAGATGGCATACTAGTGGACCCGAAGAAGATCGAGGTCGTTCAGCATTGGCCCAGACCGGCATCAGTTATAGAGATCCGCAGCTTTCTAGGCTTGGACGGCTACTATCGACGTTTTTTTTAGGACTTCTCCCGCATCGCTGCACCGTTGACCGGATTGACCCGGACGGGAGTTCCTTTCGTTTGGACCGAGGCGTGCGAGCACAGCTTCCAGCAGTTTCAGACTCGTTTGACTACGGTACCGGTGTTATCATTGCCTTCGAGATTGGGCAGATTTGTGGTTTATTGCGACGCTTCTCGAGTGGGACTAGGTTGTGTGTTGATGTAGCACGATAGGGTTATCAGTATGCTTCTCGGCAGCTGAAGAAGCATGACCAGAACTACCCCACTCATGATTTAGAGATGGCTGCAGTGGTCTTCGCATTCAAGATCTGGAAACATTACCTATACGGCGAGTCGTGCCAGATATTCACGGACCACAAGAGCTTGAAGTATATATTTCAGCAGCAAAACCTGAATCTGAGACAACGCCGTTAGATGGAGCTAGTGAAGGACTACGATTGCGAGATCCTTTATCATCCGGGCAAGGCGAACGTTGTGGCGGATGCTTTGAGTCAGAGGCCCGAAGGTAGTTTATCTTGTTTAAGCGCAGTGCAGAGGCAGTCGTCGACAGATTGGCAGATTCTATGCGACAGCCGAGTGCAGTGCAGTTCGAGTTTACTCCGACTGGGGGATAACTTGCGCATATTCGTGCACGTCCACAGTTACTTGACCATATCCATGAGGCACAGAACAGTGATGACCATTGTTCAGAGATCATGGTGCAGGTTAGCCAGGGCAGAGACACCGAGTTCGTGATCGACAATCAGGGGATACTACGATTTAGGACTAGACTGTGTGTAGAAGCTTCTAAGGGACTGAGGCGTGAGATTCTTGAGGAGGCACATCGATCGATATACGGTGTTCATCCAGGTTCCACCAAAATGTATCACGATTAGACAGACGTTTACTGGTGGGAAAGGATGAAGAGAGACGTCGCCGACTTCGTATCGAGATGCTTGACTTGACAGCAAGTCAAGGCCGAGCACCAGAGACCAGCGGGAGAGTTGCAGCCTTTGCCCATTCCGGAGTGGAAATGGGAGTAGATTTCTATGGACTTCATTATGGGTCTACCCAGGACCAGTCGGGGGTATGAATCTATTTAGGTGATCGTGGATCGATTGACGAAAGCGGCTCACTTTATTCCAGTGAAGACCACTTTTGGATTTGCTTAGTATGCCCAGATTTACATCGACGAGATCGTACGATTGCATGGAATCCCAGCTTGTATTGTGTTCGACCGAAGCACTCAGTTCACCAGTCGAGTATGGTAGAGACTTCAGGAGGCTTTAGGCACCCGATTGAGTTTCAGCACAGCATTTCATCCGCAGACCGACGGCTAGTCAGAGAGGACAATTCAGACTCTTGAGTATATGCTCCGAGCGTGCGTATTAGATTTTTGTGGAAGCTGGGATCATCATTTGCCCTTGATAGAGTTCTCCTACAAAAAAAGCTTCCAGGAGACCATTCAAATGGCACCTTTCGAGGCTCTATATGGGAGGAGATGTCTATCGCCCGTCTGTTGGATAGAGCTCAGTGAGAGCAGTATTTTGGAGCCGCAGATTGTTGAGGAGCCGACCGCAAAGATCCATTTGATTCGTAATAGGATGAGAGCGGCCCAGAGCAGGTAGAGATCTTATGCGGACTGACGTCAGCACAGACTTGAGTTTGCTGTAGGCGATCATGTTTTCTTGAGAGTCTCCCCAATGAAGGGCGTGATGAGATTTGTGAGAAAAGGGAAACATAGTCCCAGATTTGTGGGACCCTTCGAGATCCTTGAGCGTGTTGGTGCAGTTGCGTATCGGTTAGCTCTTCCGCCCAGTTTCCCAGACGTTCACCCCGTATTCCACGTTTCAATGCTCCGCAAGTACCTTCATAACCTTTCTCATGCGATTCAGAACCCGACGGTACAGCTGGAGCGCGACCTTTCTTTTGCAGAGCAGCCGGTAGTCATCCTGGATCGGCAGGTGAAGAAATTGAGAACAAGGGTTATACCGTCCGTAAAGGTCCTTTGGCGTGGCCCAAGCAGCGAGGAGGTCACCTGGGAGACCGAGAATGAGATGAGGAAGAAATATCCCCATCTCTTCGAAGGTACACGTAGCTAAATTTTAAATTCGGGGACCGAATTTCTTTAAGGAGGGAATATTGCGTGTTTTTCATAAAACTTCGTTAATGGCTATTTCTACATAGACTAGACTAAAACTATTTTTAATGGTGATAATATGTAATTATATATATAATTGTGTTTTATTAATTTACATTTAAATTATTGTTCACTTAATTATCAAATTTTCTTAACTATTATTTTTCTAAGCAAAATTTTAGTTAGCATGCACAACATAATTTTTATCCTAGGCTTGGTGTAACATGTTTTCTTTATATTTCCCTCTTAGTTTTAATTCCTTTCTTTAAAACTAAAACAATTTAAAAAATAAGAAAAAGAAAAGAAAAGGGAAGCATGGGGGCATTAAATGAGGCATGGAGCCTTGACTTTGGGGGCTCTCTCTCTCTCCCCCCTCTCATTCCTGCAACCAGCAGCAGCCCCAGCTCCAGCAGCCCTCCCCTTTCCTCTTCTTCTTCTTCTTCTTCTTCTTCTTTCACTCAAGCCTCATCTCCATATCAAAAATCTATCTTTCTTCACAAAACCTCTTGCTAATCACCCCAAAACCCTTCCTTGTTGGTTCTTGAAGCAAGGTCAGCAAGTTTGAACTCACCTAGGACCAACTTGAGGTATAAATCTTACCTTATTACCCTTTTTGCTAAACTTGTAGTTTAATTAGCTTAAAGTAGTGTTTTAGTGAGTTTTTGTGGTAAGTATGTGGTTTAAGTGGAGATTAGGTTAAATTAAGGTTTTTATGGCTTGATTAGCTTAATTAAGTGTTGTTAGTGTCGTTTAATCCAAGTCTTTACACCATATTACACTAAAATACCATATTGTATTAAATTAGTGTTAATTAGTGTTTTAGTTAGGATTTGTGCAAGTTTTGTGATCTGCTTTTAAACCGGATGCTTCAGGAAAAAGTTGCATTTACTGGAGGTTAGTTACTGGGCTAGAACCACACACACGAAGCACGAGACCCCCTCTCCCCACTATGGCCGCAATTTTAATGGTTCTGGCCGCAATTTACAGCCAGAGGGTGGACATGGTTGTTGGGGCTTCTTCTGTTGGTGTCTGCTATATTTTGTAGGACTTTGGTACATGCTTCTTTTCCTGTTTTCACTTTAATCAAAATCTGGGACCATTTACCCTGTTTTCAATACTTTTAAACTTGCGCGACACGTACGTTCTGAGTTTGTGTTTAGTGTTTTCTGTGTATCGCAACATGTCAGGGTGGTTTCAGACAATAACACACACGTTTCGGTGTTTCGAGTGCACGCGCGTTAGCTTGCGACGCTAGTTTCTCGTATGGTTTTAATATCGCATTTTTGCAGGATACTAGCCTTATTTGTGTTTGTTTGTGTAATTTTAGGATCGGTCGCGGAGACATCGGACGCAGAGCGGAAAGGAAAGGTGGTGATTGGACCAGACTAGCGGAGGCGTTCCGGTGAGTAGATGTACACATCTACGGAGGAAATCGTTTGGATGGCGCATGGCGCCCGATAATTAGAAATTCGTTTAGTACTTATAATTATATGCGTAGTTCCTAATTTATCATCCCGTCGCACCACATCATTTATCATATGTATATATACTGTATTAGTATCTCTTAGGACACTCGCACTATTACCATTGGTTTATGCTGCACAGGAACTATTCATGGGGACACACACGCCTTGGTAATTGTTGTGCCACAAACATCTTATAAGTAGTTAAATCCGAATCTTATCACTTGCGCTACTATGTTCAATAAACCTGCAATTGATATTTTTAATTCATCAATATCGATATGTAGGATTGCTAGTCACTTGCACATATCTTATTGCATCATTGTTCATGCATAGCTTTCTAGTTTCCGCATTGCATTGCATATTGTTAATATCATAGACATTCATGGAAAAAGATTCTTCTCGAGGATTTCCGTATTTATGATATTTATGAATTTGGAGAAACCGCAAGGATTTGAAAACATATTACCATTTAAAAAATGTAAATTGTGGTTTTCTCACGATATGATGCATCTATCATCCACCATGAGATTTCTCGGTGCCTGAGCAGTATCATAAACCTGATTCGAGGAGGAGGAGGAACCGTTTGTGGGTGAATAGTAGACCCGGTGCGGTACCCCGGAGCAAGAAGGTCGCAGATGATGGCGTTGAGCCCGACAGGAGAGCACTATCGACCGGTTATTCGTGACGCGGCGGATATCCGGAGGACAGCGACGTAGTCTTGAGTTTTGAGGATATGGGCCAGTCCGGATTTGCCGGAGCCCTAAACCAGATATTTGGGCTAGTCCGAATTGCCGGAGCCCAGGGATAATTGAGATATTCATATTTAGTGTCGATACTTGACACAGTTTTATATTGATTTCATTGATGAAACTAAAGCTAAATTACAGAAGTTTAATAAGATAAGGATACAGATTTTCAATGTTAATTATATTCAAATCTCGTATTGTTTATTACATTCATGTTGCATACATATTATCACATCGCATCATATTAGTATTTGTAGGTTGTGACATCATTGTGTACATGCTTACGATAGCCTTATTAGATATTACTTTTTACTCACGAGTTGGCAACGCACCCCCGTCGTGCCACAGTGTTTTGCACGTCTGACTCGTCAGCATAGTAGCGCCGGGCGCACCTCCTCTTTTGCTCTTTTGCTTGGACCGCGGCATTGTTCGCAGGTGGGTTGCGGGGTTATTTTGTTGCCACTTGTATCATTATTGTATCTAGTGTACTCCATCAACCATATCTGCCACATGTATTATTATTTTAGCAACTTAGAGATGAGATAATGAGATTTGTATATTTATATGTTGTATCTTTGGGTCGATCTCACTTGAGCCGACATAATGTTTTATTGCTTATTACATGTGCCTTTTATGCTTATTTGCACAGTGATGATTTATATTGCGTGTGACTTTGAGTCCGCCTTGGGCGAAGAGCTAGCTCCCGCTTGGGGATGTCTTTTTCATGATGTATATATATATTTTTCTATTTTGTACCCGTTTGGGGCCAGTATTTACCTGGGAGACTCTGCCGAAATTTTGGGGAAAAAGATGTTTCTTTGTTTTTAAAATGCTTGATTTGATGTATTTAATTTAAATCGCTTTCAATAAATTTGGTTTTCCTTCACTCTACTGCTCTGTTAGTTTTGATTTCTGGGTTTTGGCTTACTTAGATTACGCGTGCCTTGAAACGTTTCGTAATTTAAGTGTCAGTCACGTTCCGTACTTTTCGGGTCGTGACACTTATCTCGAAAGCCAGGCACGACCGATCCTTGGCTCTGATTCTAGAGTGTTTCAAGATGAGGTACATCGTAGGCTAAGGCTCAGAGGGCGGAGCGTCGGGTGCTTTTGTGGCGTCTCGGGTCCGCGTGCAGCATAGGCAGGAGCGTGCTGCTGCGGCTAGGGCCCGGCTAACGGAAATCTACTCAGAGTAACACCATGAGTACTTCCTTGATCCCGTTCCACCTCTGTTGTAACTTTTTCTTTTTCTGTAAGGCTGAGGAGCCTATAGTACCATTTTGAATAACAAAACTCTTCTTTTTGCAATATTCTATTGATCCTTTCTTATTATATAAACGGAAAGATCTTGAGAAAAGTTTACATTGCCTTAGTAAAAGAAGTACACGCTAGTAGATATTCTTTTTATTAGTACGGTTTGAGCTTTGGGGCGTTTGTCACGCTCCGCTTCCCAAAATACGGAAAACGAGGGATGACTAGGCCAGCCATGCTCCTACGTTCAAGGAATAATCCCGTCGTAGTCACACTTCGGCTTCTATCATTACATGGTAATCAGTAAACAAAGTGCAGAAGTAAAGGAAATACATCACTAAATCATTACATCAACTTTCATTATTCACAATTTACAATAAAACAAGGAAAAGAACTACTAACCAAGTGCGAATACAAGATTACTTTAGGGAAAGAAGTAAAGGTGAAGGAGGTACTCCCGACTAAATCTCCACAAGCTCGAAAGGCAAGTCTGACTCCTGTACTGGTTCTTCCTCGAGGTTTGAGCATGCAAACTCAGGTCGTCAGAGCGACGTAATAGCAATATTATAATAGTGACAAGAAACAAGCAAAGAAGGTAATAACAGTGGAGGTAAAATGCAGGTAATCAATATGTCACTAACTGATGCAATGTATGATTTGTGTCCCTATCAGTCTCTAAGTCACTTTTGAAATCGAGTTGTGGAAAGGAGGATCATGTTTAACGAGGGTCTCGTACATACCCGAGACTACGGCCCGCTATCGCCCGAGACATAACCCTGTCAGCCGGACCGCTAGGCCCAACCTAATATATATAAGAGTCGATGTTCGAATGATCATCCTCTAAATCACTTTCCTCGCTAAATACAATTCTCTTTCCATTTTGATTTCCCTTTTTTCCTAGGTTTACACTATTTATGAGCATGGTCTAGTCGTATACAAGTACGCACCAATAACACGGTTTTAGTCGCTGTTAACTGTATTGTTCACTATCACGAATCATTCACTTTTTCACTGGCGTACTTGACACTCCTAAACCGATACCATTCACGCACGACAATGCATTGTACACTGAACAATAACGCGCACTATCACTAGAAGTATGGCAATCGGGTAAAATGTGTGCATTTATGCAGTTAACAATTCATGTGTAATACGAGCTATTATGCATCTTATGAACGTATAAAAATTGCCTTAAATCGTACAATCAAAATTCAGTAAAATCATACAAAGGTGGTAGAAATTAAACTCAGTCGGCAGTTCAACAAAATTTATTTCAGGGCAATCGGATTTCGGGTTTGCAAGTTACAGCCGTTTCATTTTAAGTATTCGCTGCTGGAAATTCAGTTCCTGAACTGAATGTCCATTTCACAACACAATTTTTACCCTGTTGGGATCAAAATTAGGCGACTCTATAGTTGAACAAAATTTAAGTTTCTCAATTGGGTTTCCAACGTATAAGACGGATTCTCAATCGCGCCTCTACGACAGAAGTTATGTACTGTAAAACAATGGGTATAAGTTCTGTCCCTGTTTGGGACTGCTATACGTCCTGTTCATTTAAATTACAGTTTAAATAGTAAACGATAGTGAAAAGGGATGAAATAACTTTTATTAGTTAGATAACTGTTTCATCTTCGCTATGGTATAGGATAACGCAGTATATCATGTTCAAGAAGTAGAGGGTAAGCATTACAATATGAGAATCAACAGCCAGTGCTGCTCTGGACTGCAGTCCAGAGGCGCACTCCGAACCAGTTTCCGTCATCTTTTTAGAATATAAACAATTTAAAACTCTTATGGGGTTCTAGGTAGTTGAGTCGGCTACGATTTGAGCCCTCGAACGCAACATTCCAATCTATAGTCAATTACTTGTGATTTTTACAAGTTTCAAACGCGGAAAAATTTCAGTTTTAACGGGCTTAAATGGGGATGGTCGATCACGTCAGTAACGATTGTATTTTTCAGCCAAATTATAACACGATGTTCATTACTATACGGGCCAACCTATGTGATCAATTTCCGTCAATTTAATGGGAGTTTTTCATTCGGGTTTTGCATCAAACACTTGCATCATATTAATTTGCACGAGTCGTATACACAGAATTCATTAGTATTTCGAATTGTAATAGATCAATTTAGCATGAAGAAAGTAGTGTACTTGTCTGATGATGCGTTGACGGCACACGGAAGCGGCAACGGCAAGATCGTGCCAAGAACGGCGCGGCTAGGATTCGCGGCCTCGGCTCGACTTTGGATTCGTCGTCGGAGTTGTTCGGGGGATGGCTCTGCTGGCGTCGAGAATGGTTCAGGAGCTCGAGTGGCTGCAACGTCGAAGCTCAGGTGATGCAGAGGGAGGTGCCGGCAGCGAGAGGGGACGGCGACGAGGAGGAGGGAAGAGGTTCGCACGGAGTTGGGTGCACAAGTGAGGCGGGGACTCGGGGTTTTTTCTGGCGAGGAAAGAGGAGGGAGTTGCTGTGAGGTGGGGTCGGGGTTTATCTGGTGAGGAAAGAGGAAATTGCCGGTGGTGAGAGGGTGTGCAGGGGAGGCTCGGTGAAAGGTTGGGTGCAGGGTTCGATCGTGCAGGCGAGGTGGGGAGGAGGTCGGCTCGGGTGTTTTGGAGAGAGGAGCGAGGGAGGAATGACGAGGGTGATGCCGGCGTGGTGGCTACGGCGATGAGGCGAGTGCGGTCGTGGGCGTGGGCCGAGAGAGGGAGGGGGAAGATATGGGGAAGGAGAGAGGGAGAACGGGAGTGAGGGGGAGAGAGTTAGAGAGACGAGGTTGGCTTGAGGAGTTCGTGAGCGCGCGCGCGGTCTCGGTCGATGAGTAGGGACATGGGGCGACGAGGCGGGGGCATGTGGTGTGCGGCGATGACGTGGGGCACGTAGGGAAAAGAAAGGAGCGGGAAAGAAAATGAGTGGGGAAGAAAGGTGTTGGGGTCGGGTATGGGTTTTAGGGCCAGGTCGGGTATGGGGTATAGGGTCGGGTTGGGTGTGGGCTGGGAATGGGTTTGTTTATTTATTTTTTTTTTATTTTTCTTTTGGGCTTTTTCGTTTAAATGTTTAGGAAAATTTAAATTTTGAGAATTAAAGTAAACACAAGGATTCTAAATTCCTCCCAAAAATAACGGGAAAAAAGAAAATATTCAGTGGACTTGGAAAAATTTTAGAAAAACTTATATTGACGGAACTGGGAATTTACATCATACCCTCCTTACAAAAATTTCGTCCTCGAAATTTTAAAAGAGACAACGAAACAACAACACTAAACAAATAGATGTGGAAAACGTGCACGGATATCTTCCTCACGCTCCCAGGTAGATTCTCCTGGGGAACGACCGCCCCAAGACACTCGGACTAACGGAATGACTTTATTCTTCAGCACTTTTTCTCTGCGGTCGTGGATAGTGTTGAGCTGCTCCTCGTAAGACGGGTGGGTACCCAAAGCTAACTCTGAATAGTCCAGAACATGGCTCTCATCCCGAACATAACGCCGTAACTGAGATACATGGAAGGTATTGTGCACACCGGTTAGCGATGGAGGCAAGGCAAGTCGATAGGCCACCTCTCCTACTCGCTCTAGCACCTTAAAAGGTCCGATGAAATGGGTACTGAGTTTCCCGCGACCTCCAAACATGATAACTCCGCGGGTAGGGGAAATCTTCAAGAATACGTGATCTCCGACTTTAAATTCTAGTGCTCTCCTGCTGGCATCCGCCCAACTCTTCTGTCGATCCTGAACCGTCTTAATGCGCTGTCTGATTATTTGGACCTTGTCGACTGTTTGAATAATGAGCTCGGGACCCAGTAATCTTCGTTCGCCCACATCATCCCAACAAACTGGGGATCGACACTTATGCCCGTAAAGTGCTTCGAAAGGAGCCATCTGAATGCTAGCCTGGTAACTGTTGTTATAAGAAAACTCGACTAGATGCAGATGATCTTCCCAGGAACCCTGGAAGTCCAGCATGCAAGCTCTCAACATATCCTCGAGTGTCTGAATAGTACGCTCGGATTGTCCGTCCTTCTGTGGGTGATAAGCTGTGCTGAACTTGAGGCGGGTACCCAAACTCTCCTGTAAGCTCCTTCAAATGTGCGAAACAAATCTGGTGCCTCGATCTGACACAATGCTGACCGGAACTCCGTGAAGTCGCATTATCTCCTGCATGTATCTCTCCGCTAGTGATTCTGTCGACTGTCCCACTCGGAATGGTAAGAAGTGTGCAGCTTTCGTGAGGCGGTTGACGATAATCCAAATGGCGTTGTTGCCCCTAGGGCTCCGTGGAAAGGCCGTCACGAAATCCATAATAATGTGCTCCCATTTCCATTCTGGTATTGGAAGCGGTTGTAACAGTCCCGATGTCCTCTGATGTTCCGCCTTCACTTGCTGGCATACCAAGCACCTGGATACAAACTGCGCAATTTCTTGCTTTATCCCGTTCCACTAAAAGTGCTGCTTTAGATCTCGATACATCTTCGTGCCTCCCGGATGCACAGAATAAGCTGAACTATGCGCCTCAGCTAGTACCTCTTCTCGAACATCCTCTTTAGGTACGCAGAGTCTGCTACCGAATCTCAAAGAACCGTCTTCATGTATGAGTAAGTCCGTTCTCAGCCCGGCTTCTACCTGCGCTCTGAACATTTGCAATCGAGGATCATCCGCTTGCGCAGCCTTGATGCGATCCACAAGAGAAGATTGCACATGTAGTTGCCAAAACTGCCTGATTGCGCTCGGTGTAACGACCTCAAGTTCGAGTCTCTGAAAATCCTCAGTGGTGCTCCTCTGACTGTTCAACATCATGACCGCTGGCTAACGACTGAGAGCATCTGGTACAACGTTTACTTTTCCTGGATGATACTGAAGGTTTAAGTCGTAGTCCGCCATCAGTTCTAGCCATCGGCGCTGCCTTATATTTAGTTCTTTCTGAGTGAAGACGTACTTCAGACTCTTGTGATCCGTGTACACCTCCACTTTCTCGCCCAACGGGTAATGCCTCCAGATCTTCAATGCAAAAACCACTGCGGCTAACTCCAAGTCATGCGTAGGGTAGTTCCTCTCGTGATTTCTCAGCTGTCGTGAGGCGTAAGCAACCACCCGACCGTGCTGCATCAGAACACAGCCTAAGCCCTTCCCTGAGGCATTACTATGTATCACCAAACCACCGGAATCATCTGGCACTGTAAGAATGGGCGTCGTGGTTAACTTCTGCTTCAGTGTCTCAAATGCCCAAGTACACTCCTCTGTCCACACAAACGGTATCTCCTTCCGTGTCAGCCTCGTCAAAGGTTCAGCGATTCTTGAAAAGTCTTGGACGAACCGCCGATAACATCCTGCCAGTCCCAGAAAGCTTCTGATCTCGGCCACTGACTTCGGTGTTGGCCAATCTCTGACAGATTCTATCTTTGCCGGGTCCACTGAGATGCCTTCGCCCGAAACAATATGTCCCAAGAACTAAACCTTGTCGACCAGAACTCACACTTGCTTAATTTTGCGTATAGTTTCTCTTCCCGAAGAATTTGTAGAACCGTGCGCAAATGCTCGACGTGCTCATCCCGGGTCTTCGAGTAGACTAGTATGTCGTCGATAAATACAACGACAAATGTGTCCAAGTACTTCGCAAACACCCTGTTCATCAAATCCATAAATATCGCTGGAGCATTGGTAACACCAAACGGCATCACAAGGAACTCATAATGTCCGTATCGGGTCCTGAAAGTCGTCTTGCATATATCCTCGGCCGCTACTCTGATCTGATGATAGCCCGAATGGAGATCCAACTTCGAAAATACCTTGGCCCCACTTAACTGATCAAATAAGTCGTCGATGCGCGGAATTGGGTATTTGTTCTTTATCGTGACTTTGTTCAGCTCCCGATAGTCTATGCACATCCGCAGCGATCCATCCTTTTTCTTCACCAATAGAATGGGTGCACCCCACGGTGAAGCGCTTGGCCGGATAAATCCCTTCTCCAGGAGTTCTTCAATTTGCTTCTTCAATTCTGCCAACTCAACTGGTTCCATCCGGTACGGGGCCTTGGAAATTGGTGTTGTACCTGGAGTCAAATCAATCGAGAATTCCAAGACGCGTGGAGGTGGTAGACCTGGTAAATCTTCGGGAAACATGTCCAGGAAATCCCGAACAATCTCTGGAGCTGGGCTCTCATCAATCTCCATAGCTGTCAACTCTTTTGGCTTGGCTCTACACTTGGCTAGCTCCAAAGATTCGCTCCCGCCTTCGAAAATAAACTTTGGGTGATTGGAAATGCGGAAAGTCACATTCCTTGCTCGACAATCAATAACTGCATGGAAGGTACTCATCCAATCCATTCCAAGAATTGCGTCATAGCTGCCTGTTCAGATCAAAAGGAAATTCGCATAGAATTCCCTGTCACACACTACAACCGGACAAGATCTACATTCTCGACTAGATACTATAACACCATTACCCGTATGTATTTCCCAACCCTTGGTTAATGGTTCACATGGTATGGAGTGCGTATCAACGAAATGCGCATATATGAAATAGTGCGATACTCCAGAATCAAATAGTACTCTAGCTGGCATGGAATGTACGAGTAGAATACCTATGACAACTTCGCCTGAAGCCTCTGCCTGCTCGGCGGTCAAGGTGAAAGCCCGTCCATGACCGAGACCTGTGTAGGGTTGCCTCTGCTCCTGTGATCTCTGCTGCTGCGGTCCAGACCCTACCTATAACTCTGTTTGCTCGGGGAAACCACTAACTCGGTGCTGGCTGGATCCGCAAATCAAACACTGCCCCTTGGCGCGGCGACCGTGTAACACCTGAGTTTAGGGTTAGTGGTAATTGTGTGTTAATGTGGGGTTTTTGGTAAAAAAGTTTACCAAAACGGGTTTCTAGTAATTTATCTGGTTTTATGGTTATTTTTGTAAGATTTTATCTCGACCGCACACACTTGTGCGCGTTAACTAGGGTTAAGCCTAGGGTTACCAAGTTAGGGTGTGCATGGTGGGTTAACCACGTTTAACTAACCATGGTGGGTTAGGCCTTTGGTTAAGATAATTGAGTTGTTTAGTGAGCTAATTAGTTAATTAAGGGGATTAGGGTCTAGGGTTGACTTGAGAAGGGATTTGATGGTTATCATGTAATCATGAAATGAGAAAGAGAGAAAGAGGGTTTTAAGGTTGTGTCACACCATGTCAATTCAAACATTTTTTGCATGTCTCCTCACCTTGTCTTTCACTCCCTCACATCTCTCTCTCACTCACACACTCACATCAGCCCAAATATCATCATTTCAGCCACAAATCAGCCACCCAAACCAACACCAATTGCTGCTACAGCGGCTGATATATCACCATCATCCCAATCTCAGCTCATATCAACACATTTCAACCTCAGCTCAGCAATAAAACAGCAGCAGCAGCTGCACAACAGCCCCCCCAACTTCAAGCCACACTCACACAACATCACCACACCCCACACCCTACCACAAATACTTCAGCATCTTCTTCACTTGCTGTTACAACAGCAACTCTGAAAAAGTTCACCACATTAAAGCTAAAACAATAGCCACTGCATCAACAGTAAACAGAGCAGTAACAGCAGCAACTGCAGCAAGGATTTGAGGCACCCGGGGCTGTAGCAACAGCACACACCTTCCTCCTTCTTCTCTTCTCCTTCACCTAGGGTCTTTAGAGGTATAATACCTTAACTCGACTCCTAATTGCTAAAATTATGGTTATCTAGCATAGTTATGGTTTATTATGTGTTTTAATGGTAATTTTGGGTAATTTAGGGGAATTTTGGCAAAGTGATGGTATGGATTGTTAATATAACCTTAGTAAGTGCTGTCAGGACTAGTGAAACCAAGATTTGTCCCAGACTCCATAGAAATACCCGAGTTGTCCGACTTGGCGTAAATTAGCAGTTTTAGCGACTTTTTAGCCTTTCTGAAATTTGCTTTTGACCCGATCCACTCAGATAAAAATTGTGAAGACTGTAGCACAGTGACCTTAGCAGAGATACACACACAAAACACGGGGACACCTCTCCATATTTTGGCCGCAGATTTAATGTATCTGGGCGCAAATTGCGGCCAGAATGGGGGTGGGGGTGTTGGGTTTTGGTGTGTGGATTTATTCTGGGTAGCTAGGGTTTTTGTATCTATAACTTTTTATGTTGGGTCCAGAGGCAAAATCTGGAGCCAATAGTGTGTTTTCGATGTTTTAAAACTTGTGCGACACGCGCGTGATACGCATGGTGCTGTGGCGCGCTGCGCGACACAGCTTGTCAGAATAGGTTGTGGTGGGTTTGTGCGCGTCGCGACATGTCGTGTGCACGCGCGTTTTAGTTTCACACACGCGTATCCTTTTGATCGATATATCGTGTTTTTGCAGGATTTTCCTGATATATGTGACTTTTGTAAATTCTAGGTTTGCCGGCGGGGACTTCAAGCGCATGAGAGAAAGGGAAGCAGGTAGTCGGACACACCTAGTACGGAATCACGGGTGAGTAGATTTAACATCTACGGGGGACGATCGTTTGGATGGCGCGAGTCGCCCGATAGATTTAGTAAACTTGAAAATAGTCAACTTTGATATTTACTTATGACATTAGAATAATAATACTTGCATGATATTTGTTGCAGTGGGATCTGCATGTTGTACCCATATACGCAAACTCATTCTGTAGGACACATGCACCATTACCAGGTTTTTTATATGCAGCACGAGCACTATTCATGTGTACACACACCCTGGTAATTTCCATGTCACGACACTAGATAACTATAAATGTGAAACATGTTAATTTCTTAGACCTGTGCTATTGCTATAAATATTTAAAATGAAATCATAAGAATCGCTATTCTCGTGCATATATATATATATCCTTATATCACTTGCTCATGCCTAGTATAAATCATACATTGCAACTTGAACTTGATACCATTTGCATTCATTATCATTGACACATGCACCATGATGATTTCATGAGATTTATGATATTTCTGGATTTCGGGAGAAAGCCGCAAGATTTCAAACTTATAATCTTTTAAAATATAAAAGTTGCGGTTTTCTAGTGATGTAAAGTGTCGTCCACCATGAGTTTGTTATGGTTTTCGAGACCCGTTTCGAGGAGGTGGATGAACCGTCTCGGGTACATGGTGGGCCCGGTACGGTACCCCGGGGCAAGAAGATCGCAGGAGATGGCGTTGAGCCTGGCAGAGGACGGATTACCTACCTGTGACTTCATTTGGCACGGCGGATATCCAGAGGATACCGACCGTGGCCGCTAGATTGAGATATGGATATTTGGGATGGATCAGCCGGACGGCTGAGACCAGAGATACTTGACATGGATATATGAGGTTGAGATAGTTTTGAGGTGTCATTGCTGGACACAGATTTTGTTGATTCCATGGATATTATGCTGATTTAAAAAAGAGTTTCAAAAAAAAAAGAATAAAGAATAATTCTTATACCTACATGATGAGATCTTGAGTTGACTCATATAGCATACATACATGATAGTATATTCATGTGGCATACATACCTGTTATTACATCCATGTGACATGCATACTTGTTAGTACCCTGATGATGCATACATACCTGTTAGTACATATAGCCATACCTGCTTTAGGGATGCTAGGATACGTGTGTGCATGCATGCGATAGCCTCAGTAGATGTTATTTATTACTCACGAGATGGCAACTCACCCCCGTTCTGCCACAGCTTTTCTGCAGTCCGTTCCGTCAGCACTGTAGCGGCGGACACTTTTGCCTCTTTTGCCCTTTTTGCCTGGACTCGAGGCTTTTGCTCATAGGTGGGTTGTTATCATTTTTTACCACCTTATATATTCATTGTATCTAGAGTACTCCATCTGCTACTATTATTCAGCTGTACCAGTCTTATTTGGATTACTGTATATTGACCTAGAGGCGAGGTTGTGAGACTTGTGGATGATATGTTATATTTGGGGGTCGAGCTCACTTGATTCGACATATTATTTTATCTGTGCTTTCATTCTTACTTATACAAATTGTATTTTACATTGTGTGGGAATTGTGACCGCCTTGGGGTGAAGAGCTAGCTCCCGCTTGGGGATGCCATATTCCTGTTATTCTCTGGTGTTCCTTTTATACCCGTTGGGGGACTAATTTTTTACAAGAAGATTTTGCCGGAAATTTGGGAAAAGGAAGCTGTTTTTCATAAACAGATACTTGATAAAACTTAATGAAACAAAGTGCTTTAATAAAAAAAAATGGTTTTTCCTTCACTCTAATCCTTAATTGGGTTTGATTTCTGGGCTTCGGCTTACTTATTTTACGGACGCCTTGAGACGTTTCGTAACTTAAGTGCCGGTCACTGTTCATATCAGAATATTGCATTTTATACCGCCCATTCTTACGCTCGTGTCTTTATAGGTAGGTGCTTTTAATCCGTGTTTGTTACATATTTACAGAATACAGGTTTCCATTACAAATATTGCAAATCAAGATAAAATCTCCACAGTTACGCCAAAAGCAGAACATCTGTTGACAGAAAATAAAAGCCGGGTTCCGGTCATCCATATCCGTCCAGTGCCGAGTGCCGGTTCCCGATACAAGACATGTGACAGTAGTCATTCGTGTCTGGGACAAGCACAGAGCACGAGGGGGCTGCACAAGAATCAATGGGTGCGCGGAGCTCGAGGGAGATAAAGTCAAAAGTAAAGAAAAGATATTGCAATCTTGGACTTAGAATTCTGAAGATACTCTGGATAGATTATCAGAAAATATATGTACCAGACAGCTGTAAACACCAAACCAGGAAAGTGCCCAAAACCCGAGGAGCCAACACCTCTAATCCGCCGCGTTTCCGCGGCCAATAGGGGGTATTGGCCGCGGAAACGCGGCCGTACGGCCTCGACAGTGCATCATTTTTGGTGGGTATTTTGGTCTTTTTGCATGTGTTCTGGTGGTTGCCCTAGATCTTCAACTCCCTGCCTATAAATACAGCAGAACTGAGCTCAACCAAGGGGTCCAATTTTGTGTCCACTCTTTTGTAGTTTTTTGTATAGTTTTTCTTCTTCTTCTTCATTCTTTTTCCATGAAAATTATAGTGAGAGCTTTTTGAGTGGAGATCAATGAAGATGAGGGTTTTGTATCATTCTCTTGTGTTTCTTCTTCCCCTTGAGATTCTTTCTTTCTCTTGATCATTCAACCTCTTCATTGAGCTTGAATGGTTAAGGGTTAGTTATTGATCTCAAGGGTCGTATTTTCTCACGGGACTAGCACTTCATTTCACATGCGTTCTCTACCCTTCCCTTGATCTTGCAACCTCTTGATTGAGCTTGCAAGTTTAAGGGTTGGCTATTGATCACATGCTTGTCTTGAGTCCTAGTTCCTTGTTCTTTTTACTCGCTTTTTATTACTCGCTTTTTATTACTTGCAATTTATTTCATGCACTTAAATTCCATGCACTTATATTCTTGTAATCTTTTCTTTTCTTTGTTCTTTTCTTTTTGCTCTCTTTTGTTCATTTTGTGAATGAATGTAATTATTATTGTTAAGAAGAAATACAATATTCTATGTTAAGGATTTTCTTTTCTCTTTTCCTTTTCCCGTTATTTTCCATTGAACTCCGCCCAAACCATAGGCAAGCGCTCCGTTAGGCACCCAACCCTGACAAGGTAACGGTGATTCCTAACCGCGACCGGTTGCGTTCGGTTTGGCCGGAGGCGAAAGCAAGAGACAAGAACGGAAGGACAAGGTTAAATAAACCGTATTCCACGAATACCGCGCTTAATCCCCTAATCCACGTTGTTGCCGATTGCTCTAGCTTCAATTGGTCAAGACTCGGCTCAAAGGTTTCGAGTACGGATTTCGTTAGCTTATAATCTCGTATCTTTTCTTAACAACTTTATACTTGCAAATAAACACATAGGTTAGAATCAAACTCATACAGATTCTTTATTGACTCGTCTAAGACAAGAAGGTAAAATACAACCATCTCCCAGTGGATCGACCCGTGCTCAACCGGCTAGCTGCATAGCGACACCGTCTGGATTGCGGTTAACTTTAATTCTTTCAATCAAATGGCGCCGTTGCCGGGGAGACGGTAACGTATTTTCTTTCTTGTTATTCGGGTTAATATTCTTTTTGTATATATAAAAAAAAAATCTTTTTGTTATTTTTGATAATTTTTGTGGGCAAGTGTGCAGATTTTTGCGTATTTGCAAACTGCAATTGTGGGGAGCAAAGTGTACATTCAAAGTTAAGGTGCTTACGAAGTACAGTGCCAAAGATCCGGGTAGTTTGACCCGCGCAAGCGAACCTTTCAAGCTTACCGGATTTGATTCAACGGGGGTTTCCTAACCCAAAACTTAACGGTACGTACTTTACTAACACCTTCTTCTCAAATCCGACGCATCCTATATACTATTCTTTTGCAGGATTCTTTGCAAGTTCGCTAGCAAAACGCTAAAAATTGACTAACCCGTATTTGTTGCAGCGCCGCGCTTAAACTAAAAAACGATTGTTTGATTCTTTATAGAATTTTTTTTGAATTGCGCATTGCATACATTAATACGGACTTAAGGGCAAGCGAACCCCACAACATACGGTAAAGGATTTCATCACCTTTTCCGTGGCCCACAAATCACGAACATGAGCATAACGTTTACCCACACAAAATTTAAAAGAAACTAGACTTTAAGCCTTAAGGACTTCGCGCTCACTAGGAGAAGTTAACTGTGTTTAGAACCTTGCTTAACGGTATATTGTTTACGGGATGTCTAGGAAAGTGTTAACGGCGAAACCGCCAAAAGAGAAAGGGTTATTTAATTAAGGAACTTTGCGAAAGCGTTGGAAAACCTCCCCTTATCTCTGCACTTACCTGGCCTCGTGATCAGTATATCTTGAGCCTGTTTCTCGACACAGTTTTACTTCGACAATCAAGTTCTGGAGCAGGTCTAGTTGACCTAGGTGAACCCTAGAACGATTAGGTGTGTGGTATTTTTGTGTCGTGATTGTTTTTGTCAATATTCTTTTTTGTGTATATTTCATTCTTTTGTTAATATCCAAAAAAAAAAAATATCACATTCTTTTTCCCCTCCTTTTCTCTACCTTTCTTTCTCTCTCTTCATATCATGGGTACCCCACCTCGCAAAACTCTTGCCGAACTTTGTTACCCACAACCAAACATTACATCTTACGGTTCTTGCTTTGGACGAACATCGAACGACCCCTCCATGCCAAAAATTTCTTTGAAAGATCGGATAGACGCGTCTAGGACGAACAACTGGACCCCGCAATCCACTTCATATCAACCGTTTCAAACATTCACACCTTCTTGCGTTGATACCCCTTTTGAAAATCCAGTTGTAACCCCGAGACCTATGTCTATTGCTGAACGTATTGAACAATCTCGTAGCCGATCTTTCACTCCTTTCACCACTACAAATTCTTGGGATCAACAAGTCCATTCACCTTCTTATCCCAATGTTGATCCCACTCCTGTCCAGCCATTCAATTCCTACCAATCCTACCCTACTTTTGCACCTTCCCTAGACATTGCTTCAGAACAGCCTTTTGGGAGTTTTCAGTATCCAAACAACTTTGAATCTTTTACTGAATTCCCTTCACAACCTATGTCTAGTCTAGAACAGTCGTTGGAAGATTTTAGGGTAGCGTCAAGCCAACAGATGATGGATTTGAATGCGTCCATGGCCGCCCTCATGCAACCTAGTGACCCGGTAGCTAGTTTTCAACTAGCTCCAACTTTTTCAATGTATGATGAGGCGGCAGGACAGACTGTGAATTTGAGTGGAGAGAGTGAGATGTACCCCCTTCCAAATCAAACCTACCCATCCCAAATTGAATCCCACAACTCCTGTTTTGAAAGTCTATCGAGTATCCCACAAGATTTATCAATTGAAGATAGAATGATGAATGAGTTGTGCGACTTCGTAGTGTTTGATTTGCCCGATTGTGAAGGGACTCTTCCAAGTGAAACCGATCCTAAACCTTTTGACCTCTACACCTCCACTTTAGAACCTGAAATGATTGATATCCATGCTTTTATTGAGGTGTCTGAGAATATAGATTTTCACTTGATCGAGGATATTGACGCTGGGAATATTTTGGATGATGAACCTATAGATTTGGCTGAGTTTTTCTCTTCAAATCATCATCCCGAGTCATTAAATGTTTTTCCCGAACCCTATATGCGTCTGGATTTTGAAGAAAAGTGCATGGATGTGCTAAATTTTGAGGAGAATATTGAGGATAGTTTTGAGGATGAACCAGTTTTAATTGATGAGTCGGATTTTCCAATTCATCCTGTTCCTTTCACTGACTGTGTACACCCTCCAGAACCCTTAACCGATACCCTTCCTCAACCACTTCCCTCCATCCTTTCCATCGTTCCGACCATGCAAGAACCCGTCTCACTTTCATTTACTATGTCTGGTTTACCAAGTTCGGCGTACCCATGGTTTCTTACGAATCTTGAGGGATTTGACCCCATTTCTCGACGGGTTAATAGATTAGCACAATCGCTTTTCACACATCGGTCGTCGCAAATTGTGCTAATCTATTTACTCCATTTGCACCCTCAAGTTCGTATTCCACTTCTTTTTCCCTTCCGCCATTCTTTTTCCTCTCATATACCGAGACCGTATCCCGCTTCTCTTCGCATACGGTCTCGCGTATTGTCCTTCTCTTTTCTCTACGCCTTCTTCCACCAACCTGTACATTATAGCGATAAAATCTTTGAATGGTTGGTGCTCACTTTTGGCCTGTGTAAGGCCTTGTATAGCTTGATACTGTTCTTTCCCCCCCTAATCCTGAATTTCAACGCTTAACAGTGGACACACTGTTTTACTTAAGTTTGGGGGGGACACTTTTTTTGTATATATTTTTGTTTTCCTTTTTTTTTGTATATAATTTGTTTCTAGGAAGCGCCAGCAATTTTAACCCTCTTGGTATAGCCTGACAGTGAGGGCACTGTCAAGTTTAAGTTTGGGGGTGTGCTCGGTAAGCTTTCTTCCTTCGCATTCATATGTATATTTTGCATCTGCATATTAAATCCATAAAATCCATAAAAATCTGAAAATTTTCTAAAAATATAAAAACTTTTTTGTCAAGTTAGATTGTGGAAGAACTCTGATTCAACATTCGACGGCTTTTGTTTGGAAAAATAGGAATAACTAAATCTTATGTTTAGATTTTGAAAACCTGAAAGATAACTCTCCTTTGAAGTTAACTATAGCTGATATACGTCTTTACATCACACTACACGTATCGTAAGATTTTGGGAATTAGATAACAAGTCTTTCATGTTTAAACTTTTAAACAGATAAATGATTTTCTGAGGATCAAATAGGTTTGTTCTGAAATAAGTAATGTCAAGAATAGTTTATGAAGTAAAGCGAATATGAAGGAATGTTATTGATGCCGTAATTGGAGCTAAGTCTGAAAAATAACCCATCTAAAACTTGATTGGAATGATTACACACCAAACCCACTAAACACGTCTTTTATCCAAAAAAATATTTGAACTGCCGGTTATATCTCCGTTCGTATTAAATCATCTGATTTTCACGTCAATCTGTCTTTTGTTTTTGGACCTAGGTAACTTGAGTAATTAAGTCCGCTGGGGTGTTTCTGCACCTAATGCCCTAAAACCAACTGGTTTGGGTGCATTGGCCCAAAGCTCGCTAAGAAGCCTAGAAAGTCCAGTTTAAAACAAAGTCAAGCAAGTGTTCTCTCCGAGTTAAAATTCCTAACGGTTCTTTGTATGAGAATAATCTTGATAAAAGACAGGCTTTTATAAAAAATTTTAACGGAGGTATGAAGGTTTTATTCTATGATAAAGACTATTGCACATTCACAGAGGTGTGTATGAAATGAAAACAAGAAAAAGGTGGAGTGAAAAATACGACTTAGTTTCCTGTTAAGGAAGATAGAAATTCTGAAGTTGAAACCTTACTGGAAAACGAAACTTGAAAAATGCTTAACTCTTTATAAAACTTATGTGATCCATTTAAAATTGTTATCTGGGCTTTATTGTGCGACATGATGACTTTAATCGATCCTTCTGGAACTTAACGACACTAATTGCACTGCACGTAAAGACATATAAAATCTGTAGTTAAATAAGAAGCGAGGTGTGAAAAATAAAGGTTCGATGGTCTAGACTTAGGATTATAGAATTGTTATTTTCTGAAACAAAACTGTAGGGTTTGAATCTTAGTTATTTTACGAAACCAACTTGACCGGATTTTGTGGGTAGTATCCGCTGAAAACCATCAGGAGACAACACTCCTCCTACTAGGGACACCTAGAGGTTTAACGGCTTGTTGCACGTGCTCAGTGCAATCGCGTTCCCTGCGAAAGTGCGGTTAGGATTTTCTTTTTTGTGAATAATTGGTTTTGCTCGGGACGAGCAAAAGTTAAGTTTGGGGGTATTTGTTCATATCAGAATATTGCATTTTATACCGCCCATTCTTACGCTCGTGTGTTTATAGGTAGGTGCTTTTAATCCGTGTTTGTTACATATTTACAGAATACAGGTTTCCAGTACAAATATTGTAAATCAAGATAAAATCTCCACAGTTACGCCAAAAGCAGAACATCTGTTGACAGCAGATAAAAGCCGGGTTCCGGTCATCCATATCCGTCCAGTGCCGAGTGCCGGTTCCCGATACAAGACATGTGACAGTAGTCATTCATGTCTGGGACAAGCACAGAGCACGAGGGGGCTGCACAAGAATCAATGGGTGCGCGGAGCTCGAGGGAGATAAAGTCAAAAGTAAAGAAAAGATATTGCAATCTTGGACTTAGAATTCTGAAGATACTCTGGATAGATTATCAGAAAATATATGTACCAGACAGCTGTAAACACCAAACCAGGAAAGTGGCCAAAAACCGAGGAGCCAACTCCTCTAATCCGCCGCGTTTCCGCGGCCAATAAGGGGTATTGGCCGCGGAAACGCGGCCGTACGTCCTCGACAGTGCATCATTTTTGGTGGGTATTTTGGTCTTTTTGCATGTGTTCTGGTGGTTGCCCTAGATCTTCAACTCACTGCCTATAAATACAGCAGAACTGAGCTCAACCAAGGGGTCCAATTTTGTGTCCACTCTTTTTTAGTTTTTTGTATAGTTTTTCTTCTTCTTCTTCATTCTTTTTCCATGAAAATTGTAGTGAGAGCTTTTTGAGTGGAGATCAATGAAGATGAGGGTTTTGTATCATTCTCTTGTGTTTCTTCTTCCCCTTGAGATTCTTGTTTTCTCTTGATCATTCAACCTCTTCATTGAGCTTGAATGGTTAAGGGTTAGTTATTGATCTCAAGGGTCGTATTTTCTCACGGGACTAGCACTTCATTTCACATGCGTTCTCTACCCTTCCCTTGATCTTGCAACCTCTTGATTGAGCTTGCAAGTTTAAGGGTTGGCTATTGATCACATGCTTGTCTTGAGTCCTAGTTCCTTGTTCTTTTTACTCGCTTTTTATTACTCGCTTTTTATTACTTGCAATTTATTTCATGCACTTAAATTCCATGCACTTATATTCTTGTAATCTTTTCTTTTCTTTGTTCTTTTCTTTTTGCTCTCTTTTGTTCATTTTGTGAATGAATGTAATTATTATTGTTAAGAAGAAATACAATATTCTAAGTTAAGGATTTTCTTTTCTCTTTTCCTTTTCCCGTTATTTTCCATTGAACTCCGCCCAAACCATACGCAAGCGCTCCGTTAGGCACCCTACCCTGACAAGGTAACGGTGATTCCTAACCGCGACCGGTTGCGTTCGGTTTGGCCGGAGGCGAAAGCAAGAGACAAGAACGGAAGGACAAGGGTAAATAAGCCGTATTCCACGAATACAGCGCTTAAATCCCCTAATCCACGTTGTTGCCGATTGCTCTAGCTTCAATTGGTCAAGACTCGGCTCAAAGGTTTCGAGTATGGATTTCGTTAGCTTATAATCTCGTATCTTTTCTTAACTTTATACTTGCAAATAAACACATAGGTTAGAATCAAACTCATACAGATTCTTTATTGACTCGTCTAAGACAAGAAGGTAAAATACAACCATCTCCCTGTGGATCGACCCGTGCTCAACCGGCTAGCTGCATAGCGACACCGTCTTGATTGCGGTTAACTTTAATTCTTTCAATCAGTCACGTTCCGTACTCTGCGGATCGTGACAAAGTTGGTATCAGAGCGATAGGTTTCACCTTTCTGAGTGTAGGATGACCCTTAGTAGATGGAGTAAGTGACTTAGGCAGGGTAGCGTAGCGTGCGTATGTCCGCGGCATACTTGCGATACGATACTCCGCCTAAGTGACTTTAGGATATACTTACTTGAAATTCCTTCTTCAATTCCGTGTATCCTACGATTTTAGTGCACCGTTCTTATTGTCATGTTTCCTTTACCAGTCGCTATGCCGCAGAGGGCTACCAGAGCGCTGAAGGCTGCCGCCCGAGACGAGATTCGAGCTGGCTCGTCCGAGAGTAGGACTGAGCAGGGTGGTATGCCTACGCCGCAGGGACAGACTAATCCGCCTTCCCCAGGCCATATGGATAGGCTTGAGTCCAGTATGGAGGAGCTGCGACAGATGATGGGGAGTATGCAGGAGCTACGTCAGATGGTGGGATCCTTAGTTGCGGCCAGTCGTGCACCGAGGCCGGAGGACGTACCCACGACATCCCAGACTACTATGATACCTGCTCCTACTACTACCACCGTGGCCATCCCGGTTTCGCTACAGGAGTTCATGAGGCTGAGACCTCCAGTCTTCACGGGTACCGATGCAGCAGAGGACCCGCAGACGTTCCTTGATAGTTTGGCCAGGATCTGCCGCTCGCTGAGGTGTTCTGATGATCGATGGGTAGAGCTGGCGAGTTTCCGACTAGAGGGCCTCGTACAGATATGGTGGGAGTCAGTTCTGAGAGGTCGAGCTGCAGGTCTACCTCCCATGACATGGACCGAGTTCACAGTAGTCTTTTTAGCCCGTTTCCTTCCGGAGAGCGTTCGTGACGCCAGAGCTTGTAGTTTTGAGGCCTTGATCAAGACACCAGGGATGACGGTGTCTGAGTATGAAGTCCAGTTTACACAGTTGTCCCGATATGCTCCGTATCTGGTGGATACTGATGCAAAGAGGGTGAAGAGGTTCATACAGGGACTGGACGCCCAGCTATTTCTTGCCATTCGCGCCCAGCACTTCGATACCTATTCAGCGGCTATGGATACAGCGTTGCAGATGGAGGCACGTATTTCAGCTACTTCGGCCATTCCCGCGCCGAAGAGGATTCGTACCGGCACGCCAGATCAGAGGCAGCACGCCAGATTCTTTCCGAGAGATAGGGCCGGCAGAGGGTTTGGACGAGTTCAGCTATATGGTTCGTATCCACAGGGACAGCAGGCGTCGCCAGGATGCTTTGGGTGCGGGAGTCTGCACCATCGTATCAGAGACTGCCCGGCGATGCGACAGGGAGTGGCGACAGCTCCGCATGTGACCCTACCACCATCACCGCTCCCTCCTCAGAGAGCTCTACTTCCTGCCACAGGCGATGCTCCACGCCAGTTAGGTGCACCCAAAGGCCATGGATGCGGCGGACCATATCCAGAGAGGACGAGGAGGCAGAGGCCGAGGCCGAGGTCAGCCCGCTATTGTTGGAGGTCAGGCCCGAGTGTTTGCGTTGACACCGCAGGATGCGCAGGAATCCAATGCCGTCGTGACAGGTACCCTATCAGTATGTTCTGTTGATGCACACATGTTGTTTGATCCTGGATCCACGCATTCCTATGTTTCCACACACTTCGTGCCGAGTTTGGGTAGAGAGTCCGGCTTGCTTGATCAGCCGCTTGTTGTGACCACTCCTGTGGGAGATTCATTTGTTACTAGACACGTATTCTGATCCTGTACCGTCCGTATTGGCGAGCGAGAGCTGCCTGTCGACTTGATCCTTCTTGAGATGTTGGACTTCGACATTCTTTTGGTCATGGATTGGTTAGCCACGTGCTATGCGTCTGTGGAATGCTGCGAGAAGACAATTAGATTTTGTTTTCCCGGCGGGTCGGCTTTTGTTGTGCAGGGGGACCGTGGTGCCGCCCCTCACATATTGATTTCTTCTCTTCGCGCTGATCAGCTGTTGAGGAAGGGATGTTGGGGATTTCTAGCCTATGTTTGCGATACTAGAGCTACGGATACATCGCGCTCAGGCGGCAATCCTGGCAGCTCATCAGGGAAAACATCGGGAAACTCGCATGCAATCGGATATTGGCGAGCGAGAGCTGCCTGTCGACTTGATCCTTCTTGAGATGTTGGACTTCGACATTCTTTTGGTCATGGATTGGTTAGCCACGTGCTATGCGTCTGTGGAATGCCGCGAGAAGACAATTAGATTTTGTTTTCCCGGCGGGTCGGCTTTTGTTGTGCAGGGGGACCGTGGTGCCGCCCCTCACATATTGATTTCTTCTCTTCGCGCTGATCAGCTGTTGAGGAAGGGATGTTGGGGATTTCTAGCCTATGTTTGCGATACTAGAGCTATGGATATTCCATTGGACCAGGTTCCGATTGCATGCGAGTTTCCCGATGTTTTCCCTGATGAGCTGCCAGGATTGCCGCCTGAGCACGATGTCGAGTTCTGTATTGATTTGATTACCGGCTCGGGGCTTATTTCTATACCGTCTTATCGGATGGCCTCGGCGGAACTTAGAGAGTTGAAGGTTCAGCTACAAGATTTGTTAGATAAGGGAGTTATTCGGCCCAGTGTTTCTCCATGGGGTGCTCCGGTCCTGTTTGTCAAGAAGAAGGACGGAAGTTTGCGCTTATGTATCGACTACCGCCAGCTGAGCAAGATTACCGTGCGAAACAGGTATCCGTTGCCACGCATTGATGATTTGTTCGATCAGCTTCAGGGTGCGGGTTATTTTTCGAGGATCAACTTGCGATCAGGATACCATCAGCTGCGAGTCCAACAGGAGGATATACCGAAGACAGCTTTCCGTACACGCTATGGCCACTATGAGTTTCTGGTGATGTTGTTCGGACTCACCAACGCCCCAGCAGCATTTATGGATTTGATGAACCGTACCTTCAGGCCATATCTCGACTTGTTCATCATAGTGTTTATTGATGATATTTTGGTGTATTCCCGGAGCCGAGAGGAGCACGAGCAGCACTTGTGGACTACGATGAAGACTCTGAGGGAGCACCAGCTCTTCGCAAAATTTTCCAAATGTGCATTCTGGTTGGACAGCGTTGGTTTCTTGGGTCACGCGATTACGAGAGATGGCATATGTGTGGACCCGAAGAAGATTGAAGCCGTTCAGCAGTGGCCCAGACCGACATCTGTTATGGAGATCCGTAACTTTCTAGGCCTGGTGGGCTACTACAGGCGATTCGTTCAGGATTTCTCCCGTATTGCTGCACCTTTGACCGGTTTGACCCGGAAGGGAGTTCCTTTCGTTTGGACGGAGGAGTGCGAGCACAGTTTTCAGCAGATACGGACTTGTTTGACTACGGCGCCGGTATTATCATTGCCTTCAGGATCAGGCGGATTCATGGTTTATTGTGACGCTTCACGGGTGGGGTTAGGATGCGTTTTGATGCAGCATGACAGGATGATCGTGTATGCTTCGCGGCAATTGAAGAAACATGAACAGAACCACCTCACTCACGATTTGGAGATGGCTGCAGTAGTCTTTGCACTTAAGATCTGGCGACATTACCTATACGGCGAGTCGTGCCAGATATTCACGGACCACAAGAGCTTAAAGTATATATTTCAGCAGCGAGACCTGAACCTCAGACAGCGTCGTTGGATGGAGCTGGTGAAAGACTACGACTGTAAGATCTTGTACCACCCGGGCAAGGCGAATGTAGTGGCGGATGCTTTGAGCAGGAGGCCTGGGCGTAGTCTTGCTGGTTTGCGGGCAGTGCAGAGGCAGTCGTCAGCAGATTGGCAGATTTTATGCGACGGCCGAGTTGAGTTCGAGTTCACTCCGACAGGGGGACAACTTGCGCATGTTCGTGCACGTCCGCAGTTACTAGACCGCATTCGAGAGGAACAGCCCAGTGATGACCGACTTTCAGAGATCATGGAGCAGATTAGGTAGGGCAGAGATTCCGAGTTCGTGATCGACGATCAGGGAGTACTACGATTTGGTACTCGATTGTGCGTACCAGATTCGGAGGGACTGCGACGTGAGATTCTTGAGGAGGCGCATAGATCTACGTACAACGTTCATCCAGGTTCCACCAAGATGTACCGTGATTTGAGAGATGTCTATTGGTTGGACGGGATGAAGAGGGATGTCACAGACTTCGTATCGAGATACCTGACTTGCCAGCAAGTCAAGACCGAGCACCAGAGGCCAGCAGGAGACTTGCAGCCTTTGCCCATTCCGGAGTGGAAATGGGAGCAGATTTCGATGGACTTCGTTGTGGGTCTACCCAGGACCTGTCGAGGGTATGACTCCATTTGGGTGATCGTGGACCGATTGACGAAAGCGGCTCACTTCCTGCCAGTGAAGACTACTTTCATTTTTGCTCAGTATGCCCAGATTTACATCGACGAGATCGTGCGGTTACATAGCGTACCGACTAGTATCGTATCAGATCGAGGCACCCAGTTTACCAGCCGACTTTGGCAGTGGCTTCAGGAGTCTTTGGGCACTCGTTTGAGTTTCAGCACAGCATTTCATCCGCAGACCGATGGACAGTCAGAGCGGACTATTCAGACTCTCGAGAACATGCTCAGAGCAAGCGTTTTGGACTTTGGCGGTAGCTGGGATCGTCATTTACCTTTAGTGGAGTTCTCCTACAATAACAACTTCCAGGATACTATTCAGATGGCACCTTTCGAGGCCTTGTATGGGAGGAGATGTAGATTGTCCGTCTGTTGGACTGAGCTGAGTGAGAGCAGTATTTTTAGGCCGCAGATCGTGCAGGAGACGACCGAGAAAGTGCAGTTGATTCAAGATCGAATGAGACCATCTCAGAGCAGGCAGAAATCGTATGCAGATAGACGCCGTCATAGATTAGAGTTCGCAGTTGGCGATCATGTTTTTCTGAGGGTCTCTCCGATGAAGGGCGTGATGAGATTTGGGCGAAAGGGGAAGCTTAGCCCCAGATTTGTGGGTCCCTTCGAGATCTTCGAGCGGGTCGGTGCTGTTGCATATCGTTTGGCTCTTCCACCCAGCTTTTCAGATGTTCACCCCATCTTCCACGTGTCGATACTACGCAGATATCTTCATGACCCTTTCCACACGATTCAACCTCAGACAGTTCAGCTTGAGCCTGACCTTTCGTTCACCGTGCAGCCAGTGGGGATATTAGATCGGCAGGTGAAGAAACTTCGATCAAAGGTCTTGCCGTCGGTGAAGGTTCTTTGGCGCAGCCCGAATAGTGAAGAGATCACTTGGGAGGCCGAGGAAGAGATGCGAAAGAAATTCCCTCATCTTTTTGAAGGTACGCGTAGTTACATATTTTAAAATTCGGGGACGAATTTTCTTAAGGGGGGAAGACTGTAACACCCGAGTTTAGGGTTAGTGGTAATTGTGTGTTAATGTGGGGGGTTTTGGTAAAAAAGTTTACCAAAACAGGTTTCTAGTAATTTATCTGGTTTTATGGTTATTTTTGTAAGATTTTATCTCGACCGCACACACTTGTGCACGTTAACTAGGGTTAAGCCTAGGGTTACCAAGTTAGGGTGTGCATGGTGGGTTAACCATGTTTAGCCAACCATGGTGGGTTAGTCCTTTGGTTAAGATAATTGAGTTGTTTAGTGAGCTAATTAGTTAATTAGGGGGATTAGGGTCTAGGGTTGACTTGAGAAGGGATTTGATGGTTATCATGTAACCATGAAATGAGAAAGAGAGAAAGAGGGTTTTAAGGTTGTGTCACACCATGTCAATTCAAACCTTTTTGCATGTCTCCTCACCTTGTCTTTCACTCCCTCACATCACTCTCTCACTCACACACTCACATCAGCCCAAATATCATCATTTCAGCCACAAATCATCCACCCAAACCAACACCAATTGCTGCTACAGCAGCTGATATATCACCATCAGCCCAATCTCAGCTCATATCAACACATTTCAGCCTCAGCTCAGCAATAAAACAGCAGCAGCAGCTGCACAACAGCCCCCCCCAACTTCAAGCCACACTCACACAACATCACCACACCCCACACTCCACCACAAATACTTCAGCATCTTCTTCACTTGCTGTTACAACAGCAACTCTGAAAAAGTTCACCACACCAAAGCTAAAACAACAGCCACTGCATCAGCAGTAAATAGAGCAGTAACAGCAGCAACTGCAGCAAGGAATTGAGGCACCCGGGGCTGTAGCAACAGCACACACCTTCCTCCTTCTTCTCTTCTCCTTCACCTAGGGTCTTTAGAGGTATAATACCTTAACTCGACTCCTAATTGCTAAAATTATGGTTATCTAGCTTAGTTATGGTTTATTATGTGTTTTAATGGTAATTTTGGGTAATTTAGGGGAATTTTGGCAAAGTGATGGTATGGATTGTTAATATAACCTTAGTAAGTGCTGTTAGGACTAGTGAAACCAAGATTTTTCCCAGACTCCATAGAAATACCCGAGTTGTCCGACTTAGCGTAAATTAGCAGTTTTAGCGACTTTTTAGCCTTTCTGAAATCTGCTTTTGACCCGATCCACTCGGATAAAAATTGTGAAGACTGTAGCACAGTGACCTTAGCAGAGACATACACACAAAACATGGGGACCCCTCTCCCTATTTTGGCCGCAGATTTAATGGATCTGCCCGCAAATTGAGGCCAGAATGGGGGTGGGGGTGTTGGGTTTTGTTGTGTTGGTTTATTCTGGGTAGCTAGGGTTTTTGTATCTATAACTTTTTATGTTTGGACCAGAGGCAAAATCTGGAGCCAATAGCGTGTTTTCGATATTTTAAAACTTGTACGACACGCGAGTGATACGCGTGGTGCTGTGGCGCGCTGCGCGACACGGCTTGTCAGAATAGGTTCTGGTGGGTTTGTGCGCGTCGCGACATGTCGTGAGCACGCGCGTTTTACTTTCACGCACGTGTATCCATTTGATCGATATATCGTGTTTTTGCAGGTTTTTCCTGATATATGTGACTTTTGCAAATTCTAGGTTCGCCGGCGGGGACTTCAAGCACAACAGAGAAAGGGAAGCAGGTGGTCGGACACACCTAGCACGGGATCACGGGTGAGTAGATTTAACATCTATGGGGGACGATCGTTTGGATGGCGCGAGTCGCCCGATAGATTTAGTAAACTTGAAAATAGTCAACTTTTATATTTACTTGTGACATTAGAATAATAATACTTGCATGATATTTGTTGCAGTAGGATCTACATGTTGTACCCATATACGCAAACTCATTCTGTAGGACACATGCACCATTACCAGGTTTTTTATATGCAGCACGAGCACTATTCATGTGTACACACACCGTGGTAATTTCCATGTCACGACACTAGATAACTATAAATGTGAAACATGTTAATTGCTTAGACCTGTGCTATTGCTATAAATATTTAAAATGAAATCATAAGAATCGCTATTCTCGTGCATATATATGTCCTTATATCACTTGCTCATGCCTAGTATAAATCATACATTGCAACTTGAACATTGGTACCATTTGCATTCATTATCATTGACACGTACACCATGATGATTTCATGAGATTTATGATATTTCTGGATTTCGGGAGAAAGCCGCAAGATTTCAAACTTATAATCTTTTAAAATATAAAAGTTGCGGTTTTCTAGTGATGTAAAGTGTCGTCCACCATGAGTTTATTGTGGTTTTCGAGACCCGTTTCGAGGAGGTGGATGAACCGTCTCGGGTACATGGTGGGCCCGGTACGGTAC
Source organism: Agapanthus africanus (assembly GCA_030015575.1). Taxonomy (NCBI): domain Eukaryota; kingdom Viridiplantae; phylum Streptophyta; class Magnoliopsida; order Asparagales; family Amaryllidaceae; genus Agapanthus; species Agapanthus africanus. Next base: position 39,834,124 of record JASDDO010000016.1, on the reverse strand, counting down.
CCCGGGGCAAGAAGATCGCATGAGATGGCGTTGAGCCTGGCAGGGGACGGATTACCTACCGGTGACTTCATTTGGCACAGCGGATATCCAGAGGATACCGACCGTGGCCGCTAGATTGAGATATGGATATTTGGGATGGATCAGCCAGACGGCTGAGGCCAGAGGTACTTGACATGGATATATGAGGTTGAGACAGTTTTGTGGTGTCATTGCTGGACACAAATTTTGTTGGTTCCATGGATATTATGCTGATTTTAAAAAGAGTTTCAAAAAAAAAAGAATAAAGAACAATTCTTATACCTACATGATGAGATCTTGAGTTGACTCATATAGCATACATACATGATAGTGTATTCATGTGGCATACATACCTGTTATTACATCCATGTGACATACATACTTGTTAGTACCCTGATGATGCATACATACCTGTTAGTACATATAGCCATACCTGCTTTAGGGATGCTAGGATACTTGTGTTCATGCATACGATAGCCTCAGTAGATGTTATTTATTACTCACGAGCTGGCAACTCATCCCTGTTGTGCCACAGCTTTTCTGCAGGTCTGTTCCGTCAGCACTGTAGCGGCGGACACTTTTGCCTCTTTTGCCCTTTTTGCCTGGACTCGACGCTTTTGCTCATAGGTGGGTTGTTATCATTTTGTACCACCTTATATATTCATTGTATCTAGAGTACTCCATCTGCTACTATTATTCAGCTGTACCAGTCTTATTTGGATTACTATATATTGACCTAGAGGCGAGGTTGTGAGACTTGTGGATGATATGTTATATTTGGGGGTCGAGCTCACTTGAGTCGACATATTATTTTATCTGTGCTTTCATTCTTACTTATGCAAATTGTATTTTACATTGCGTGGGAATTGTGACCGCCTTGGGGCGAAGTCCTAGCTCCCGCTTGGGGATGCCATATTCCTGTTATTCACTGGTGTTCCTTTTGTACTCGTTGGGGGACTAATTTTTTACAAGAAGATTTTGCCGGAAATTTGGGAAAAGGAAGTTGTTTTTCTTAAACAGAGACTTTATAAAACTTATTGAAACAAAGTGCTTTAATTAAAAAAAATGGTTTTTCGTTCACTCTAATCCTTAATTGGGTTTGATTTCTGGGCTTCGGCTTACTTATTTTACGGACGCCTTGAGACGTTTCGTAACTTAAGTGCCGGTCACGTTCCGTACTCTGCGGGTCATGACAGACAGTCCTTTTGGGTATGCCCGTCCCTGTTGCAGTAGCCGCAAACTATGTTCATACTCTGGGGGCGATGCTGGGGCACGAATGGACGCTTCATCTGTGTCGTTCCTGGCCTATGAACCGGTATGACTCCTCGAGACGGTGTGTGAGTACGCACTGGAACAACTGGGGGCTTCCTAAATTTATTGATCAGCTTCTCCTGAATTCGTGCCGCATTGAGTACCTGCGCAAAAGTCTGCAACTCGAGCAACGCGATCAATTGCTATAGCTCGAAGTCAAGTCCCTGTAAGAAGCGCCTAGCCCTGGTGGCCTCTGAAGCGACCATATACGGAGCAAATCGGCTCAGACAGTTGAATTCTGCCGCATATACGTCCACGGGACGGCCATTCTTCTTCAGTAAGATGAATCTTTCTTCCATTTCTGCCTTGGTAGTGGAAAGGAAATAGTGGTCCAAGAAGCACTTCTTGAATTTTCTCCATTCGATTGGCCCTTCAATTCTGCTTTCTTCAACCAACCACCAAGTTCGTGCTTCGTCCTCCAACTGGATCCTTATCACATTCACTTTATCTTCATCGGGTACCCTTACGGCCGTCAGTAGGTTCTCCATATTGACCAGCCATTGCTTGGCCTTGAGTGGTTCAGCTAGTCCCGTAAATGCAGCTGGATGTAACCTCCGAAAATCTGACACGGTGCCAGCCCTGGCAGAAAAAGCTGGTAGAGCAGTGCCCTCGGGGACGGTAATGAGAGCGGAGGGTCCCCTACTGCGGTAATAGCCCGGAGTCCCTCGGTGAGTAGGTCCGTCTTTCTCTCTTGAGCTTCTGCGAGGGTCGTCAGTGCACTCAAGATCCTCTCCGTGCGATCCTTAGAACTTGAATCCGAGGAGTGGTCGTTTGGGGACGTTATATCGCTGGAAGATATTTAAAAGGATATGATTAGATAGAAGGATGAAAGTCAGGGATAGTGAAGCGAAAATAACATAATAAAGTGTAGTTAATTTCATCCCTTACTACTAAACGCGGCTATGATACCAAGAAAACCATGTCACGCCCCGCTTCCCAAAATACGGAAAATGAGGGATGACTAGGCCAGCCATGCTCCTACGGTCAAGGAATAATCCCGCCGTAGTCACACTTCGGCTTCTAGCATTACATGGTAATCAGTAAACAAAGCGCAGAAGTAAAGGAAATACATCACTAAATCATTATATCAACTTTTATTGTTCACAATTTACAATAAAACAAGGAAAAGAACTACTAACCAAGTGCGAATACAAGGTTACTTTAGGGAAAGCAGTAAAGGTGAAGGAGGTACTCCCGACTAAATCTCCGCAAGCTCGAAGGGCAAGTCTGACTCATGTACTGGTTCTTCCTCGAGGTCTGAGCATGTATACTCAGGTCGTTAGAGCGACGTAATAGCAATATTATAATAGTGACAAGAAACAAGCAAAGAAGGTAATAGCAGTGGAGGTAAAATGCAGGTAATCAATATGTCACTAACTGATGCTATGTATGATTTGTGTCCCTATCAGTCTCTAAGTCACTTTTGAAATAGAGTTGTGGAAAGGAGGATCATATTTAACGAGGGTCTCGTACATACCCGAGACTACGGCCCGCTATCGCCCGGGACATAATCCTGTCAGCCGGACCACTAGGCCCAACCTAATATATATAAGAGTCGTTGTTCGAATGATCATTCTCTAAATCACTGTCCTCGCTAAATACAATTCTCTTTCCACTTCGATTTCCCCTTTTTCCCAAGTTTACACTATTTATGAGTATGGTCTAGTCGTATACAAGTACGCACCAATAACACGGTTTTAGTCACTGTTCACTGTATTGTTCACTGTCACGAATCATTCACTTTTTCACCGGCATACTTGACACTCCTAAACCGATACCATTCACGCACGACAATGCATTGTATACTGAACAATAACGCGCACTATCACTAGAAGTATGGCAATCGGGTAAAATGTGTGCATTTATGCGGTTAACAATTCATGTGTAATACGAGCTATTATGCATCTTATGAACGTATAAAAATTACCTTAAATCGTACATTCAAAATTAAGTAAAATGATACAAAGGTGGTAGCAAGTAAACTCATTCAGAAGTTCAACAAAATTTATTTCAGGGCAATCGGATTTTGGGTTTGCAAGTTACAGCCGTTTCATTTTAAGTATTCGCTGCTGGAAATTCAGTTCCTGAACTGAATGTCCATTTCGCAACACAATTTTCACCCTGTTGGGATCAAAATTAGGCGACTCTATAGTTGAACAAAATTTAGGTTTATCAATTGGGTTTCTAACGTATTAGACGGATTCTCAATCACGCTTCTACGTCAGAAGTTATGTACTGTACAACAATGGGGTATAAGTTCTGTCCCTATTTGGGACTGCTATACGTCCTGTTCATTTAAATTACAGTTTAAATAGTAAACTACAGTGAAAAGGGATGAAATCACTTTCATTAGTTATCTATCTATTTCATCTTCGCTATGGTATAGGATTCCGCAGTATAACATGTTCAAGAAGTAGAGGGTAAGCATTACAATATGAGAATAAACAGCCAGTGCTGCTCTGGACTGCAGTCCAGAGTCGCACTCCGAACCAGTTTCCGTCGTCTTTTCAGAATAGAAACAATTTAGAACTCTTATGGGGTTCTAGGTAGTCGAGTCGTCTATGATTTGATCCCTCGAACGCAACATTCCAATCTATAGTCAATTAGTTGTGATTTTTACAAGTTTCAAACGCGGAAAAATTTCAGTTTTAACGGGCTTAAATGGGGATGGTCGACCACGTCAGTAACGATTGTATTTTTCAGCCAAATTATAACACGATGTTCATTACTATACGGGCCAACCTATGTGATCAGTTTCCGTCAATTTAATGGGAGTTTTTCATTCGGGTTTTGCATCATATTAATTTGCACGAGTCGTATACACGGAATTCATTAGTATTTCGAATTGTAATAGATAAATTTAGCACGAAGCAAGTAGTGTACTTGCCTGATGACGCGTTGACGACGCACGGCAGCGGCAACAGCAAGATCGCACCATGAACGGCGCGGCTATGATTCGCGGCCTCGGCTCGAGTTTAGGTTCGTCGTCGGAGTTGCTCGGAGGATGGCTCTGTTGGCATCGAGGATGGTTGAGGAGCTCGAGTGGCTGCAACATCGAAGCTCAGGTGATGCAGAGGGAGGTGCCGGCGGCGAGAGACGGCGACGAGGAGGAGGGAAGAGGTTTTCAAGGAGTCGGGTGCACAAGTGAGGTGGGGACTCGGGGTTTTTTCTGGCGAGGAAAGAGGAGGGAGTTGTTGTGGTGTGGGCTCGAGGTTTCTTTGGTGAGGAAAGAGGAGATCGCCGGTGGTGAAAGGGTGTTCAGGGGAGGCTCGGTGAAAGGTTGGGTTCGGGGTTCGATCGTGCAGGCGAGGTGGGGAGGATGCCGGCTCGGGTGTTTTGGAGAGAGGAGCGAGGGAGGAATGACGAGGGTGATGCCGGCGTGGTAGCTACGGCGATGGGGCGAGTGCGGTCGTGGACGTGGGCGTGGGCCGAGAGAGGGAGCGGGAAGATATGGGGAAGGAGAGAGGGAGAACGAGAGTGAGGGGGAGAGAGTTAGAGAGACGAGATGGGCTTGAGGAGTTCGTGAGCGCGCGCGCGCTCTCGGTCGAAGAGTGGGGATGTGGGGCGACGAAGCGAGGGCGTAGGGTGTACGGCGACGACGTGGGGCACGTAGGGAAAAGAAAGGAGAGGGAAAGAAAATGAGTGGGGAAGAAAAGTGTTGGGGTCGGGTATAGGTCATGGGGCCGGGTCGGGTATAGGGTATGGGGCCGGGTTTGATGTGGGCTGGGAATGGGGTTGTTTATTTAGTTAGTTTTTATTTTTCTTTTGGGCTTTTTAGTTTAAATGTTTAGGAAAATTTAAATTTTGAGAATTAAAGTAAACACAAGGTTTCTAAATTCCTCAAAAAATAACGGGAAAAAAGGAAATATTCAGGGGACTTGGAAAAAATTTATAAAAATTTTATTGTCGGAACCGGGAATTTACAGCGTTGTAAGGCCGTCAAAAGCGATCGACTCGGTCTCCCTGGCCTTCTTCCTCAGATGGCTATTAGCCTCCACGACCGGCGTGGGGTGCCGAGCCTCAGTTCCTTTCGATGAGGTTCCTTAGGTCACCTGGCGAGGTAGTCTTCGAGCTACCATGACGGGTCCCGTCCGCGCGACGCCGTTGAGGGAGGGGGTGTCGGTCATGCCTGGGCGCAGATGAGCTGACCGACACCTCCTTGGGAGGGACAGGGGTGTGATGGGGCTCGGGCGAGGCGCTCTGGCGAAGAACCTCGGTGTTGAACTGTGGGGCGCTCAGCGGGTTATAGAATATGTTGGCCAGGGAGATCTGCGGCCGTGGGAGGCAGCGAGGCGGTGGTTGGTAGTGCCGACGCGGGCAGAGTCTTCTCTCCCTCTGTAGGGGTCACGGTCCCAAGGTGGAGGAGCGGCGACCTGGGGAGTCTGCCCTGCCGTTTGGACATGGACGAGGGCATCCACGACGGACGCGAGTCGATCTATCCGTGCGGTTAGGGCGTTGATGGCGTTCGGGGGAGGTGATTCGTCCGCGCCTCCATTATGGGGGAGGCGGTGGCTAGTGCTTGGATCGTCGCGGTGATCGTTCGCCATTGAGTTGAGATCGAAAGGTGAATTTTGTTCAGTGGAATCAATAAAGTTACCACAAACGGCGCCAGCTGATGGAGGGTCTGGATCTCCTTCTGGGCGCCAGCTGATGGAGGGTCTGGATCTCCATAGATCTGCTGCAAGCGATGATGGACGGTTGAGATTGAGTTGGAGGTTGCCTCCTGAAGCATGTGGATCTCAATGGGTTTTAGGCCGAGCTACCTGCAAGGAAGTCCCGGGGTGGTTGTGCCACTGAGGACCCTCCGACGATCAAGTTAGACTAGATATTTGAGCAGAGTAACGGCCTGGTGAAGAAAGAATGACTTCCTTGAGTCTTCTAAAAGAGGGGTTTATATAGCGGTGGCGACGGGCAGGCAGGCGCGAGAATCGCGACGGGCAGGCAGGCGCGAGAATCACGCCGGCCGTTACGCCCCTGGCGTCACGTCCGTATGATAGGGAGGATCCCGCATTAATGATGAACGTGGAACGCGGGACGTGGCCGGCGGATATGTAACATTTCAGAAAAATATAATATTATTTTTGGGAATTTTTATAATTTAATATTATTTTATTGAATATTTTAATATTTCGGTATAATTAAATACCGATAAATGGGGGGGAAATTCTGAAGAAAAATTATGGAAATTCTAAAATTTGTTTAATGTAAGGTTTTTGGTAAAAAGTTTACCAAAATTGGTTTCTGATGATTTATCTGATTTTATGAATATTTTATCGGATGTTTTATCTGTGCTGCACACATATGTGCATGGTAGCTAAGGTTGAGCCTAGGGTTGAACCATGCTTAGATGACCATGGTGGCTTAAACCTTATGGTTAAGTTAAGTGTGTTGTTAAAGGGTGATTAGAGTTAAGTTGACTTGTGGCTAGAGAGAGAGGTAGGTGGCTCCTAGGTAATGTCACCATCAGCATTCACTTCAAAACTTTTGTCTCTCACATCTCTCTCTCTCACTCTCACACACCACCCTACAGCAGCAGCAGCGGCTGCATCAGCAGCTCAAAACCCCACCTAATAACAGCCCCCAATATCAATAGCACCTACACACTCACATCAACTGCACATAACATCAGCAATTCAGCATCCTGCATCAGCAGCATCATCATGGCTGCACTGCAGCTGAGGCAAACATCAGCCCCATTATCAACACTTCAGCCCCAAATCTCTATCAACATCAGATACTACAACACCCCACAACAACAGCCACAATTTCTTCAGCCACAACAAGAGCTGATGCAATAGCAACCCCAACATTCCCACAACCCTGCTGCTGTTGCATAAACAGCATCGAAAGAGAAAAATTGCAAGCAGCACCAAGCAAACATCAGCAAAACAGCTACACCAGCAGCTGCTACAGGAGCACAACAGCAGCAACAGCCCTTCCTCCTTCCTTCATGGTCTCTTCTCCTACATCCTAGGACTTCTCTTGAGGTATAATCTCACAACCCAAACCCTATCTTGCAAAGTTATAGTTGTTTAGCTGAAATTTAGTGTTTATATCGTGATTAGTGCTGGTTTAGGCAAATTTGAGTGAGATTTGACCAAGTGTTGGTTTTGATGGTTAGCTTAACCCTATTAGGTGTATTTGAGACTAGTTTAACCCAGAATACCCCAGATTTCCAGTTAGTTACCTGGATGTTTCGACTTGGCGTATTTTATCGATTTTGTCGACTTTGTAGCCTTTCTGGAATCTGCTACAACCCGGGACCTCCTAAAATAAAATTGACTTGGCAGTGAGATGTGCAGGTAGATAGAAGCCAACACCCAAAACCCCAGCCCCTGGACCCACTTCATGGCCGTAGATATACCCTTTCTGGCCGTAATTTGCGGCCAGAGCAGTAGGGAACTGCCTCGTTTTGCGTGCACGACTCTTTTACCTGTAACTTGACCCTTGGAATGTCTAGTTTTGACTGGTTCCAACCAGGGTAGAATCTGGGTTGATTTTCTTGACTTGGCGCATGATTTACGACTTGTTTTCGTATGGATTTTGGTATTCGATGATTCGTTTCTGTCGGGTGGCGTTTGAACGCCAACGGCAAAGGGTTATGGACTGTGTTTGCACGCGAGGCCACAGGTTTTTACCTAAGGGCGGTCGCATGCACCATTTTGGCTTTCAACATGGTTTTTATGTGTTTTAGCGTGTGATCTCCTTGTAGGTACCCCACGTGTCGTCGAAGCGTTGGAGTTACAAATGGCGACATCGACACCGGCACACATAAGAAAGTGAGTAGATTTATATCTATGGGGAGAAGCCGGGTGGATGGCGTATAGCACCCCCGCAGTCCGATATCTAGTATACCTTATGTACTCTACTTATATATGATAGCTTATATGTGACTTGGTTGTTAGGATGTGGTAGGTGTACTATGCATTGATTAGGGTTAAAAGTAACTAGTGTAGTTCCTAGTCGCGAACCCTAGAATAGTTTGCACCCACACGCACACATATGCTTATTTGCTATGTTCAAACTATGATGACGAGGATATTGGAGGACTTTGTATGTGAGTCGATGAGTTTGGGCATGGTGCCATGGTATCGGTGATGTGATGTGATTCGTATTTGGGATACGATATATGATTTTTAGAGGGCCTTTGGGCGTGTCTTACGCACACGCATTCATACTTATATAGATGGTATCGATTCATACTAGACTTAGATCAGTGCCCCACTGATTGGTCTTAAAAACTATCTATTACCTCAATCAAGAACGGCGTCGCTTTGCAGCTAGCCGGTGAGTACGGGTCGGTCCACAGGGATGTTGTGAATCTCCTAATCGCGCTAACGAGTTAATTCCGAAGGGTGTTCGGATTGGTTATTAAATCTAAAAACCTAAATCTATCTATCTACGATTATCGAGATCTAATCTTGCTAGGGTTAGGTTTAGGGATGGTTTGGAAATGCAAGTAAATCTCAACGCTTTCTATACCCGAATGAAGATCTATGAGGAGTTATGGTAATTATCAATAAAGGGGATTAGATCCATTCGGGAAGGTGTTCCTTCCTCTAAGTTCTTGTCCTTCCTTTAGAGATCCTTACCCTAACCTTCATGGAAAACGCGCACAACCGGGCTTTTACACTACGGTATCACCGCTACCTCGAGGGATAGGGTGCCGTAGGGCGCGGTGTGTGCGTGTATGCATGGAGTCCTATTGAAAATAAATTATAGGTAAGAAAGGGATGAGAGATCTCATCTCTCAAAATCCTTCCCCAAAGCTAACCCTAAACAATTTATCTACGGCAAGGAAATAAATCTACCTAGGGCAAAGAATTAAAATCTAAACTATGGCAATGAATTAAATCTACTTACAGATGCATTTCTCCAATCATCAACGCAGGGTTGTCAGATCTGAATTTCTGAATTGAAGAGAGGCACCGATGCTCTCCATAAAGAATTTTGGAATTTATTATTAAAAGGGGGCATGAGAAATTACAATCTTTAGAGTTCTATTTATAGGAAATAGAAACCCTAGGTTACATTTTGATCCGCATGTCTACAATTACAAAAATAGTCCTAAGTTTACTAGTCAAAGCTGCCGCCACATTTTGGTAAAAATTTTAGTTTCTGATTGCTCTTGATGGACACGGAACCGCGTCCTGGGTAGGGGTTGGGTCGCGGTTCCGCGGCCCATTAATGGAGTTGGACTCTTAAACTTTGTGTCTTGCTCTGGTTCGTTTTGGCCTTCTTATTTCTATATATCTTTTCTCAATTTAGCTTATGGTTCTCTTCCAGATTTCCAGTGAACATTGTAGTGGACTTCTACCCGTTCGCTTTGAGTCGATGTCTTGAATCTTGCTTTGTGAATTGTTCCTTATGTAGGCTTGATCAAGATTCTCTGTTTGTTGGTCAAAGTCTCACTTTTACGTCGTCTTTTCATCATTTTCACTGTTTCCTGTCTAAGAACCTGTAACCTGTAACATGTAGCAGACATGCGTCAAAAGCACCTGTTTATTTATAAAAAGAATAAGAATGGGGAATATAATAATACAATATTCTAGTGTGAACAAATACCCCCAAACTTATCTTTTGCTCGTCCTCGAGCAAACTTATTTTTATTCACTAAAATCCTAACCACACTTTCGCAGGGAAACGCGATTGCACCGAGCTCGTGCAACAAGCCGTTAAACCTCTAGGTGTCTCTAGTAGGAGGAGTGTTGTCTCCTTAGGGTTTTCAGCGGATTACACCCACAAAATCCTATCAATTCGGCTTTTCGACTTTTGTTTTCCAATTAGGTTTTCTAACAAGGAATTCTATTATCTTCGACTCGTAAATTGTCCACCCACCTTCTTCATACTTCCTCATTATTTAACTTAAGATTATATATGTTATGCAGACTTACTTAGCTTTCGCCATTTCTTAAGTTTTCCATCTAGGGTTCCATCTCCACTTAGGAATTTTTATCAACTCTACTAAAGATAAAAGTTCTATTCTTCATTCCTTTCTCTCATCTAAACTCCAATCACATATCCTTACGTGTGTGTATATATCACCCCTACACTTGGAAATTCAAATCAAGCAATCATACCCTTGTCCGTTGTCCAAAGTACTTATTAATTGGTGAATTTTTAATTGAATTTTGCTTACACATCCTTCATGCGACCGTTAATACTTCTTGAGGTACCAACGACCGATTACAAAATGTGTTTGCACATTTAAGCGTAATTCCTAGTCTTGCAACACCCAAGGCTTTTAGCAGTAACTCCCAAACCAGTTGGTCTAAGCCACTAGGTGATGAAGCACCCTCGCTAAATATTTTTCTATTTTTACAGTCTTAAGTAATCACAAAAACCAGTGTCCATTTTTTTTATATTCTTTATTCACACTTATATATTTTTTTTCATTTTCATTGTACTAAGGACTTTAGACAAGAGCATTTCAAGGTATCCTCTACTATTCCAAGTTTCAAGGTGTATGATTGTGCGAATTGTAGGGTATATATTTTCATAATCTAGACTTAAGCTAGGAACTATTTTTCAAACTTATACTCTAATAAGAACATCAATACTCTTCCCTTGTTTCGACTTAGCCCAAGAAGTGAACCCAAAATTTGCCTATTTCTAAATAAACTACAAGGCATATACTCTCTACCGTTAAACTTTAAGGAAGGTTATTTTTAGGGTTTTTAATTCACTAAGTCTAAAATCTAGTTGTTCCTAGCCAGTTAACCTATTTGTCAAACTCAAGTCAATTAGCCAAAATTGAATACAATAATTTTTAAAGTTTTCAATTTTTATGGGTTTTCAAATAAGTATGCAAATGCAAAAATATGTACAAATGAATGCGAAGGAAAAAGACGTACCGAGCATACCCCCAAACTTGAACTTGACAGTGTCCTCACTGCCATACTAAACCAAGAGGGTCAAAATGTCGGCACTCCCCTGTTTATTTATTTACAAATTTTTTTTATTTTTTTATTGTTTGAATATTTTTTATTTTTTATAGAAAAAGAAAACAAAAATATATATACATATATACAACAAGGTTCCCTCCAAACTTAAGCTTGGCCTTACACAAGCCAAAGGTTAGCACCAACCATTCAAAGATCTTATCGTGGTAACGGTATAGTTGGTGCAAGAATGGGATGGAGAGGAAAGAAATGAGAAACACGCGAGACCGTGTGGAAAAAAGAATGGTAGAATATGGTCTCGGTGGGGAAGAAGAAGGGCGGAAAGTAGAAAGAAGGGTCGCGCAATCTTGAGGGTGTAAATCAAGTGAATAAATTAGCGCAATTTGGGATGACCGAAGTGTGACAACTGATTGTGCTAATCTATCAACTCATCGTGCAATGGGGTCAAATCCCTCAAGATTCGCAAGAAAACATGGGTACGCCAAACTTGGTATAGGAGATGAAAGCGTAACGGTCATTTGTACGGTCAGAACAATGGGAAAGACGAAAGGGAGTGAATTAGGGATAGTCTCATTCTCACCGTAGTAAACTGTCTCGAACTTGAAAGATTCCATTAATGGTACGAAACTACTGTAAGCAACCGAGTCTGATGGTTCAATTAACCCATCTGAAAATGTAAAGGACTCAAACTCGGGCGGTGAGTCATCAACATCGTCCGCAAAAGTAAAACACTCGTACGTGTTATCGGCTGTGAGAGCTGTGTCAGATTCAAAATAAAAATTTTCAAGTTCACAGTCTTCAAGCGTGGTTGGAACGATGAAAAGGAGGGAGGGTGATTTAGTTAAACGTTCAAGAGGATGAATTGGAAAATCCGACACATCAAAGAAAAATGGTTCAACCTCAATATGATCCTCAAAACTCTCCTCATTGCTATCCTCATAATTCTCCTTAATATTTATCTCATCCATGCCATTATCTTCAAAATCAAGACGCATATAAGATTCGGGAGAAACATTTAATAACTCGGGATGATGATTTGAACATAAAATTTCAATTAAATCGACAGGTTCATCATCCGAAATATTCCCGGCGTCTATATCCTTAATCAAGTGAAAATCAATTTCTTTAGACACCTCCTCAAAAGCATGGATGTTTATCAATGTAGGTTCTAGAGTGGAGGTGTAAAGGTCAAACGGATTAGGTACGGTTTCACTCGAAAAGGGTTCCTCACAATTGGGCAAATCAAGCACTACAAAATCACACAACTCATTTTTATTTTCAACTGGTGAATCATTTTGGACAATCGATGGAAAACCGGAGTTGTGGGCTTCAATTGGGTAAGGGTAGGTTTGATTTGGAAATCCTCTCACATTCTCACTCTGTCCAACCGCCTCCTTATACATTGAAAAATTTTGAGCTAGCGGGAAACTAGCTACCGGTTCACTAGGTTGCATAAGGGCGGCCACGGACACTTCCACATTCCTAGTCATTTTATTTGTTGCTGCAATATATGCCTCCAACGACTCTTCCAAATTAGACTTGGGTGGTAAGGGGGTTTCGGTAAAAGATTCAAAATTGTGTGGATATGCAAAACTCCCTAATGGCTGTGTAGAAACAGTGTCTAGTGAGGGTGGTAAGGTCGGGTAGGACTGGTAGGAAGTGGGTGATTGGACAGGGGTAGGGTCAACATATGGACAAAAAGGTGAATAGTCGTGTGGATCCCTAGAACTAGATGAGTGAAGAGGGGTGAAAGATCGACTGGGAGATTGAGCAATATGCTCAGCAATGGACATCGGCTTAGGAGTGACAGAAGGACTTGAAAAAGTGGTATCAACATATGGAGGTGGTAAGGGTTGACTTGGTTGATACAAAGTGGATTGAAAAGTCAAACTGGTTCTCCTAGACGCCTCTATTTGATCTTTCAAAGATTTTTTTGGCAAGGAAGGATCGTCTTTAAATTGACCGAACAAGTTGACGTACGACGCAAGATTAGGTTCGGGATACCAAAGTTCGGCTAATGATTTATTATGTGGGGTACCCATGTTATAAGAAGAAAGGTGAAAGAAAGAAAGTTGGGTGGTGGTACAAGGATTTATTTACGGCAAAAGTTGGCAAGTTTTCTAATAAAATTTTCCCATTTTTTTTATTCTTTTTCTCTTTATTTGGAAATTGTTGCAAAAAGATTTTTAGTTAAAGATATGCAACAGAAAAATATTACTTGCAACATATTTCTAATTTAATCTAGGCGCAAAAATCCTGCACAAGATTTGTTATATGGAAGAGAATATATTTTTAAAGTGCACAAAATCTAGCAGGCACTTTTCAGAAAATTTATTAAGAATTACAGAGGGGGAACAGAGAGAAGCTTACAGAGCAAAGTTGGTCAGATGATGTCACTGTTCCACCGCCCTTCCGCGGCAAAACGTGGCTCCCACTGCGATTTCGCGGTCAAATTGACTGCACAGTGCCCCAGAAAAATTTTGGTGCTCTGATTCGACGAGACGGCCGCGGTTCCGCGGCCTAATGTGGGTTTTGGCCGCGGAAACGCGGTGGGGTGGGGGATTTAGATCTCCAGAAAAATTTCCCTGTTCTGTTATTTAAAATCGCTTATGTTCCGATATTTTGTTTCCTGTTTTGCTTTTTGGAAATTTCCAGATCCGATTTTCGTATATCCTGCAAAATTCAAACAACAAAGTATCCCTTCCAAAATTAACAGATGAAATATTTTTATATTTTTTATGATTTTTCAGATTTTTATGATTTTTTAAATTTTAGATTAACCCGAAATTGCAAAAAGGAAATGACACGCCATCCCCGGCAACGACGCCATTTGATTGGTCTCAAAAACTATCTATTACCGCAATCAAGAACGGCGTCGCTTTGCAGCTAGCCAGTAAGTACGGGTCGGTCCACAGGGATGTTGTGAATCTCCTAATCGCGCTAACGAGTTAATTCCGAAGGGTGTTCGGATTGGTTATTAAATCTAAAAACCTAAATCTATCTATCTACGATTATCTAGATCTAATCTTGCTAGGGTTAGGTTTAGGGATGGTTTGGAAATGCAAGTAAATCTCAACGCTTTCTATACCCGAATGAAGATCTATGAGGAGTTATGGTAATTATCAATAAAGGGGATTAGATCCATTCGGGAAGGTGTTCCTTCCTCTAAGTTCTTGTCCTTTCTTTAGAGATCCTTACCCTAACCTTCATGGAAAACGCGCACAACCGGGCTTTTACACTACGGTATCACCGCTACCTCGAGGGATAGGGTGCCGTAGGGCGCGGTGTGTGCGTGTATGCATGGAGTCCTATTGAAAATAAATTATAGGTAAGAAAGGGATGAGAGATCTCATCTCTCAAAATCCTTCCCCAAAGCTAACCCTAAACAATTTATCTACGGCGAGGAAATAAATCTACCTAGGGCAAAGAATTAAAATCTAAACTAGGGCAATGAATTAAATCTACTTACAGATGCATTTCTCCAATCATCAACGCAGGGTTGTCAGATCTGAATTTCTGAATTGAAGAGAGGCACCGATGCTCTCCATAAAGAATTTTGGAATTTATTATTAAAAGGGGGCATGAGAAATTACAATCTTTAGAGTTCTATTTATAGGAAATAGAAACCCTAGGTTACATTTTGATCCGCATGTCTACAATTACAAAAATAGTCCTAAGTTGACTAGTCAAAGCCGCCGCCACATTTTGGTAAAAATTTTAGTTTCTGATTGCTCTTGATGGCCGCGGAACCGCGGCCTGGGTAGGGGTTGGGTCGCGGTTCCGCGGCCCATTAATGGAGTTGGACTCTTAAACTTTGTGTCTTGCTCTGGTTCGTTTTGGCCTTCTTATTTCTATATATCTTTTCTCAATTTAGCTTCTGGTTCTCTTCCAGATTTCCAGTGAACATTGTAGTGGATTTCTACCCGTTCGCTTTGAGTCAATGTCTTGAATCTTGCTTTGTGAATTGTTCCTTATGTAGGCTTGATCAAGATTCTCTGTTTGTTGGTCAAAGTCTCACTTTTACGTCGTCTTTTCATCGTTTTCACTGTTTCCTGTCCAAGAACCTGTAACCTGTAACATGTAGCAGACATGCGTCAAAAGCACCTGTTTATTTATAAAAAGAATAAGAATGGGGAATATAATAATACAATATTCTAGTGTGAACACCCACATTATGTGATTTGATGATAAGGATACCAAATAATTGATGTGATGATTGTGATACTGACCCACACCCGGCTATTGGGATGCCGTACGACGATTTACCGTACGAGCTTTATATTGATGATTGATCCGCACACATGACTTAAGGGTGTCAGATGATTTACGGTATCGTATGTGATACTATTGATGCGGGATCACCGACTACTATCTTTATTTATATATATCGACTCAGACTTAGATGGTTTCCTTACCCCTCCCGATTGACTTGATAGTTAGATCAGTAGTTAGTGTAGTAGATGTTAGACTAGACCCGAGTCATACTTATTTCCAAACTAACGAATCGGGAGTATTTTAAAGACAGGAAAAAAGGGACTCTACGGATAATTTCAAAAAGGGGCATCTTTTCTTAAAAACACCGTAGCCCTTATTTTACAAAAACCCTGATTCGTCTTATTTCAAAAGGCAAAACTGCATGACACTTACAAATTGATGTAGACTCTTCACTATTGCGTTGATTATTTGATTCCGCATATTCATATCATTTGCTTCGCATTACTTACGTTTATTGAGACATTACCATCATGCTGTTAGGACACCAGCACCATTATCGATGATGCGTATGTTCCACGTACACTGTTTGCCGGCTCACACACTTCATCGTCGATAATTGCCATGCCACTACACTGTAGTACTGTTGCATTCATGATATGATTCTTGCATGGCATATTATACACTTATACCTGTACACATACATAGATGATTCTGGCTTGATTAGAGATTTGGAAACCGCAAGATATTCTTTAAAACTGATGTATTTTAAACAGAGCGGTTTCTTTCGACATGCGCACATTACTATTTCATGTTGCATGACTTACTGATATGCTTACCTTTCTTTTCATGTCGCATACATCATGTTTGATTATACGCATTGAGATATGTTGTTTCCATGATATTTCTGGATTTGAGGACCGTGGATATTTCAAAAGAAAATATGTAATTGTTTTAAAAATTCGGTCACCCTTGATATGATATTTTCAGTGCGTCCACCATGAGTTTTCTCGGTTCCAGAGAGCTTGTGTGGTTATACCCGATTCGAGGAGCGGTAGGCACCGATTGCGGGTACATGGTGGACCCGGTGAGGTATCCGGGGCAAGAAGACTCGTATATGCTAGACGGTGAGCCCGGCAGGGGAGTACTACCTACCGGTGATAGTATTTGGGACCCATCGGTTATCAGGGGATACCGAATGGAGTCATGAGATGGATATGAGGGCCGACCAGGGTGTGCGGCGCCTGAGATACATGAGGATTTACGTGTCGATACTAGGCACAGGTGTTCATGATGTTTTCGAGTGTCGATGCTAGGCACTCATGTTCCATGATTTGATTATATCCTCATATTTCCATGCATATGCTTTACAATATTTACATGCATGATGCTTGTTGTCATTGGGTGACACGTGGACAGGATCCACCGATTTACAGCTATTGATTACCTAGTTGGAGGACATCCACATACTACTAGATTCATGTTATAGCTGGCATTGATTCATATTATTCTATGCAGACATACCTCATATTTATGATAGGTTATTACCTGAGGCATTGGCGAGTACTTGGCACTACATACATGTATAGGTGTTACATTGCCACTTGAGCATGCTTCAGACTTAGTCATTTGAGCTTTATATATGTTGATCGTATGACCTAGGATTGCGTCATACATGCGATTTTCTGTTCCTAGATGTTTTTCTATTCACGAGTTGGCAACTCACCCCCGTTGTGCCTAGTTCTTGCAGGTGTTTGCCGTACAGGGATTCTTTACGGCTTGCGGCACTGCTTCTTTCGGGTGATTTTCTAGTAGGTGGGTTTATTTGTATCGTACCCATCATTATACATTGTGTATTATATTCAGTTGGATCTAGAAGTTCCATCAACCAAACATGTACTTATTTGAGATAGAGACCAGTGTTGATTATTCTTTCGACCTTAGAGTCGCACGTTATATTTCTCTGGGTCTCTTGTTGTTGAGTTTCCTTTCTGTTGTGATCCTCGCCTTTAGGCGTTGTATATTGTATTGCAGACTGGTTGTTTTACTTTTAGTTTTTCCTTCACTCCACTACTTTTCTTAGTTTGGATTTCTGGGCTCGGCTTACTTAGAGCACGTGCGCCTTGAGACGTTCGTAGCCTAAGTGCCGGTCATGTTCCGTACTTTCGGGTCGTGACAAAGTTGGTATCAAAGCGTTAGGTTTTACCTTCGGAGCGTAGGATGACCCTTGGTTGATGGAATAGGTGACTAAAGTAGAGTGACGTACCGTGGGTATGTCCGCGGCATATTTACGACACGCCAGTCCACTTAAGAAGCCTTAGGATGTACATTTCTTGGTTCAGTATCATATTCATTCCTGATCTAGCCTCATCAGTACCCGTTTTGTTTTACTGCCACGATTACGGGCAGGGAGAGCTACGGCTATAGTTGCGGTCAGCATGAGCTCGTTACGAACGAGGACTGACCAGGGTGTAATTCTGGCGACACACGATGGTAGAGATGTGTCTTTTTGATTGTGTTTCCTGGTGTCATGGGAACGTCTCGAGCTAGTATTGATGATTGTGCCCTCTTGTGGAGGAGAGCTCTTGGTTTTACACCGGATGATCGGGCCATTGTTAGAGCTGCCAGTTGAGAGAGGACTGTCGATGTACAGCATACCTCAGAGATTATGATGTCGCCTACCGTGCAGGCAGATGAGCCAGCTATTGCTGAGATTGATAGGATGTCACTTCCGGAGCTTACGAGCGGAGATCGCCGGAGCTTCCAGGAAGATACGAGACAGATGATAGCTAGTCTACCCGATTGAGAGACGAAGGTGGTTCATCCGATTTTGGCGCCGGAGCAGGCCCAGTTGAGCTGAAGATTTCCAGTGTGGGGAGTCTTACTCAGATCTAGAGCAGTCTGATTTAGAGATGACCGCCGATGTATCGCCTTTCCTGGAGGATTGAGGCGTTGATCAACGTACAGGCGAAGGAGCCAGTTGTCGCTGCGAACGACGAGATATTGCCCCAGATGTTGGAGCTATTGCAGTACGGGTTGTACTAAGAGATGTTAGAAGGCCGCTAGTCACCGAGGATGAATGACTAGGACATGTGGATCGTCGCTACCCCGATGCGAGGGCATCAGATAGATTGATTCCAGCTGAGACGACTTCATGCTGAGACGTTGAGAATCGACAGAGACGATCGAATGTCAGAAACCTACTATTCCAAGTTTAAAGTATTCGGAAGGACGTGCAGGCAATTCTATGGACCCTCTAGAAGAATGAAACCCTAACTCGACTTAATGACCGTTTGAAAGCCTTGGAACCTTAGGGTTTACGGCAGTTCTGCGGCGCCATTAGTGAGGCTTGGGTTTGCCCTTCTACGGCTGGACCACCGATGCTGTGGTGTGTACTCAATACTGTTAAACTGTACCCAAGATGTTGAGCTCTTGGGGGATTATGAGGTTCTGACGAGTAGATCGGATGGTTCGACATCATTCGGATATTATGTGATTGGACACACTTCTTGGGAGACTCCAGATACGAGCTTAGCCATTGGAGCGCAGTCCAGCAGGCAAGAGTTCGGCGTTGTCGACGAGATAGTTGACCAGGTTCGGATATAGGACCTCACCCAAATGTCTAGTGGGTTGATCGAGGACGGACGAGCATTGAGTATTCCTCCGATGGTTGTGTAACATTTTGAAATAATAAAAATATTATTTTTGGGAAATTTATAATTTAATATTATTTTATTGAATATTTTAATAATTCGGTATAATTAAATACAAATAAATGGGGGGAAATTTTGGAAAAATTATGGAAAATTCTAAAATAAGGTAATTTAGAGAATTATGCCATTTCTAAGTTTAATTGATTAGTTATATGCTAATTTAGTGCTAATCGCGATTAAAAATCGCTAATCGGTTTTTTAGCATTTTTGTGCAAAACATGCACATATCATTTTTATCACACTTGTGCATTTTTCTTGCCATGGTTCACTTTGGGTTTACTATTCTTGGGAGAAGGATTTTGAGAGAAAAAGAAAAGAAAAGAAATGGGAAAGGATTATAATATTGGGTATGGGCAAGTGAGAGAATGAGAGGGTGAGATGTGTTGACCAAGACATGGCCATTCCCTTCATTCCTCATTAATTTTCCCTCCCTCTCCCTCCTATTGCTGCTTCTGTTCCTGCTTCCTCCCCCTTCGTCCAACTTCAATGCCCCATTTCACCTCAAAAACAACTCCAAAACCCCACTCTCATTTCATTAAAAGTGTGCACAAGCTCAAGATCTATACAATGGACTAAAGAAGCAAGGATTTTGGCCACTAGGGGCAACTCAAGAAAATTCTTGAGTTGCCAAATGAGGTATTTTCTGGACTATTAGCTTAGTTTTAGCATCACTTATACCCCCATGTTTAGATTGAATCGATATTGTTTGATATTGTGGAGTTAAGGAAAACCTAGTTCGGGTTTGAGGAAATTTTGTGTTGTAATATGAAATTGAGCTCAGTTGAGGTTATATTAACACCCTAGTGCATGAATGGAGACCCAAACCTGAGAGTTGAAACCCGGAATACGGATTTAGAAACCGATATCGGAGAAATTATGAAATCTGTAAAGGTTATTTGGGATCTGCTATCAACCCGAGACTCTGAAAATTATATTGATTGTACAGTGACATGTGCAGGCACCCAGGAAGCTACCACCAAGACCCCAACCCCTAACTTCATGACCCGGCCGTAGATTTATCCCGTTTGGCCGCAATTTGCGGCCTCGACCCCACCAAACTTGCTCGTTTTGGTTTTGGTGTTCCCTTATCTGTAGATTAGGCCCTTGTTATGTATAGATTTGTTTAATTTGACCTAGGGTGAAATCTGGAGCCTATTCCCTTAGTTGCTGTTTTGGATTCATGTTTCCGTATTCCGTATTTTTAGTTCTGGGATTGTGTATTGTGTTTTACCTCGATTATTTGGCGTTTATACGACGATATCGAGGATTGATTGATGGTTTTGAAGGCGTGCCCATAGGTTCTAACCTATAGGCCCCTTATCGTATCGTTTTGGGTTTCGTGTACCGTTTTAGCTTTGATTTGGTTTTAATACGCATTTATGATACTTTGACATGTAGGTACCCCATGAAGACTTTGGGACGACAAGCAAGCGTGTGGCGACGTCGACAAATGGGGACACAAGGTGAGTAGATTATATCTACTGGGGGAAGTCGGGTGGATGGCATATAGCACCCCCGCAGTCCATAGTTGGTACACTATATATTATGCTTGATAGTACAGTGTGTCATGGATGTTGTGTTAGGTGTAGTATGGATAGCTTAGGGTTAGAAGTAAACTAGTATAGCTCATAGTCACGAACCCTAGAATAGGTTTACACCCACATGCACACCCTTGCATATTCACTATACTTACATGGTGTTGATGATGATATTGGATGACTTTGGAGATGAGTCGATGATATTGGGCTTTGTGCCGCAAGATCGGTGGTGTGATATGATTCGTATTTGGGATACGACATGTGATTCTTGCGGGCTTGGGATGTGTGTTTACCCCCGCATTCATACTTTGTAGATGGTATCAGTTGTACTAGACTTAGATCAGTACCCCAGAGTATGTGAGATGATGATAGTGATACCTGATATTTGTTGAGAGGAATAAGATATTGACCGTACCCAGTTAATGGGATGCCGTACGACGACTTACCGTACGAGCCTATATTGATGATTGATCCGCACTCATGACATGAGGATTGGCATATGATATACTGTATCGTACGCGATACTATTGAGGCGGGATCACCGACTATTATATATATATCGACTCAGACTTAGGTGGTCTCCTTACCCCTCCTGATTGACTTGATACTTAGATCTGTAGTTTGCATAGTAGATGTTAGACTAGACCCGAGTCATACCTATTTCAAAACTACGAATCGGGAATGTCCTAAAAACTCCGTAGCCGTTATTGTTAGTAAAAATCCCGATTCGTCTTATTTCAATGGCATAACTGCATGACATATACATATGGGTGTAGATTCTTTACTGTTGCGTTGATTATTCTATTTCCGCATATTCATGCTATTCACATTGCTTTGCATATGTTGATTGCTATATTACTATCATGTTGCTAGGGCACCAGCACCATTATCGATGATGCGTATGTTCCACGTACACTTGCTTGCCGGCTCACACACTTCATCATCGATAATTGCCATGTCACTACACAGTAGCATTATTGCATCAGGATATGACCTTGTATGTGCATACTATTAATTCCATGTTGCATGATATACTGTTATACTTGCATTTCATTTAGATGACACATACCCATACTTGTACACATATATTGATATCTTCATACTTGCTTAGATTACGCATTGATATATGTTGTTTCCATGTTAATTCTGGATTTGAGAAACCGTGGATATTTCAAAGAGAATAGTTAATTGTTTAAAAACCCGGTTTCCCTTGATCTGATATTTCGGTGAGTCCACCATGTGTTTTCTCGGTGCTAGAGTGATATATATGAACCCGAATCGAGGAGTTGGATGAGGCCGATTACGGGTACATGGTGGACCCGGTATGGTACCCCGGGGAGAGAACGGTTTCGCTGTGTAGTAGACGGTGAGCCTGGCAGAAGGACTCCTACCTACCGGTGATTGGTTGGACCTGGCAGTTATCCAGAGAATACTGACCAGAGTCGTTGGATGGATATGGGTGTACTGCCGGGGCCGAGGGCCGATTCCGCAGACATAGCCCGTGGGCTGATCCGGACTGACGGGGCCCGATAGATGAGAATTTACGTGTCGATGCTAGGCACGGGTTTCATGATGTTTTCCATGATTAGATTATATCCTCACATTTACATGCATGATGCTTATTGTCATTGGGTGACGGATGGACGGGATCCACATATATACAGACATTGATCACTTACAGACTTTGACTACATTGATCATACTTCATCATGTTTACTTCATGCAGACATACCTCACATTTCTGACATGTTATTATCTGAGGCACTGGCACGAGTACTTGGCACTACCTACATGATTAGATGTTACATTGCCACATTTTCATGCTTCAGACTTACTCTTAAGGGTTATATTTTATACTAATTGTATTGACCTAGGATTATGTCTTGCATTCGATTTCTGCTTGTAGATATTTTCTATTCACAAGTTGGCAACTCACCCCCGTTGTGCCACAGTTCTTGTACGGTTTGCCGTATAGGTTCCATAGCGGCATTTCTGGCACACTGCTTTCCTTTGCGGGTGATTTGCTTGGTAAGTGGGTTCTTTGTATCAGAACCGCCGTTGTACATGTATTATTCTTTGTATCTAGAAATTCCATCAACCAAAAGCTTGTATATTGTTTCAGACTCAGACACTAGTGATGTATTATTTCGACTTTAGAGTCGTGCTTAGTAGTGTTACAGTTTTCATGTTTATCTGGGTTCTTTTGGATTTTGATCCTCGCCTTTCGGCGTTGTATAGTATTTTACTTGTTTGTTTATTTATCCTTAATATGGTTTTAGATTTCTAGGCTTTTGGCTTACTTGGATCAGATGGAGTCCTATAGACTTCATATGGTTCAAGGGCCAGTCACGTGCTCTTACGGGTCGTGACAGGTTGGGACGCGTTCCCGAGAACCTGTTCGGCCATGCTTCTTCTACAGAATGATGAAGCTACAGAGTACGCGATTTCGAGTCCGTGCGAGAGACTTCGGATTGATCGTGGCCGAGAACAGTGCAGTGCGTAGATAGCATGGCATGACGTCATAGTGGATAACAATAGAGACAAGCGAGACATGTGGTTCGTACGAGACGCCGACGAGCTGTCATTACCTTCCGTCGAGAATAGAGCCCTAATATGCCTACAGAGGCGTTGAGATACGGCCAGTTTCCGAGGAAATGTGTGCGGAACACGCAGATATGCAGAAAACGAGAAAGGGTTATGTAATAGTACCCGCCTCCGTACAGTTCGGCATAGGCAAGCTCGGAAGAGACCCTGAGCAGGATTCCTTCCAGGACACAGCTGCAATGATAGTTGCACCAAGATCAGATATTTGATGTGCATTCAGAAGCCAGAGGCAGACGCCAGTGAGATGCTGCTTTAAGAGTGGTCGTGATGATTGACCGAGATATGACCAGAGAAGTGCCAGAACGGAATCATTCCCGTTAGCACACCCGACTGGGCCGATGAGCCGATGGATGGCGAGATTGGTAGATCCACGGAGAAGATAAGAACCCAGAGACAGAGGACGCCAGACCGTGAGCAAGAGGCAAGTAGATATCTTGCGCTGCTAGTATTGGATGCACCGACACCTTCTCGACTTCGAAGGAGGGACTACCGACGACGGTATTTATGATTTGTGATTTCATGATTCGATTATCACGTATCCGTCATCTTGGATTTCGGTATTTTGGGCGTTCTGTTTGCATGACTTAGTCTTGATGATTGAGTTTCATGAGATTTGTTTTCATGCACCTTGGTTGCACCTATTGAGTATTTACAATTTTGCACAGTTGTTGCACTTGATATCGTTTTCGTACCTTGGTTTCACATGTTTGTGATTTTATGGATTTTAGACCTTTGAGTTGATTTTGTGCGTTTACACGCACACGATTTGGTTTTGCACTCTGTATAGTTTACATATGCTTGTAGTGCAGTGACATGTATTTTGTGCACTTTGATGCACTGGACTTCGATTTCGAGGGCGATGATCGATATTTGTCTTGTGCACTTTACGCACCTGATTGGATTTGCGTGTGTTCGGCGCTTGATATTGGATTTCGTGATTTCGTGCATGATGGATGCACCGGATTTGGATTTTAGCGCATGTTGGGCGCATGTTATTAGATGAGATTTGGTGCACACCAGATGCACTAAATCAGGATTTTTCGTGCATATCAGATGCACCTGATTTTGCTGTCAGGCAAGCACGTTTCCTGTGACCGATGTTTTGTGCACAACCGTTGCACCTTGATGTGGTTTCTGTGCACCATCTTGGCACATGTAAGGATTTTGATTTCTGTGGGCACCAGACGCACGTAGTATTTTTATGCACATTTGGGATTGATTTCTTATGGTGCAGTACGTTTTATGATATTGCGATTTGTTTTCGCACTGAGCAGGACTATTCAGAGGACAGTGCCTGGATATATTTTGCATGCATAGATAGATTTCAAGGGATTTCCAAAAGCGAGCTATAGTCTCATTATTTACATACGTGTCCGGTACGACACGAAACGTTTGAAAAGAGGGAACCCTTCTAAATTGTTTTCAAACGGCGGGTTTTCAAACAATTTAGAAGGGTTCCCTCATTATTTCAAGGGATTGCACATCGATTTTAAGAAATTTCTGGCATGCATTTCCTTCATATAGTTTCGATTTATGGCATATCGGTTTTGCTTTGGATTTAGCCTTCGTGCTTTCACCTTGACTCCGATAATTGCAGGATGCTTGACGGAGTTTTGATTTTGAGTTATCTGCTCATTGCTCATGCGCTTATATTGCGCTACGATGTGCTTTATGGATTGATAATTTCGGAGCCCCGTGGACTTGGACATCTCATTGAAATGTTTTAGAATTTAGGGTTTTAAATTTAAATTCGGGGACCGAATTTCTTCAAGGGGGGAAGACTGTAACATTTCAGAAAAATATAATATTATTTTTGGGAATTTTTATAATTTAATATTATTTTATTGAATATTTTAATATTTCGGTATAATTAAATACCGATAAATGGGGGGAAAATTCTGAAGAAAAATTATGGAAATTCTAAAATGTGTTTAATGTAGGGTTTTTGGTAAAAAGTTTACCAAAATTGGTTTCTGATGATTTATCTGATTTTATGAATATTTTATCGGATGTTTTATCTGGGCTGCACACTTATGTGCATGGTAGCTAGGGTTGAGCCTAGGGTTGAATCATGCTTAGATGACCAAGGTGGCTTAAACCTTATGGTTAAGTTAAGTGTGTTGTTAAAGGGTAATTAGAGTTAATTTGACTTGTGGCTAGAGAGAGAGGTAGGTGGCTCCTAGGTAATGTCACCATCAGCATTCACTTCAAAACTTTTGCCTCTCACATCTCTCTCTCTCACTCTCACACACCACCCTACACCAGCAGCAGCGGCTGCATCAGCAGCTCAAAACCCCACCTAATAACAGCCCCCAATATCAATAGCACCTACACACTCACATCAACTGCACATAACATCAGCAACTCAACATCCTGCATCAGCAGCAGCATCATGGCTGCACTGCAGCTGAGGCAAACATCAGCCCCATTATCAACACTTCAGCCCCAAATCTTTATCAACATCAGATACTACAATACCCCACAACAACAGCCACAATTTCTTCAGCCACAACAAGAGCTGATGCAACAGCAACCCCAACATTCCCACAACCCTGCTGCTGTTGCATAAACAGCATCAAAAGAGAAAAATTGCAAGCAGCACCAAGCAAACATCAGCAGAACAGCTACACCAGCAGCTGCTACAGGAGCACAACAGCAGCAACAGCCCTTCCTCCTTCCTTCATGGTCTCTTCTCCTACATCCTAGGACTTCTCTTGAGGTATAATCTCACAACCCAAACCCTATCTTGCAAAGTTATAGTTGTTTAGCTGAAATTTAGTGTTTATATCGTGATTAGTGCTAGTTTAGGCAAATTTGAGTGAGACTTGACCAAGTGTTGGTTTTGATGGTTGGTATAACCCTATTAGGTGTATTTGAGACTAGTTTAACCCAGAATACCCCAGATTTCCAGTTAGTTACCTGGATGTTTCGACTTGGCGTATTTTATCGATTTTGTCGACTTTGTAGCCTTTCTGGAATCTGCTACAACCCGGGACCTCCTAAAATAAAATTGACTTGGCAGTGAGATGTGCAGGTAGATAGAAGCCAACACCCAAAGCCCCAGCCCCTGGACCCACTTCATAGCCGCAGATATAACCCTTCTGGCCTCAATTTACGGCCAGAGCAGTAGGGAACTGCCTCGTTTTGCGTGCACGACTCTTTTACCTGTAAACTTGACCCCTGGAATGTCTAGTTTTGACTGGTTCCAACCAGGGTAGAATCTGGGTTGATTTTCTTAACTTGGCGCATGATTTACGACTTGTTTTCGTATGGATTTTGGTATTCGATGATTCGTTTCTGTCGGGTGGCGTTTGAACGCCAACGGCAGAGAGTTATGGACTGTGTTTGCATGCGAGGCCACAGGTTTTTACCTAAGGGCGTAGCATGCACCATTTTGGATTTCGACATGGTTTTTATGTGTTTTAGCATGTGATCTCCTTGTAGGTACCCTACGTGGCGTCGAAGCGTTGGAGATGCAAATGGCGACATCGGCACCAGCACACATAAGAAAGTGAGTAGATTTATATCTACGGGGAGAAGTCGGGTGGATGGCGTATAGCACCCCCGCTGTCCGATATCTAGTATACCTTATGTACTCTACTTATATATGATAGCTTATGTGTGACTTGGTTGTTAGGATGTGGTAGGTGTACTATGCATTGATTAGGGTTAAAAGTAACTAGTGTAGTTCCTAGTCGCGAACCCTAGAATAGTTTGCACCCACACGCACACACGTACTTATTTGCAATGTTCATACTATGATGACGAGGATATTGGAGGACTTTGGATGTGAGTCGATGAGTTTGGGCATGATGCCATGGTATCGGTGATGTGATGTGATTCGTATTTGGGATACGATATACGATTTTTAGCGGGCCTTTGGGCGTGTCTTCCGCACACGCATTCATACTTATGTAGATGGTATCGATTCATACTAAACTTAGATCAGTACCCCACATTATGTGATTTGATGATAAGGATACCAAATAATTGATGTGATGATTGTGATACTGACCCGCACCCAGCTATTGGGATGCCGTACGACGATTTACCGTACGAGCTTTATATTGATGATTGATCCGCACTCATGACTTGAGGGTGTCAGATGATTTACGGTATCGTATGCGATACTATTGATGCGGGATCACCGACTACTATCTTTATTTATATATATCGACTCAGACTTAGGTGGTTTCCTTACCCCTCCCGATTGACTTGATAGTTAGATCAGTAGTTAGTGTAGTAGATGTTAGACTAGACCCTAGTCATACCTATTTCCAAACTAATGAATCGGGAGTATTTTAAAGACAGGCAAAAATGGACTTTACGGATAATTTCAAAAAGGGGCATCTTTTCTTAAAAACACCGTAGCCCTTATTTTACAAAAACCTCGATTCGTCTTATTTCAAAAGGCAAAACTGCATGACACTTACATATTGATGTAGACTCTTCACTATTGCGTTGATTATTTGATTCCGCATATTCATATCATTTGCTTCGCATTACTTACGTTTATTGAGGCATTACCATCATGCTGTTAGGACACCAGCACCATTATCGATGATGCGTATGTTGCACGTACACCGTTTGCCGGCTCACACACTTCATCATCGATAATTGCCATGCCACTACACTGTAGTACTGTTGCATTCATGATATGATTCTTGCATGGCATATTGTACACTTATACCTGTACACATACATAGATGATTCCGGCTCGATTAGAGATTTGGAAACCGCAAGATATTCTTTAAAACTGATGTATTTTAAACAGAGCGGTTTCCCTCGACATGCGCACATTACTATTTCATGTTGCATGACTTACTGATATGCTTACCTTTCTTTTCATGTCGCATACATCATGTTTGATTATACGCATTGAGATATGTTGTTTCCATGATATTTCTGGATTTGGGGACCGTGGATATTTCAAAAGAAAATATGTAATTGTTTTAAAAATCTGGTCACCCTTGATATGATATTTTCAGTGCGTCCACCATGAGTTTTCTCGGTTCCAGAGAGCTTGTGTGGTTATACCCGATTCGAGGAGCGGTAGGCACCGATTGCGGGTACATGGTGGACCCGGTGAGGTACCCCGGGGCAAGAAGACTCGTATATGCTAGACGGTGAGCCCGGCAGGGGAGTACTACCTACCGGTGATAGTATTTGGGACCCATCGGTTATCAGGGGATACCGACTGGAGTCATGAGATGGATATGAGGGCCGACCAGGGTGTGCGGCGCCTGAGATACTTGAGGATTTACGTGTCGATGCTAGGCACAGGTGTTCATGATGTTTTTGAGTGTCGATGCTTGGCACTCAGGTTCCATGATTTGATTATATCCTCATATTTTCATGCATATGCTTTACGATATTTACATGCATGATGCTTGTTGTCATTGGGTGACACGTGGACGGGATCCACCGATTTACAGCTATTGATTACCTAGTTGAAGGACATCCACATACTACTAGATTC
Organism: Agapanthus africanus; assembly: GCA_030015575.1. Lineage (NCBI taxonomy): Eukaryota > Viridiplantae > Streptophyta > Magnoliopsida > Asparagales > Amaryllidaceae > Agapanthus > Agapanthus africanus. Next base: position 39,805,347 of record JASDDO010000016.1, on the reverse strand, counting down.
ATGTTATAGATGGCATTGATTCATATTATTCTATGCAGACATACCTCATATTTATGATAGGTTATTACCTGAGGCATTGGCGAGTACTTGGCACTACATACATGTATAGGTGTTACATTGCCACTTGAGCATGCTTCAGACTTATTCATTTGAGCTTTATATATGTTGATCGTATGACCTAGGATTGCGTCATATATGCGATTTTCTGTTCCTAGATGTTCTTCTATTCACGAGTTGGCAACTCACCCCCGTTGTGCCCCAGTTCTTGCATGTGTTTGCCATACAGGGATTCTTTACGGCTTGCGGCACTGCTTCTTTCGGGTGATTTGCTAGTAGGTGGGTTTATTTGTATCGTACCCATCATTATACATTGTGTATTATATTCAGTTGTATCTAGAAGTTCCATTAACCAAACATGTACTTATTTGAGATAGAGACCAGTGTTGATTATTCTTTCGACCTTAGAGTCGCACGTTATATTTCTCTGGGTCTCTTGTTGTTGAGTTTTCTTTCTGTTGTGATCCTCGCCTTTAGGCGTTGTATATTATATTGCAGACTGGTTATTTTACTTTTGGTTTTTCCTTCACTCCACTACTTTTCTTGGTTTGGATTTCTGGGCTCGGCTTACTTAGAGCACGTGCGCCTTAAGACGTTCGTAGCCTAAGTGCCGGTCATGTTCCGTACTTTCGGGTGGTGACAGGATATCTCGCGCATGGCGAGATTCGCGGAGCCGTGGCGAAGGCGCCTGTGATCGATGCTGTGGGTCGGTCGATGAGACCGAGGAAGATGAGCTCGGCGGGAGGCTCGCGAACGAGCGGGAGGCCGAGGTATCTTGGTTCTGCGATAGCCCGGAGACGAGCAGAGGGCCGAGAAGGCCAATTGTGCAGGGGACCCGGAGACGAGCAGAGGGCCGAGAAGGCCAATTGTGCAGGGGACTCGGAGACGAGCCAACGGTTGTTTGTAAGGCGGGCATGGGTGTGATGTCGACGATCGCAGAAGGTCGGCTGCATCCATGGGTCACAGACTCGGGGTATTCTTCCGACGTACCGTTCTTGGTCCTTTCTTGCAAGCTTCGGGACATGTCATCTGCCATGTGTCATGATCTGGGAGATCACCGATATCGAGCATCATCAACTCTAGTAGCTCTTATGGAAATGAAGATTTCTATTGAACACAAACTTGTTCAATGTTGCAATGTTGTCTAAGAACAAATGTGACTCCACCAAGCTATTCATCTTGGTTTCGAAGTCTGAGTAAGTGATATGATAAAAGAGATGGCAGCTGGCATGTGTGGGTTCAAAACTTGATATCAAGGAGACCATCAAATGCCATGACAGTCTATGTCTAGTTGTGTCCTACCTTTTAGTATGTCTTTTTGCCAAAAAAAAAAAAGTCAAAATATCAAATCCTCGATTCATGATTATTGCCTATTCGAATACAATAGTCTTTCAAATAAAAAAATTAACCAAAGGACATCTTCATACATCATAGGTTACGAACAACATTAAAATTCTATATTTAATTCATGTTATCTCATAACATTCATGACTTATGCATCTAAGATGAATAGATCACACATTCGTCAATCACCTTGTCTGGTTTTTTCTATTTTCGTGTGTGCAGAAAATCTGGCGTACAATTGAACTTTTCTTGACCTGCGCCAACTAGTAACCTGATTTCAAGTGCAGAATAAGATGTCCGGTGTAACATATCCTGATTTCCTAATTTGTTATCCTATGAAAATAAGAATCACGATGACCCTTTTTAAAAAATTTAAAAAAAATTTGCAAAGTGAAAGAGATTTTAGCACCTCGGATGATAAGAAACTTTGAAACAAACTAATGCTATCGAATCAATGTAATCATGATGCCCATAATGTCAATTAAGATGGGGGTACAAAAGCAAATGGTGAGAAAGAAAGCATCTCAGTCATATTACTCATTACAGGCATCTAATAATTGCTTCCAAACCTTTTCACAAGTTTTCCTCCTTTTAAGCTTTGATTCGGTCCCTATCTCATTTAAACCAATGAAGAATTACGTCCACCTTATAGGACTGGAATTGACTGAGGGCAATTTTGGAAAGTAATTCTTAGCCTATAGCTAATGGCCATTAATTTTTGTTATGTTTGGGTTTTTATTCTTCTAATGTCTTCAAATTGGGCATAATTTTATATTATTAAGCATTTTATTAACTTGTTTTTAAATTAAAGAAGAAAAAGAAGAAGAAGATCAAAGCGTTGGAATTACATCCATTGAGGTCGGGCCTCCTTTTTCAAAATGAGGCTAACTCCACAAATAGCTATTTCATCGTGTTTTTCACCGCTCGGTACGCGTCATAGTGATATACAAATCGGAAAATTTAAATACCTCAAACACAACCTTCATATGATTGCAATTTTCAGATATAAAAAAAACATTAATTCTTAATCCATATGATGGATGTGTTGGAGGTCTCCAAGTCTCTTAATATTGATACATAACCTATCTATGGGTTGGATTATGATTACAAATGCATAATGATGAAAAACAAGATGGGTTGGATGTTTGAGAGATTGGTCTCTCAATGGATTGGCTCTCTAATTATGTTTATAGCGTCCTTTTATAGAAAAAAAAATACATATCAAATCACTTGGAGTAAATAACCTAGGGTGCATTCAGTAGAAGCTACTCTTGGTGGTAATTATAGATTCCCATGAAATATTACCATACTTGTTAATGTGTGAAAAAATATTCCCAGAATTATATGATTACCATGGTAATCAAATTACCTCATTTCATAGGAATCTCATTCCTCGCAAAACCGGTGTCTATCCTAAATTACAAAGAAATATTTCCACCTAAGACAAGATATACATGACCGTCTGTCACTAGCCGGCCACGCCACAACGACCCTGTTTTTATTATATTTTTAAAAAAAAAATAATCTATTTGTTTCGAAATTATTTCTTTTTGAAAAAAGAGGGTCTTGAAAGATTATTTTAAAAGATTCATTTTTGTGTCATTTAATAAAAAGAATTTATTCGACTTTTCTTCCAAAAGAGAATTTTGAAAAGAGAGTTTATTTTATTTAAAAGAAAAAATATTATTTTAAGAGAAGATTTATTCCGTTATCTTTTAAATTATTATTTTTTGAAACTGTGTATATATCTGTTTCTATTTAATTATGTGCAACAAAAAGCTTGTATCCCATTGGTTAAGTCCTACATTGTTGTTCTATAGATCACATGTTCAATCTTTGGATTTTGCAATTACTTTTATGTAATTTTTTTAAAACTAAATTTTCTCAAAAAGTCTCATTAATAACACGAGATTATCGGTGGATTGACGAGCCCGGTGACGACACCGGCTAATTTTTGTAAGTCCCATCTGTCTGTCTGTCTCTCTTCCCCCTCTTAGCCTTCTTTTGTTGAATATCCTTTCTCTTGCCATGTCTCTATTTGCACATACTTTGGTAATCCTCATGTTTAAATAACATATATAAAATAAATTAAGTGGTCTAATGCATATATGGTTTGGTATATTATTTTGCTTCATGTATGTAGTGGTCATAATTTCTTGCATATGATTATGAATGCATGTTCCATATTAATATTTTATGGTAACATATGAATCGTATCACAATACATATCTTGCATGACACGTCGTGGAACCTAATTATTTATAAAAGGGATTTTGTATAAGGTTCTAGTATAACTGTTATAATGATTTTTAATGCATGTTTCATGATCTGGTTCCTATGCTCGCTTCTATACTTCACTGACAAGATTAGTTCACAGTACAAGAATAGATTCACACAAACTCTACCTTATTTCTTTTATTTTAGAATTTTAAATTGTATTTATTTATTTTTAAATGGATATCTTATGTTTTGAAAGCAAACCGACTTTTGACATCAACCGACTTTGAGATGGGTTCATATCATAATTCCAATCTCTCGATATTTCAACAAAATTATTTAAAATAATATATATTTTTCTAAATGAATTATAAAAAAATTTCATATCGGATAGAATAACGGTTTATGATTCTATGTCTTTTTTCTACTGCTTTTAAAATCAGAAAACCGTTTCCATCGGCCATCTTCGAAGACACACAACTCCGTCTTCCGAGATCCGTTTTCAGCAAAATCAAGTGTTTTGAATATATAAATCGAAAGATCTAGATTTTATTAGTTTTAATATTTTCCTGAAAACTGACATAAATTATAGAATTCTGCGTTATAAAATTATGCGACGAATCTGAACCGAATCTGTCCTGATTCGTACACTGTTTTTAAATATGATATAACTCAAACTCCTGATGTCGGTTTGTTAAAAAACTTAGATGTATGGATGCCTAGTTGGCAGACCTATAACTTTCCTATATATTTGGTGACTCAGAAATATATAAAACGACCCGATATATGCCCAACAAGACAACCCATACTTGTTGTCCAAAAACTATAAATTTTGTTTTAAACAATGATTTTAATATGATAAAAACTAGAGTTTCAGGAATCCAAATCGCACAGAACTTAGTTGTTTGGATATGTATATCGAATGAACTACAAGTTTTTAATAATTTTTGAAACCTGAAACCAGACAGAAATTAGCCCAAACTGTGTTTTTAAAAATGTGTGTTGGGATTGGACAGATTCTGATCTGTTTTGCACCACGATACGAAAACACGTATTGTTAGTTATATGTATGTCATAGAGGCCATTACTGTACATGTGATGTATATTGTACTGGATGCTTGGACATATATAGGGAGGACTTTCTTGCTCGACATGATAGTATGCTATCTGGTTCCACTTTATCTAACCATGTACACTTATTGTCTCACTATTACATGTTGATAAAACTCTTAGGATGAGTACTTGACTACCAGGATTATGATGCAGATCATACTAGTAGGGAAATGATAGTCGGTAAGTACATCCTTCAAATGTTCCTAGTCGTGGGAGTATCGAGACAGGACATCGATACTCTAGAGTAGACTAGCGTATGCGCTTCTTGACCCATATGATGGGTGATAGATGATCCCATATCCATTGGTGTTTGATATCGGAGAAGGTATATGGGTGCTCAGTGGAGACTGGGTACACTGGACGGACTCGCCGAGAACTCCTATATGGTATCATACCTATCGTTAGATAGCAGTTCTCTGGTGACACTGGTACAGGTTAGTCTGTCGTCCCGAGATCGTCATAGAGTCTTCCCACTGTACTTTGATTTCCACCATACCACGTTCAAGAGATCGTACAAAAAGGTGATTTTTGGGTACAGTCCCAAGTCACATGGAGGCAATGAGCGATAGGAGGAGATTCGTCTCTCCCGGTATTAGGAGTTGATGTTGCACTATGCTCAATTGGCCATAACAGGAAATCCCTGGCCAGGGTTGCTGAGATCTACTGGTAAGTGTTATTAGTAGTTTCTCGAACCATTATGGACCTTGCATCGGCATGACTTATCAGGCTATTAGGGTCTGACGTTATACCAATCCAGGCTGCGATATGCGACATATCTGACAAAGACACCAGACTGTACGGTAGTGTTACTGATTGGATTCCCAGGAGTATGAGCATGCTTGCTTGTTAATCTTCTGATCGCTCAATACCCGGGTGGCAGTTACGTTTAGCAGACCGTTTATGGATTATGGGTGTTTGATATGATCATCATCTACTGCCGGTATATTGATGAGTCTTTAGAGTTCTACACAGAGCTTTCCTGGTTCATGCAAAATGGATTAGGAGCACATATGTGATATGTGTAGGACCGAGATTGATACACATATGTGATACCGTATTCTATTCTCGCGATATGTGACATCGGTCGGTTATATGTGATATAGCCTGGTTATCAGATCAAGTGTTGATTCGATAAGTTGTTACATTTGATATTAGTCTGTTATATGTGATATAGCTGGATTATTAAATCTTGTGTTGATTTAATAATTTAATGTATAATTATATATTTGATATATTAAATTACATTAACTAATATTAGCTCATTTAAGCATTCTTTTCCTCACTTATGATACATTAATGTGTGTGTGTGTGTGTGTGTGTGTGATATGTTAATTGTATTGTTTTCTTTTTACACACAAAATAAATATGTGATATATATTAGTGTGTCATGCTAGGTTACACATGCAACATGGATGTATGAGACTCACACCATGCTAGGTTTAATGTGGGTTTATATTTATATTTAAGTAATTCAAAATTAGTGGAGATTTTGTCATGGCTTGAAGCTTGTAGAAGCTTGTAGGTTTCATTGACTTAGTCCACTCCTTTGTCTTACTTAAGATATTTATTAACCTAACCATTAACCTTACACCATGGTTTATTCTCTACATGAGTTTGTATATGACATAACTCACCCATGGTTGCATTTCTAACCTCATCTCATTATTCATCATCTTCTTCTTCATCTCCCTCAAGCTCTCTAGGTTTTCAGGAAGTGAAGAAATATTGTGAGAAAAATAAATCTAAAGTGATCTCATTTCCTACTTCATCATCCTCTACTGTATTAGCCATTTAGTTTAGAGTGTTTGCTTTACTAATCAATGATTAGTGAAGAGGTAGTATAAGCTTGAGTTTCCTCGACGTAGATCATCTTCGGCCTCGAAGACTTTGAGCAAGCTTGTTCATTTTTTTATGTGAACCCTTACTAGAGTTCGGGTGTCCACTACATGGAGCGAAGGGACTACTACACGGAGCTTTAGAAGTGAAGGACCGGTCTACAACGGTGTATTCCTCATTCACGTAGATATAAATTTGTTTACTTTGCTTGTTCATCTAAATCTATAGTTAAGATTCTAGGGTTAGGGTTTTTTAGTACAGCAAATTTTTGAAAACGGCATGGATGATGCCATCCGAAACCTTGCTTCCGCCCTACGAAACCCTACAGTGGTATCAGAGCCAAGCTAGAGATTTTAACGATGTTTGTTAGATTACAAAACCGAAACTACTCCGAAACTTGAAACATTGATAGCTAGTTTCTGTCGAATTTATAAAGTCCTCTAAAAATTATTTTAGCTACTACAGAATGTTATATGTGATATAACATGAACACGATTAAAATTTGAAGCAATTTTGCCTTGATATGGCCGGCCACAATCTAGATTTTTCCGAGCTCACCGGTTCGATTGTGGAGTTTTGGCTTCAAATTTTTGTAGTGTTCCAGTCTGTGGGTTTTGGTGTTTCAGGTGTTGCTAGTTTTTGCTAAATTTGCATGTGATGTTAACTTTCTGCTAAGGTAATTCAGAGTGTTTCGTAATCGTAATTCTAACATCTATTCGGGTTATTTAGACGACGCTAAAAGGTTCGAACGGATATCAATAACCCATATTTTCCCTCGCTGGAAATTTTCCAAGAGTTGGATTTTTTCCAAGTTTAAAATCGTCAGAAAATCATGCAAGCGATTCGGTGGACCCTATAGAAGAACATACCCAAACTCGATTTTTTGGATTGCGGAACCGCGGTCATACCCTAGGGTTTGCAGCAGTTCCGTGGCGACATGAGTGAGGCATGGGTCGACCCTTCTACGGATGGTTCATATGAGCTGTGGCATGTTCGGGGTACTTTTTGAACTCCGCTCAAGTGTTGAGCTCTTTGGGAAAGTTTGGGTGTTTATTTATTCGAATCGAAAAGTTTAACATCGTCTAGTTATCTGTGATTGTGATACAATATTTGGAATCCACATAATTAGTTATGTGATAATTATTTTGAATTTTATAAATCTAGCAGTTTAGTCTCATTTGATCGGTTGCCATGGAATTTTGATGTGGATCAAAAGTCCGTCTTACGTAGTGTACACGGATACTCGCCGGGTAACCTTACTAGATAGCCACGCCCCATAGCCCCGACCAAGTGACTGTAGGAGAACCCCGTCGCCAAAATCATCCGTTTGGATGCTCGCGACCGCGGTGTTCCACTTTAGTGCACTTCGTTGACGGCATCGGGGGTGCGGCTGTCTGCTAAAGTTTTCGACGATCATTCGATCAGATTATCGGGAATCTTGTTGAATTACCCGACAGGTTATTGGAAAGTTTTTTCAATATCGAGACTAAAATGCGGGGTTTATAATTGTTAGGCATGCGATGTTTAAGGAATTCATTTGGTTAGGAATGAAATCCAAAGTATGTAATACATTGGGTTTATAATGTCTAAGATGGTTGCGGATTCCAATTGTTGTAGTTTTTCACTTTTTTCTGCGACCGTAAGTGTAATATGTGGTGTATCGCCGGATTCGTTGCTATACGTCAACGACAATTGGGATACGCATATTTACTTACGTTGATGACATGTGATGTTATGTGTTGCTGTGATATGTTATATTGGATCGTCGTGTTTTGAATAGCCGGGTTTTTTTTTATGTGAGATGAGAGTTTTTTATTTTCATTCATGTAAAAGCTTGTATGTAATATTTTTTTATTGGAGCACTTCCGAGTTGAGGATGATGTCACCATTGATGTATATTGTTTACTTTTCCGCATTAGGATAGACCCAAGGCGGGGAGCACAAGTAACCGGGTTCAAGGGTCCAGTGGGAGACCATCTCGAGGAGTCGAGACCGGGTCTTCTAACTCTAGAATTGGTAAGGTTGCTTTCCGCGCTCGTAAGGATCTAGGGATGTGGGTTTGGCTACTCATCAAGACCGTGGAATCCGCGTTTTTTATTGGCTTATTTAAAACACGGAATTTCTAGTATATCCAATATTTTATATATGTTCTTCTGCTGCATAAATTCTGTGATGTGATCACTTGATGTTCTGAGACGAATGCTTATATTTTATATACATGATATATAATAAATATTGCTTCTTTCGTTTCTTATGTGATGCTTATGAAGCATAATTGATGGGATTTCATTAATGAGATTAATGAAATAAAAGAAACCTAAAGATATTGCAGAATTTTGTTTAAAAACTGGTAACTCTAGTTCTTGCTTTGCATAGCGGTATTCCTTGTAGAATATCCAACACCTTATTCGATAAGGAAAGAGCTGAGTTCTCTTCATCGGGTGTGACCATTTTAGCGAAACTGGCAGATTCTACAACCCACTCGGTTTGTCTTTTGATTGATTCTATAGTTTTTGATTTGTATAGTGGTATTTGTGAAATATCCAACACCTCATTCGATGAGGAAAGATCCGAGATCCCTTCACCGGGAGTGACCTCTTTAGCAAACTAGTAAAGCCTAAAAAACACTCCTTTTCAAAATTACTCGATTCCGCAACGATATCAAGTTCATTACGCAAAAGGTTTTCTTAAAAACCAGTAGTAACCCTCCGTCATTTCAGATAAGTAGTATTTAGTATTCGTGCTACGTTTGTTGGCTTTTGTCAAGACGTAGTGTGCGGTAGCTGATTAGTGCTTATCTGCTTAAGCATGAGATGCGATTATATTAGGGTAGTCATACGACTTTGTTGGCTTTCGTCAAGGGTCGTGCGGGTGGGTTTAATTCAATCATAAAATGTACGGGTTGAACTTGACTAGTGGACTATGGTTTGTTGGCTTTCGTCAAGGTCATAGGACGCTAGGGGCAGTGTATTATCGGGAATTTCAAGTGTTGAAATTTTCAATGAGATTGCATACCTTCTATGAGATAGTTGGATCCCGATACCCACTGCGAGTAAGAGTTACTCCTGTGAAAGTTTTATACATTACAATTAGCCGATCAAGTAGGTTTCTAGAAAGGTGTTAACAGGTTACGCCCATGGGAAAACGAGGTTTATTTTAATTTGGCCCGTGCGAAAACACGGGGAACCTCCCTTCAAGTACCGACACTGGCCTGGCCGAAAGATTGGCTAACTTTTAGGGTGTAATTAATCCCGGTTAGTCTTACTTTTTAGGGTTTGAAGGAAGATTTGATAAAAACAGTGGGAGCCATCCTGATTAGATAAAATAATAACCAATCTAATCTTACAAGAGCGCACGCAGAGTGTTTTCTGTAGGGTTCCTGGGCACGCTAATGAGGTCTCACAAGGCATCAACCATGCCAATTTCAAATTTAACGGATGCCGAGAAACCCTAACAAGATCGTTGGCTAGATATTTAGGCGACAAAGCAACTAGTTAACTACTTTAACTAAGAGTACGGATATACAACCTTTGTAGATCCGGTCCTCCACCTCCACGGCTCCGTGATGAAGTCCTCTCCGCTGTACAAATCGGATCCCGGGCTCTAGTGTCGGCTTCATCGGAGAATGGACGGGCTAGGTCATCGACGACGATGCCGAAGATGATCTACGTCGAGGCATCACTAGATCAAGCTCCACCTTCACTAAGCCATGAAAACTTGTGAAGGAAACACACTCTACTTCTTGGCAATAGGTAGAGGATGAAGAAATAGGAAGTGGGTTCACTTTAGAATTGGATTTCTCACTCATTTGCTCAAGTTGCCATTGTTGAAGCAAGCTTTCTTCAAGTGAAGAAGAAGAAGAAGATGAAGATAATGTTATGATGAGTATTTAAAAAAGGATATAAAAAGAATACTTATCATAATAATAACCATGGTCAAGTGTAGAGACTAAACTAAGGTTAAGTGAATGGTTAGGTTAGGTATGAAGACAAAAATGGTGACTAAGTCAAAGCTTCATGAAGCTTCAACATATATCCAAATAAAGCCACCATTTTTCTTTTCTTTTTCCAAAAAGAAAATAAATAAATAAATGAATAAATAGATATGAAAAGCAAAAACCCTAACCATTTAAATAACCATGGTTTAATCGTTACACAAACTCAAGTACGCATGTATCATCAAACATGATACAATCAAGTGCACAAAAGTATATCACATATACAACTTGTGAACTTTAAGTGAGAAAATCCATTTAAACTGAACCAATACTAGTTAATGCAAAGTGATATATCAAATATATAATTATACATTAAATCATTAAATCAACACTTGATTTAACGATCCGGTCATATCGCATATAACCGACTAGTATCCTATGTATCGGCTTATCGAATCAATACTTGATTCGATAACTAGGTTATATCGCATACAACCAATCGATACATTTATCGTGAGAATGAAATGCGGTATCACATACACGCATTATTCTCGGTCCCGCACATATCTCATATGCGCTCCTATTTCGTTTCGCTTGAGCCAGGAAACCTCTGTGTAGAACTCTAAAGACTCGTCAATACGCCGGTAGCAGGTGATGATCATACCAAACACCCACAAGCCGCAAGCGGTCTGCTAAACGTAACGGCCACCCGGGTATTGAGCGATCAGAAGATCGACGAGAAAGCCCGCTCACACTCCAGTGAATCCAACCAGTAACACTACCGTACAGTCCGGTCTCATCGTCTGATATGTCGCATATCTTACCTAGGGGCGGTAAACGTCAGACCCCAATAGCTCGATAAAGCGTGTCGATATGAGGTCTATAACAATTCGAGAAACTACTGGTAACACTTACCAGTAAATCTCAGCAACCCTGGCCAGGGATTTCCGGTTATAGCCAATCGAACACAGCGCAACATCAACTCCTTATACCGGGAAAGACGAATCCCCTCCTATCGCTCATTGCCTCCATGTGGTTCGGGACTGTACCCAAAAACCACCGTTTTGCACGCCCTCTTGGACGTGGTAAGGTGGAAATCAAAGCACAGTGGGAACCACACAAGACTCTATGACGATCTCGGGTCAACAGACTAACCTGTACCAGTGTCACCAGAGAACTTCCATCTGACGTGAGGTATAATACCATCTGGGAGTTCTCGGCGAGTCCGTCCAGTGTACCCAGTCTCCACTGAGCACCCGCATATCATCTCTGATGTCAAACACCAATGGATATGGGATTATCCATCGCCCATCTATATGGGTCGAGAAGGTATATGCTAGTCTACTCTGGTATATCGATGCCCCGTCTCGATACACCCACGACTAGGGACCTTGAAGGATGTACTTATAGACTACCATGTCCCCACTGGTATGATCCGCATCATAGTCCAGGTAGTCAAGTACACATCCTAAGGGCTTTACCAACATGTAATTGAGAGGCAATCAGTATACACGTTAAGGTAAAGAACAACCAGATAGCATACTATCATGTCGAGCAAGAAAGTCCTCCCTATATATGTCCCAGCATCCACTACAATATACATCCTATGTACAGTAATGGCCTCTAGGGCATACATATAACTAACAATCTCCCACTTGCACTAGGGCCATCTGTAGCAGTGGTTGAAGTATCTCATACTCAACCATCCCTTAAAAGTCTCTCTCTGGGAATAGGCCTTCGTGAGTGGATCCGCAGTGTTATCCTCTGAGTCTATTCTCCTAACCTCGATCACCTAGGAGATCAGCCATCTCCATGATCAGGTGATACTGCCTTAGAATATGTATGGATCACTGATGGGACCTGCGTTCCTTGGCATAAGCCACAACTCCATTGTCACACAATGGGAGGAACTAAGTTCATCTCATGAACAAATATACATCCAGACTGCCTCTTTGGTAGCATCTTAAGTAGCGATGTATCCAGCCTTTATCGTCTAGTTTGCCACGGTATCTAGCTTGGAACTCTTCCAACATACCGTCCCTTTACTAAGGGTAAAGAAAATGCCTGTGACTGACATTCAGTCATCTTTATCACCCTGGAACACTTCCAGTGATTTTCCCCAGGATCGATTGATACCATCTCACTACAACTAGTGAGAATCCTAACATCCAATTAAATCTATCTCATAGATCCAAAATCCAGGATTTAGTAGGTATCACTTTGATCCTATGTGGAGAATCATTGTGATAAGCGGAGATTGATCAAGCGTAGCATATGAAACTCCTTCCCTATCAAGAGTATGTCATCCACGTACTCTACGAGGATCGTCACCATACTCCCTACTACCTTTTTGTTTATACAAGGTTCATCTACCATTTTGATGATGTCAACTTCTTTGACTAATCCATCAAAACAGATGTTCCAACTCCGCGATGCCTGCTTTATCCTATAAAGCATCTTGCACACGTTTCCGCTGCTCCCACTGTCTACGAGGCCCTCTGGCTGTGTACTTATAGACGCACTCTTCTAAAACATCATTTAGAAAAGCAGTCATGACACCCAACCGCCAGATATCGTAGTCATGGTATGTAGCCGTGGCAAGTAGTATCTGGATGGACTTAAGCATAGGTACTGGAAAAGGTTTCATCATTATCCACGCCTGGTCGATGATGAAAACCTTTAACAAGTCTAGCTTTGAAAGTCTCAACTTTTCCATCTACACCAAGTAATCTTCTCAAGATATACTTGCTCCTGATGGGGATTTAACCCTTCAGATATAGCAACCAAAGTCCATACTTTGTTGGTGTACATGGATTCCATCTCAGATCACTAAGCATCCAGCCATTCTTACAGAGTCTTACTCCTGATGGCCGGCTCGAAGCTAGTTGGGTCATCATCTCATGATGCATTCCTCACTCCTACTGTCATAGAGAAACCGAAGTATCTCTCAGGTGGGTGAGGAACCCTACTAGATCGGCGGAGAGGTTGAGGTTCGTTGGTATCTACTGAATCCTCTGGTTGTACCAAATCATCTGCTGTAGTTTGTATAGCTGGAACATTTCCAGTTCTACATAACAGACCTTGCCTTGAGCTTGTCCGGATTTTGCTTTTAGACATAGGCCGTACAACCCCAAATCTTAACTAGCTTAAGACATGGGCTCTTCTCATACCATATCTCATATGGAGTGGTAGGCAACTGATTTGATCGTAACCCTATTCAATAGGTATGCAGCTTCTCAAGTGCATAACTCCCAAAAGGAAATAGATAACTCAGTAGTACTCATCATAGAGCACACCATATCAAATAGGGTATATCTGCTCCGCCCCAATATACCATCTTGCTATGGTGTATACGGAGGAGTAATGCTGAGAGAGAATCTCATTCTCCTTTAGAATAATCCATGAATTCCGTGCTCAAGTATTCTCCTCCTTGATCTCATCAAAGGACATAATACTTATACCCGTATTGGTTCTCTACTTCTAACTTATATTCTGTGAATATCTCAAAAGGTTCGGACTTGTGTTTCAACAGGAACATATGACTGATTCTTGAGAGATCATCAGAGAATTTAATGAAGTATAAGAACCGGTCCTGGCATGTGTAGACAGGGGACCTACATACATCAACATGTATCATCCCAAGAGTTCACTAACACTTTCTCTGTTTCCAGTAAACGGTGCTATGGTCATTTTATCTTTGTGACATGACTGGCGAGTTTCACAAGATGTAAATTCAAACTGATTTAAATATGCATCTAAATGTAACTCCAGCTAGTCGGGTCACATTGATATGACCTAATCTACAATACCTCAAGAAGGATCCGTTCATTTCTGAACTTTTCTTCTTGTGTGTGTTCCATATACTAAGAACCGTAGTTTGATTTAGAACATTAATGTTTTTAGATAACGTGCCTGAACCGATCAACTTTTGATATAGGAAATGTTCAAAACATTATCCAACAATACAAAATTTTACCATTTCTTTACTAATAAAGAAACTGATATGATTTTGTATATCAGGTTCGGTATCTAATAGCATTTGTTCAGAATCAATGTACTGATAATACAGGGTGACAGTGACCGACAGACTTGGCTGCAACTCTTGCCCCGTTTTCTGCCTCATGAAACTTATCACCCGTTCTCAGTTCTTTACATTTCTGTAGCCCTATGTAACAGATTACATATCTGGGATCCTGATCCGGTATCATATACCCAGGACGTAAAGGACATTGAGAAACAGTTCTGTATAATGAACACACCCGAAGATGATGCATCATCATGCATTCTCTTCGTTTGGGCGGCACGGGAAATCTGGTATTCCCTTATTTCCTGCTCTGTCTTATAACAATTATAAGTTGGAGCGGAACCAACGTTCCCCAGCTCAGTATAACAAGCGGGTTCGGTCAAATGTCCGTATTATTATCTTGATTAAGGCGTGATATGGTCGCTACCTAGAGAGAGAGAGAAGAAAACACTCAGCGTGCGCTCTTGCAAGAATAGATTGGTTATTATTTTATCTAATCAGGATGGCTCCCACTGCTTTTTATCAAATCTTCCTTCAAACCCTAAAAGGAAAGACTGGCCGGGATTAATTACACACTACAAGTTCGCCAATCTTTCAGCCAGGCCAGTGTCGGTACTTTGAGGGAGGTGCCCCGTGCTTTCGCACGGACCTAATTAATGTAAACCTCGTTTTCCCAGAGGCGTAACCCCGTTGACACCTTTCTAGACACCTACTTGATCGGCTAATTGTAATGTGTAAAACTCTCCCAGGAGTAACAATTACTCGCATCGGGTATCGGGATCCAACTATCTCATAGAAGGTATGCAATCTCATTGCAAATTTCAACACTTGAAATTCCCGATAATTTTTTGCCCCTAGCGTGCTATGACCTTGACGCATGCCAAACAACCCATAGTCCGCTAGTCAAGTTCAACCCGTACATTTCTTGATTGAATTAAACCCACCCGCACGACCCTTGACGCATGCCAAACAACGCCGTACGAATACCCTAATCCAATCGCATCATATGCTAGCAGATAAGCACTAGTTAGCTACCGTACACTACGCCTTGACGCATGCCAAACAACCGCAGCACGAATACTAACTAGTACTTATCTGAAATGACGGAGGGCTACGACAGGTTTTTCTTAAAACCTATTG
Organism: Agapanthus africanus; assembly: GCA_030015575.1. NCBI lineage: Eukaryota > Viridiplantae > Streptophyta > Magnoliopsida > Asparagales > Amaryllidaceae > Agapanthus > Agapanthus africanus. The sequence goes on along the minus strand of JASDDO010000016.1, from coordinate 39,789,679 downwards.
CGTAATGAACTTGATATCGTTGTAGAATCAAATGATTTTGAAATGGAGTGCTTTTGAGGCTTTTCTAGTTTTGCTAAAGGGGTCACTCCCGGCGAAGGGATCGTCGGCCCTTTCCTCGTCAAATGAGGTGCGGGATATATCATATATATCACTGTGCAAAGCAAAAACACTTAAAAGCAATCAAAAGACAAACCGAGTGTGTAGCATCCTCCAGTTATTGCTAAAGGAGTCACTCCCGGTGAAGGGATCTCGGTCCTTTCCTTATCGAATAAGGTGCAGGATATATCACATATACCACTGTGCAAAGCAAGAACTGTAGCTACCTGTTTTATTTTGAAATTCGATTCTACAACATCTTAGGTTTATTTTATTTCATTAATCACATTAATGAAGTCCCATCATTTAAGTACCTAATATCACAGATAAATACGACGTACACTTATGCCATCCGCATTCGCCTCGATGTCCCCTCGTGCACCGTTAGGTTAGGTAACTAACGACAGAGCGGGGCAGGGCTAGCGCGGGTGTAAAACATAAGTAACGTCTATAAAATATATCATATATACTATATACTGTATCTATCACAGAACATCACATGATCACATCACAGATATCGCAGCAGAAGAAACATATGAAATATTGGATATACTAGGACGTCCGTGTTTTCAATACAAGCCAGTATAAAACACGGATTCCACGGTCGCGATGAATAGCCAAACCCACACCCCTAGACCCTTACGAGAGCGGCAAGCAACCCTACCAATTCTGGAGTTAGGAGACCCGGACTCGACTCCTCGAGTTGGTCTCCCACTGGACTCCAGAACCCGGTTACTTGTGCCCTCCTCCTTGGGCCTATCCTAGTGCAGAAAAGTAAATAATATACAAAAGGTGACAATTTCCGCAACCTGGAAGTGCCCCAATAAAAGAATATTACATACAAGTTTTTACATGAATGAAAATGAAAAAACACTCATTTCACATAAAAACCCTCGGCTATTCGAACACGACGATCCAATATAACATATACAGCAACACATAACATCACATGTCATCAACGTAAGTAAATATGCGCATCCCAATTGTCGTTGACATATAGCAACGAAACCGGCGATATCACATATTACACTTACGGTCACAGAAAAGAAAGTGTAAAACTACAACAGTTGGAATCCGCAATCTCTTTAGACATCGCATGCCTAATCAAATGAATTCTTTAGATATCGCATGCCTAACAATTATAAACCCCGCATTTTAGTCTCATTATCGAAAACACTTTTCAATATCAAGTCGGGTAATTCAACAAGATTCCCGACATCCTGATCGGATACTCGTCGCAAACTTCAGTAGACGGCCGCACCCCCGAAACCGTCGACGAAGTGCACCAAGGCGGAACACCGCTGCCGCGAGCACCCGAACGGATGCTTTCGGCGACGGGGTTCTCCTACAGTCACTTGGTCGGGGCTATGGAGTGAGGTTGTCTATTAAGTTTACCCGGCGAGTATCCGCGTACGCTACGTGATTGCGACGGACTTTTGATCACATCAAAATTCCGTGGCAACCGATCAAGTGAGACTAAACTTCTATGTTTATAACATTCATTCAGTTATCTCATAAGTTCTTATGAATTCCAATTATTGTATCCCATTCCGGATAAATAGAAAATGTCAAACTTTCCGATCGAACGATCGAACACCCAAGTTTTCCCGAAACAAATCAACACATGAAACAAGTTTAAAAACATCCAGTTCATGCCTCAGTACCAACGGTCCAGCCATAGAAGGGTCAAGCCAACGCCTCACATGTGGCACGCCGTACTGCCCCAAACCCGAAGGTTCAAAGGGCAGTTCAAGACGGTCACATAATCGAGTTAAGGTTTGTTGTCTTCTAGAGGGACCATCGCGTTACTTGCACTACTTAGAACGTCTTTAAACTACGGAAAGATCCAACACTTGGAAATTTCCCGACAGGGGAAAAATTGGGTATTTTTATCCGGTCGAACTTTTTAACATATTCTAAAATTTATCCGGAAAGCCACACAGACAAAATTTGATAATCCGATCGAACATTCGAATCCCCAAAACAACCCAGAAAATTCAACTCTTGAAAAAATATTAAAAATTCCCAGGAAAACCAGCACTGCAAATTATGAATTACTGTGCAAAATTCGATGCCACATAAGACAATACGGCCGCGGAACCGCCGCACGAGCCATGCTCGTGCCGCGGATCCGCGGCGCATTGATGGAATTAGGCACACGAATTTTACAGAAACCCTTAGAATTTCCTGCTGATTTTTCTGCATATTTTTAATATCGAAAAACTCCAGATTTTGGAAAAAGTCCAGAGAGCATGTTTGTGTTAGGGTTTCGGGTTCGTTCGGGTTTCAAACTTCGTCTAGACTTCGTCTAAGGCTCTAGCTAGGCTCTGATACCACTGTAGGGTTCCTGGGCACGCTAATGAGGTCTCACAAGGCATGAACCATGCCAATTTCAAATTTAACGGGTGCCGAGAAACCCTAACAAGATCGTTGGCTAGATATTTAGGCGACAAAGCAACTAGTTAACTACTTTAACTAAGAGTACGGATATACAACCTTTGTAGATCCGGTCCTCCACCTCCACGGCTCCGTGATGAAGTCCTCTCCGCTGTACAAATCGGATCCCGGGCTCTAGTGTCGGCTTCATCGGAGAATGGACGGGCTAGGTCATCGACGACGATGCCGAAGATGATCTACGTCGAGGCATCACTAGATCAAGCTCCACCTTCACTAAGCCATGAAAACTTGTGAAGGAAACACACTCTACTACTTGGCAATAGGTAGAGGATGAAGAAATAGAAAGTGGGTTCACTTTAGAATTGGATTTCTCACTCATTTGCTCAAGTTGCCATTGTTGAAGCAAGCTTTCTTCAAGTGAAGAAGAAGAAGAAGATGAAGATAATGTTATGATGAGTATTTAAAAAAGGATATAAAAAGAATACTTATCATAATAATAACCATGGTCAAGTGTAGAGACTAAACTAAGGTTAAGTGAATGGCTAGGTTAGGTATGAAGACAAAAATGGTGACTAAGTCAAAGCTTCATGAAGCTTCAACATATATCCAAATAAAGCCACCATTTTTCTTTTCTTTTTCCAAAAATAAAATAAATAAATAAATGAATAAATAGATATGAAAAGCAAAGACCCTAACCATTTAAATAACCATGGTTTAATCTTTACACAAACTCAAGTAAGCATGTATCATCAAACATGATACAATCAAGTGCACAAAAGTATATCACATATACAACTTGTGAACTTTAAGTGAGAAAATCCATTTAAAGTGAACCAATACTAGTTAATGCAAAGCGATATATCAAATATATAATTATACATTAAATCATTAAATCAACACTTGATTTAACGATCCGGTCATATCGCATATAACCGACTAGTATCCTATGTATCGACTTATCGAATCAATACTTGATTCGATAACTAGGTTATATCGCATACAACCAATCGATACATTTATCACGAGAATGAAATACGGTATCACATACATGCATTATTCTCGGTCCCGCACATATCTCATATGCGCTCCTATTTCGTTTCGCTTGAGCCAGGAAACCTCTGTGTAGAACTCTAAAGACTCGTCAATACGCCGGCAGCAGGTGATGATCATATCAAACACCCACAAGCCGCAAGCGGTCTGCTAAACGTAACGGCCACCCGGGTATTGAGCGATCAGAAGATCGACGAGCAAGCCCGCTCACACTCCAGTGAATCCAACCAGTAACACTACCGTACAGTCCGGTCTCGTCGTCTGATATGTCGCATATCTTGCCTAGGGGTGGTAAACGTCAGACCCCAATAGCTCGATAAGTCGTGTCGATATGAGGTCTATAACAATTTGAGAAACTACTGGTAACACTTACCAGTAAATCTCAGCAACCCTGGCCAGGGATTTCCGGTTATAGCCAATCGAACACAGCGCAACATCAACTCCCTATACCGGGAGAGACGAATCCCCTCCTATCGCTCATTGCCTCCATGTGGTTCTGGACTGTACCCAAAAACCACCATTTTGCACGCCCTCTTGGACGTGGTAAGGTGGAAATCAAAGCACAGTGGGAACCACACAAGACTCTATGACGATCTCGGGTCAACAGACTAACCTGTACCAGTGTCACCAGAGAACTGCCATCTGACGTGAGGTATAATACCATCTGGGAGTTCTCGGCGAGTCCGTCCAGTGTACCCAGTCTCCACTGAGCACCCGCATATCATCTCTGATGTCAAACACCAATGGATATGGGATCATCCATCGCCCATCTATATGGGTCGAGAAGGTATACGCTAGTCTACTCTGGTATATCGATGCCCCGTCTCGATACACCCACGACTAGGGACCTTGAAGGATGTACTTATAGACTACCATGTCCCTACTGGTATGATCCGCATCATAGTCCAGGTAGTCAAGTACACATCCTAAGGGCTTTACCAACATGTAATTGAGAGGCAATCAGTATACACGTTAAGGTAAAGAACAACCAGATAGCATACTATTATGTCGAGCAAGAAAGTCCTCCCTATATATGTCCCAGCATCCACTACAATATACATCCTATGTACAGTAATGGCCTCTAGGGCATACATATAACTAACATTTTCTTCTTTCTCTCTTCTGGTAGCGACCATGTCACGCCTTAATCAAGATAATAATATGGATGTATTGATCGAACCTGCTTATTATACTGAGCTGGGGAACGTTGGTTTCCGCTCTATCTTATAATTGTTATAAGTCCAAGTAAGAAATAGGGGATATCCAGATTCCCATGCCACCCAATCGAGGAATTGTTGGATATAGTGCCCTCAAAGTCAATTATTGGATCACAGATACGTGATTGCAATGATTGAGGGAAGACCTATACCGGTAGGACAATATTACTCGAGATGATAGTATGCTATCTGGTTTGTCTTTATCATCGTGTATATGTTTTATGTGACATTACAGATCACTAGTACATGTTGATAAAGCCCATAGGATTCATGCTTGACTGCCAGCAGTATGATGGCGATCATATACGTGGGAGCTGGGGTCTATAAGCACATCCTTAAATGGTCCCTAGTCGAGAGAGTTTCAAGACAGGGGATCGATACTCCAGAGTAGACTAGTGTATATAGTCGAGACCCCGAAGAAGGGTGGTGGCCGGTCTCACAAGCCATTGGTGTCAGTTGGTTCAACTAAGATGTATACAGGTGCTCATTGGGTTATGAGTACACCGGACGGACTTGCCGGGAACAAGCTAGTTGGTATTATACCTGTTTTCAGATAGCAGTTCCATGGTAACATGTGTACTGGTTAGTCTATCGACCTGAGATCGTCATCTGTCTCATGTGAGTTCCCACCGTGCTTTGATTACTACCCTACCACGGCTCAAAGGAGTCGTGCAAACAGGTTTTAATAGGGTACAATCCCGAGCCACATGGAGGCAGTGAGCAGATCGGCTGGGGATTTGTCTCTCCCGGTATTGGGGGTGAGATCGCGCTGAGTCTGGAGAGCCATTACACGAAATCTCTGGCCAGGGTAAGCGAGATTTACTGGTAGATATTCCAGTATTATCTCAGGGTGTTCTGGGCTACACTCCAACACGACTTATAACGTTTTTGTGGGTCTGACGTTTACCAGCCCCCTAGTCCCGATATGCGATACTCATAGACGAACAGACCGGACTGTACGGATATTGTCACTGACAGGTTCAGTAGGGTTTCAGGATGAGTTCGCTCATCGGCCTCCCTTGTGCTCAATACCTAGGCAGCCGTTACGTACAGCTAGTACCACTGACGTGTTTGTGGTTAAACCCACTGCCAGCGTATTGACGAGTTTTTAGAGTCCCCTACAGAGAGTTTCCTAAGTTCGGGCGAAACGTTGTAGAGGCCGTATGATTTTATGGTAGGGTTTGAATATACATGTACACTTGTGCACGTGTCATGATTCAGACGGATAATATTAGTGGGCTTTGTTTTAAGCCGGATTCTAGTATTATATTGTGTTGGAATATTTTAGTCTCGTTGTTCCGTATTCAGTCGGAATACGGATGCGGGTATTTATATACGACTGAGGAGTAATCTTGTAATTCATTACGAGATTATTTTTTGAAGTTGCAATTTCTTGTTTTGTTATTAAATATTAAGTTTTAATGTTTAATTAATAGAGTGAAATATGAGCATATCATTTTTGCCAAAATTCTTTTTTGGGGTGGCTGCCAATTTCAAAATGGGCAGTGGGGATTTTAGGTCTTTTGGTGAGGTGGCTTTTGAATGGGTAGGATATTTTCATGTATTAATTGTTTTTGTCCAAGCTTAGGATATTTGGTGATAGATATTTGTGTTGATTTCCTTATGGTCACCACTTGGTTTTTTAAGCTCACCTCTCCAAACATTATTCCCAATGAACCTTTTCCACATTAGAGAGGGCCGAGAACATTAGAAATGGCAGAGCACAAATTAGTGGAGGAAGCTCATTTTTCTCCAAGTAAAGAATCCTATGCTCACTTGTTCATCTCACTTGGCAACTTCAATTTACCTCCACCCAAATACTTCATCCTTGGACATGTCGGCTAGCAAACTTCATGTCCGAGTTGCTTCGGTTTGAAGTGGGAGCCCGTATAAAGATTCATCGACATGGAGCCACTTCGACGAGCGAGATCGGAGAGCGAACTTCGTCGGCGCAGCAGCGAGGAACTTGGCACAGAGATTGAAGACCGAAGGACACGGATCGATCGGTATAATCTCTCCAAACTCTTTTACAGTTTACTAGTTTACGGTTAATAGAACGATCCGGGTTTTATGGCAACGTTAGCGCCATTTCTGAAAAAGTTTTTATTCGGCATTTGGCCTCGAAAGACGGCCGGGGCGCTGTCGTAGCTCAACAGGAATAATCATGTTGATGCATATTCTTCGGGTGTGTTCGTTACCAAGAACTGTTTCTCAGTATCATCTATGTCCTAGGTATGAGATACCGGATTAGGATCCCACATATGTAATCTGTTACATAGGCTGCAGATAGGTAGAGAACTGAGATTGGGTGATATGTCTCTAAGTGTTAGAGAATGTTGCAATTGTTGCAGCTAAATCAGTTGGCAGATATCACCTTGTATTAATACATTGATTCTGAACAAATGTTATTAGATACCGAACCTGATATACAACATTAAATCAGTTTCTTTATTATGTTAAAGAAGGATATAATTCTGTATAGGCGGATAATGTTGTGAACATTTTCCTGAATCAAGAGTTGAATTGATCAGGCACATTAATGGCATATACGTTCTAAATCAAACTACAGTTCAATATATCTAGAACATACGCAAGAGGAGTAGTTCAGCAATGAACGAATTCTTCTTGTGGCATTGTAGACTAGATCATATCAATGTGACATGACCAGCTAAATTATATAAAGATGAACATGAGAATTTGTTCGAATTATAATCTTATGATATTTGCCAGTCTTGTCTTAAAGATAAAATAACTAATACTCTGTTTACTGGAAACAAAGAAAGAGTTACTGAACTCTTGGGACGCATACATGATAATGTATACGGTTCTACGTCTACAAATGCCAAGATTGGTTCTTCGTACTTCCTTATATTCACCAATCTTCTCTCAGAATTCGGACATATGTTCCTGTTGAAACACAAGTCTGAAACTTTTAAGAAATTCAAGGAATACAAGCTTGAAGTTAAGAACTAGACGGGTAGAAGTATTAGGTCCTTCAATGTGATCGAGGAGGAGAATACTTGCGCAAGGAGTTCCCGGAGTTTCTAAAAAGAGAATGTGATTCTCCCTTGGCTTAGTCTGTCGAGTACACCATAGCACACGGTGTATCGGGGCGGAGGTATCGCACCCTATGAGATATGGTGCGCTCTATGATGAGTACTGCTGAGTTACCTGTTTCCTTTTGGTGTTATGCACTTAAGAAGCTGCTGTTGGGAATTCACCCGCGCGCGCAAACGCGTATGTTATGAAAACGGATATGAAATGAAGGAAACAGAATGCACGTCGCAAACGCGAGATCGTTTTCGTTTTACTATTTATAAACTGCAAGTGCACGGCGTGTTGTAGCGAGCCGGCAAGCACGGGTCGATCCGCAGGAAATTGTGTATTAGGTCTTGTTGTTTATGGTTCAACAATTTAACGAATTGGTGGTTTGTCACAAAAATATAAAAAGAATACGAAAGCAAGAAGAAGCAAGAAAAACAAGTGATGAAGAAATGGTTGTGGCTTGGCTCGGAAGCTTGAATCGCGACGTTTACCTCTACACTCCCTTGGTCATGAGTTGTCCGGCCTTATCTCGATCCCGGCATGAAGCACGACTTGTCAACGTGGTTGCGGAGCATAAACCGTCAAATTCCAATATTTTCCGTAAAGCACGAAATGAGTCCTTTTGATCACTTACCGTTTGTATGTCCACGCTTGGGATATCAACACTAAACACAAGGGTTAGCAAGCATACCGCAACAACAAAAACACAAAGTAGTTAGTGAGAGCAAATGATTTTGGTGTTGAGTTTGCTAAGTATTTGTGATGGTATATCGTAAATGAAAACAAAAGATTGTCAAGCAATTGATCACAAGATACGATATCCAAACTTAGCAAACTTAACACCAAATGGATTTTAAGTTAAACATTGAAAATGGGGAAAGAGAATGATACGGTATATGAGGAGGTTACAAGTAACCATGTGTCAAAATACCGTATCATATCAATACATAAACAATATTTAGGTAAGAATCATAAGATAAGTACAAGAAACATAAACAAGAGGTGGAGGAGGCAAAGCCTTTCATCTCACTGTCTCACCCACACCACAACCAAAGAATAGATTAGTTAAGCATGATAATAAGTAAGCAAGTAAAGAAAAGAAGCAAGTATAAAAGAAACAACAATTTATTAACACTTGAAATGAGATACAAGATTATGGTGACTTATTCAATCTCCTTAATGAAGCTCTTCAAAGAGAGCTTCAAGAGGGAAGAAGAAGAAGAAACCAATTGAAGTCCACTCACCCTCAAGCCTAAACAAAAGAAAAGCAAAACAAAAACATAGAATATGTGCATATGAATGACCCTTGATCACTTGCCCACTGGTCTGCTTTTATAGGCACCAAAGAAAAATAAACAAACAATAAAAATGAGGTGACGTGGCAGCAAGGGAGGGCCTGTAGGAAACTGGGGCCCATTGAAGATGGTGGGGACAGCCTGGCATGTTTTGGAGGGCATGTGCTCGGCCAAAATCCGAGCAGAGGGGCTCGTATTGGATGTGTGGGTTTGTGTGCTTCCCAATATCCTTCTGGTGTTGCTAGATTTCTCTATATAGACCTTTGATGCACTCAGGGACAGGAGGGAAACATGGAGCAATGCATCACATCAATATTTTTAGCATTCAATGCTCATTTAATGCACATCACACCCATGCCCACTTGTTCCTTGTATCATGGCAGCCCCATCATGGTCCTCGTGCCAAAGAGCATGTGTACACTTGCTATGTGTTGGACCATTTTAGACAAAAAGCGTGTACACATTTTATCTGCAAAAACTCTTTGGTCTGTTTCCAGTTCCGGTTGTAGTGTCGGCTCACAGATGATATATCCGTGATTTTGAATGTGTTTCCAGTCTTTTATCACGAACACTTGTAATCTGTAATTACTGAGCAGACACTGGTTAAAAGTACCGATATATAACAAAATAGATAACGAATAAGCGGTATTAAAATACAGTTTTCTGAGATGAACAAATACCCCCAAACTTATCTATTGCTCGTCCCGAGCAATACAAAAAGAATCCTAGCCTCACTTTCGCAGGGAACACAGTTGCACTGAGCATGTGCAACAAGCCGTTAAACCTCTAGGTGTCCCTAGTAGGAGTAGTGTTGTCTCCTGAGGGTTTTCAACGGCTTACACCCACAAAATCCAGTCAAGTTAGTTTCATAAGTTAACGTCGATTCTACTCTTACAGTTTAGTATCTAAGTTAGAAATTCTATCATTCTAAGTTGGAAATATTCAACCCTTATGTTTCACGCCTCCTATTTATTTAACCTCAGATCCTATACGTTTTATAGTTTAGAAAGATCTCGGTATCTCCTGAGTTTTCCTTCTAAAGTGCGGTCTTGATTGCTAGAGATTCTGCGTGTTCAAATTTAGTTAATTACCGCAATCAAGAAGGTTTCGCTTGTAGCTAGCCGGTTGAGTACGGGTCGTCCGCAGGGAGATGGGAATCTTTTTCTATGTGCTTTAACGAGTTAAGTCCAATTTTCCAGATTTGTTTGTGATTAACAAAGTGTTAAAATGATATGTAAAGAGAGCTTGTTAGGGTTAGGATTAGGTTAGTTTGAGTTAGGAGTCGCTCACTTCTTTCGTTGCCACTCTTAATATCGGTGTTACGGTAATCGGCAACAACGGGGATTAGCACGACTAGGAAGGAACTTGCGAGTATTAGCTAGGCTTTCCAACGCTTAAGTTCTTCCTTTTGGTGCTTGTCCGTCCGTTCTTGGCTCTTAGCCATAACCTCCGGTTAATTCAACCACAACCGGTCTCACTACGGAATCACCGCTATCATGTAGGATAGGGTGCCGTAAGGAGCGGATTGTGGTTCAATTAACGGGAGTCGATTTAAGATGTTGGGCAAGGAAAGAGTGAAAGAGATTTCCTTTTCTCAAACTTCTCTTATCCTACCCTAACAAGTATGGAAACTACTCAAACATCATAACGAAAAGAAAATAAAACAAAAGAGGAAGATAGAAAGAAAGAGATTAGAAGATAACAACTAGCTATTTGCGACCTCAACTTGGCAAGGATCAAGCGTAAGCATCATGGTTGCTTAAGGATAAAGGAAAAGAGAAAAGAAAGAAACAACAAGAACTAGCAACAACTAAATTATCAATTAAAGATTACAAGTAATTAACATAACAAGAGCAAGACAAGTATAATAACAAAATGAACTTCTTTATTCATCATTCTTCACTCACAAAAGCTCACTACAAGTTTTTCAATGGAGAAGAGATGAGAAGAGGAAGAAGAACAACAAGTATTCTAAAACCTAAATACAAGATTAAGCACCCTTGGATTTGGCAAGATCTGGACTATTTATAGGCAGGGAGATGGAAACCAAGGGCAAAATTCTGAACCTTCATAAAAATACCAAACTGCCCCTGAAATGTCTTCAGCCGACAAGGCCGTACGGCCGCGGTTCCGCGGCCTAAGCATGCTTAGGCCGCGGTTCTGCGGCCTAATAGAGGATTCGGCTCCTCGTATTTTGTGGGGCCCCCTGGTCTGATGTTGTCTGTAGTTTGGCATATGTTTTTTCTGATAATCCTTCCACATTTCTTCCAGAATTTTAGTAGACCAAAAGGTGATTGGATGTGGATCTTTTTGCCATGATTTTCTTGAGCCCCGCGTAGATTTCTTGGATCTTGTGTTGCCATTGAGCCTTGTGCATGAAAATGACATTGATTTGCCATTTTGTCTCTTAAACTGGTGTGTGGCAACAGACGGATAAAGAGCGGAGACCCGTGTTTTATCTGTGGTTGGCAGGAACCCGGGTTTTGTCGTATTTTTCCATGGATTTCACCGTTTAGAGCCGAGAACCTGTATCCTGCAATTGACTAGCAAACACGGCTCAAGAGTACCTACCGATATGCAGTGTGATAAAAATTGGGCGGTATAAAAATGCAAAAATCTTATATGTACAATTACCCCCAAACTTATCATTTGCTCATCCCGTGCAAAGCCAATTTATTCACAAAAAATTTCCTAACCTCACTTCGCAGGGAACGCGATTGCACTGAGCATGCGCAACAAGCAGTTAAACCTCTAGGTGTCCCTAGTAGGAGGAGTGTTGTCTCCTAAGGGTTTTCAGCGGATACTACCCACAAAATCCGGTCAAGCTAGTTTTGCGAAATTACTATGATTCAAACCCCTAAAGTTTTGTTTCAGAAAATAACAATTCTAAGATCCTAAATCTAGACAATCGAACCTTTATTTTTCACACCTCGCTTCTTATTTAACTACAGATTTTATATGTCTTTACGTGCAGTGCAAATAGTGTCGTTAAGTTCCAGAAGGATCGATTAAAGTCATCATGTCATACAATAAAGCCTAGATAACAATTTTAAAAGGATCGCATAAGTTTTATAAAGAGTTAAGCATTTTTCAAGTTTCGTTTTCCAGTAAGGTTTCAACTTCAGAATTTCTATCTTCCTTACCAGGAAACTAGGTCTTATTTTTCACTCCACCTTTTTCTTGTTTTCATTTCATACACACCTCTGTGAACGTGCAATAGTCTTTATCATAGAATAAAACCTTCATATCTCCGCTAAATTTTTTATAAAAGCCTTTCTTTTGTCAAGATTATTCTCACACAAAGAACCGTTAGGAATTTTAACTCGGAGAGAACACTTGCTTGACTTTGTTTTAATCTGGACTTTCTAGGCTTCTTAGCGAGCTTTGGGCCAATGCACCCAAACCAGTTGGTTTTAGGGCATTAGGTGTAGAAACACCCAAGCGGACTTAATTACTCAAGTTACCTAGGTCCAAAAACAAAAGACAGTTTGGCGTGAAAATCATGATGATTTAATACGAACGGAGATATAACTGGCAGTTCAATTATTTTTTTGGATAAAAGACGTGTTTAGTGGGTTCGGTGTATAATCATTCCAATCAAGTTCCAGATGGGTTATTTTTCAGACTTAGTTCCAATTAAGGCATCAATAACATTCCTTCATATTCACCCACTTCATAAACTATTCTTGATATTACTTATTTCAGAACAAACCTATTTGATCCTCAGAAAATCATTGATCCATTTAAAAGTTTTTAGACATAAAAGACTTGTCATCTAATTTCCAAAACTCACGACACGTGTAGTGTGATGTAAAGACGTATATCAGCTATAGTTGACTTCAAATGAGAGTTATCTTTCAGGTTTTCAAAATCTAAACATAAGACTTAGTTATTCTTATTTTATCAAACAAAACCGTCGAAATGTTGAATCAGAGTTCTCCCACAAGCTAACTTGACAGAAAAGTTTTTATATTTTAAGAAAATTTTCAGATTTTTATGAATTTTATGGATTTTAATATGCAGATGCAAAATATACATATGGATGCGAAGGTTAGAAATGCGTACCGAGCGTACCCCCAAACTTAAACTGGACAGTGTCCTCACTGTCATTGCATGAAGAGATCATTTGAAGGGTCAAAATTGTCGGTTAGCGATACACAATTTTTTTGTTTTTGTTTTTATTTTTAAAGAAAAGAAAAAGAGCAAAAAAAAGGAAAAGAATATCCACAAATATATACAAAATGGTATATACATACCCTCAAACTTATTTGGAACAGTGTCTACTGTTCTTGGCTGGATAACCGAAGTTTGGTGGTAGGCAGATGAAGATTATGCAGGGTAAACCGGCTCCTGTAAGACCAGGAGCTCCTCTGTTGGTTCGGCGCTAAGGTACGGTTTTAGTCGGTGTCCATTTACTTTGAAAAATGAACCGTCCTTTGGATTCTCCAAATCCACAGCGCCCTGCGGATACACATTCCGCACAAAATACGGCCCTTTCCAGCGAGATCTGAGCTTTCTTGGATGGAAGTGTAGCCGGGTGTCGTAAAGCAGTACCTGCTGACCAGGTACGAAGGTTTTGCGCAAAAGGTGTTTATCGTGAAACACCTTCGTTCGGTTCTTAACGACAACCGCGTTATCGTAAGCCTCATCCCTAAGCTCGCTTAATTCGTTCAACTTCAGCTTCCGATGGCTGCCCGCATCTTCGAGAGACAGATTCAGTTCTTTTATTGCCCAAAATGCGCGATGCTCTATTTCGACAGGTAGGTGGCAGTCTTTTCCGTATATAAGCCGATAGGGAGACATGCCAAGATCGGTCTTATAGGCGGTTCGAAATGCCCAAAGGGCATCAGTGAGTTTCAACGACCAATCCTTACGGTTCTTGGAAACCGTCTTCACCAGTATTTGCTTGATTTGCCGATTTGAAACTTCGGCCTGTCCACAGGTTTGGGGGTGGTAGGGCGTAGAGAGCTTATGATTAATAGAATTTTTCCGCATCAAGGCCTCGAAAGTCTTATTGCAGAAATGACTTCCATTGTCGCTAATGATCGCTCGGGGGTGCACAAACCGGGAGAAAATGTTTTCTTTAAGAAACCTAACGATAACCTTGTTGTCGTTGGTCCGGCTGGGCACAGCCTCGACCCACTTAGAAACGTAATCAACAGCAAGAAGGATGTACAAGTTCCCAAAAGAGCTGGGAAACGGCCCTATGAAATCTATCCCCCAAACGTCGAAAATCTCCACAACCAAGATCGGTTGGAGCGGCATCTCGTTCCTCCGGGATATCCGGCCCAAGTGTTGGCACCGGGAGCAAGTCTTGCAATAGTCATGAGCATCTTTGAAGAGTTGTGGCCAGTAGAAACCACATTGCAAGATCTTCTCAGCTGTCTTTCTGGGGCCAAAAAGCCCGCCACACGCTTGATCGTGGCAAAACGACAGCACACTCTTGAATTCATCGTCAGGGACACACCGACGAATAATCAGGTCGGGACAGTACTTGAACAAATAGGGGTCGTCCCAGTAAAAGTGTTTTACTTGGGAAAAGAAGCGAAGTCTGTCCTGACTTGACCATTCAGTCGGTAGTAATCCTGTGGCCAAATAATTCACAATATCTGCGAACCAGGGTTTGCGAGATACTGTCAAGAGCTGTTCATCCAGAAAAACGTTGTTGATCGGAAGTTGAGGCGACGGCGAAGAAGGAAGTCGTGAGAGATGGTCGACAACTACGTTTTCACATCCTCGTTTGTCCTTAATGACAAGGTCAAACTCTTGAAGCAAGAGGATCCAACGTATTAGCCGAGATTTTTCATCTTTCTTCGCAAAAAGATGGTGCAGAGCAGAATGGTCTGTGTAGACAATGACTGGAGAGCCGATGAGGTAGGGCCTGAACTTTTCTAAAGCAAATACAACAGCTAAGAATTCCTTCTCAGTTGTTGTATACTTAAGTTGGGCGTCGTTCAGGGTTCGGCTCGCATAATAGATTACGTGCGGCATCTTGTTGATGTGTTGTCCAAGGACAGCACCAATGGCAAAGTCGGATGCATCGCACATAATCTCAAATGGGTGCGTCCAGTCAGGTGAAGAAAGAACGGGAGCAGAAGTAAGTGAGCTTTTTAGTGACTCGAATGCAGTCACACAGCTAGCTCTCGAGCTAAAGTCGAATGGCGTGTCCTTGGCCAGCAAAAGAGTCAAGGGCCTAGCAATCTTGCTAAAGTCCTTGATGAACCGTCTATAGAAACCGGCATGGCCAAGGAAGGCTCGGATGTTTCTGACGCATCTGGGAGGAGGGAGATTGGAAATGACCTCAATCTTCGCTTTGTCAACCTCTATGCCATTTTGCGATATGATATGTCCTAAGACAATACCTTCGCGCACCATGAAGTGGCACTTCTCCCAATTCAAACTAAGGTTCTTGTCCTTACATCGGGTAAGGACAGCGTCAAGATGCAGCAAACACTCGTTGAAGGAATCGCCGAAGATGGAGAAATCATCCATGAAGATCTCCAGAAATTTTTCCACCATGTCTGAGAAGATTCCCATCATACACCGCTGGAAGGTAGCGGGCGCATTGCATAACCCAAAGGGCATGCGACGATATGCAAACGTGCCGAAAGGACAAGTGAATGTGGTCTTGTCCTGGTCTTTTTTGGCGATGGGAATCTGATTATAGCCGGAGTACCCATCAAGAAAGCAGTAGTACTCATGTCCGGCCAATCGTTCAAGCATTTGGTCAATGAAAGGAAGCGGAAAGTGGTCTTTCCGCGTTGCGGCGTTGAGTTTTCTGTAATCAATGCATACTCGCCACCCAGTTTGGGTGCGAGTAGGGATTAACTCGTTCGCCTCGTTAGTGATGACCGTTATACCTGATTTCTTGGGGACAACGTGAATGGGGCTAACCCACTGGCTATCAGAGATAGGGTAAATGATACCACTATCTAGGCATTTTACGATCTCCTTCTTCACAGCCTCTTTCATGACTGGGTTGAGACGTCTTTTTGGATCCCTGGCTGGTTTGGCATCATCCATCAGATGAATGTGATGTTCAACGATCAGGGGACTAATCCCCTTGATGTCCGCCATGGGCCAGCCAAAAGCTTGCCTATTACTGTGCAAGACCGCAAGAAGGGCTTTCTCTTGCTCTGGAGCTAGAGAAGCCGAGATGATAACCGGGAGGGTCTCGTTCTCACCTAAGTAAGCGTACTTAAGGTGAGACGGCAAAGGCTTGAGTTCGAGCGTTGGATGTGAAACGATTGAAGGCAAGATTGGTGCAGAGGTCTCAAACTCAAAGGACTCCAGCAAAGGTTCAAAATGAGTGTAGGCGACCGAGTTGGATGGTTTAGGTAACTCATCCGGAAATTCGAAGGATTCAAACTCGGGTTGTGAGCGGCTAAGATCGTTCGAGAATGTGAAACACTCGTAGTCGTTGTCGGTCGCAGAAACAGCAGCAGGTTCGAAAAGGAACGCACTAGTGGCGTCAAGGTTATCGTGATCAAACAGAAACTCCTCGAATTCACACTCTTCTGGGGTGATCTCCTGGATTGAGCAAACGTCCAGTATATGAGCATTAGGTTCGGAGGGCTGATTCCCCAACCTAAAAATGTTGAGTTCAATCGTCATGTTTCCAAAAGAGAGGTTCATCGAACCATTGCGACAATTGATCACAGCATTTGAGGTTGCAAGGAATGTGCGATCGAGTAGCACCGGAATTTGATTCCGGGGGTTAGCTACAGGCTGTGTGTCTAATACGATGAAGTCAACGGGGAATATGAAGTCCCCGACCTTGATTAACACATCCTCTAGCACACCCCTAGGATGGGTGATTGATCGGTCGGCCATTTGGAGAGTACAGTGTGTGGGTTTCAGCTCTCTTATGCCTAATTGCTCGTATACTGAGTACGGAAGCAGGTTAACACTGGCACCAAGATCTAATAGTGCGCGGTTGATGTTCTTATCCCTAATGGTAATTGAAATCGTAGGACAGCCAGGGTCCTTCCGTTTTTGTGGTAAAGATTGGGTAAGGGCATCACTCACAGCACTAGCCAAGAAAACATTCTTGGGTACCTAAGACTTCCTGTTTTTCGTGCACAAGTCCTTTAAGATTTTCGCGTAGGACGGAACTTGTTGGACAGCATCTAAAAGAGGAATGTTAATGTTAACCTGCTTAAATAACTCCAGAATCTTCTCCATCTGAGGATTTTGTTTATTAGACCTCAACCGGTTTGGAAATGGAACGTTTTTAAAATTGGTTAAGTCCAATGCTGGAGGAGGAGATTGTGGAGTTGGAACGGATCCCAGAACAGGTGTTTTCGTGGAGTGAGAAGTGGGTCCATTCAGAGCAGAAGAAGAGGAAGGAGAGCCTGTTGAAGAATGGAGAATAGGCTCAGAAGACGAAGAAGCAGCAGAAGAAGAAGAAGTAGAAGAAGAAGCGGCCGGGGTGTCATCGTTGATCCGTGTGCCAATGTTGTTTTGCAGCATCCTTCCCGATCTCAATGTGGTCACGGCACTCACATTATGGTTCTGTTTTTCAAGAGCAACATGTACATTATGTGGGTGACCGGGATTTGGGAGTGGCTGGGATGGGAGCTTCCCCTTTTCTCGCTCGCTTAAGGCCTCATTCAACTGTGCAATCTGGGCCTCGATATTCTTGATGCTTTGCCCGTGAGCGGCAGTGTGTTGCACTAAGGACTGAATGGAAGACTGGATGTTGGCGGTGGACTGAGTTGATTGTTTAATGAACGCCTCCAGACTTCGTTCGAGCGAGGAAACCTTATCGTTGTTTGACGAAACAAAGTTGTTTGGTGGAAAAGAATTGTTGGGTGCAAAGTTGTTCGTCTGATTTTGAAAAGGTTGGGGTTGGAAGGGCTGCTGAAACTGATGTTGAGTTTGTTGTTGCGCTTGTTGTTGCGGAGGAGGGGGCCTCTGGAAATTGTTGCCTTGGAATTGATTCTGATTCTGATTCCAGACGAAATTGGGATGGTTCTTCCAACCGGGATTGTAGGTGGAAGAGTATGGATCATTCCTCGGTCTTTCCTGGAATGCAGCACTAACCTGATCCTGTCCTTGCGATGGTGGATTTTAAGGACACTCTTCAGTTAAGTGAGAAGGATCGGAACAACAAGCGTAAATGGTACGAAGGGGAAGAACATGGGTAGGAGCAGGAGAAGAGAATTTGCTCTCTATCGCTTCAAGCTTTCTCGTTATTGCAGCCATTTCAGATTTCATCGCAATAGAGACATCAAGTTGGTGAATTCCTACCCTAG
This sequence comes from Agapanthus africanus, assembly GCA_030015575.1. Taxonomy (NCBI): domain Eukaryota; kingdom Viridiplantae; phylum Streptophyta; class Magnoliopsida; order Asparagales; family Amaryllidaceae; genus Agapanthus; species Agapanthus africanus. Next base: position 39,771,322 of record JASDDO010000016.1, on the reverse strand, counting down.
ACTGACCGGTAGAAGCGGAGGTAGAAGAAGAAGAAGTCGGTCTGGTGCTCTCCCATTGTAGCGTTTGCTCCGCAAGGTCGTCAAAGAATTGCCACGCTTCCTCGTCAGATTTTGATAGGAAGTGGCCCTGACAGATGGTTTCCAACAACTGCTTGGTTGCTGGGTTCAGGCCCTCGTATAAGGTTTGGCAAAGTTGCCATTTCTCGATACCATGGTGAGGACACTGAACAAGAAGGTCTTTATACCGGTCAAAGCACTTCCAGAAGGGTTCAGAAGGAAGCTGAGAGAATTGGTTGATTTCATTGCGGATCCTTGCGGTTTTATGATTCGGATAAAATTTCTTGAGAAACGCTTTAACAAACTCGTCCCAACTGGTTATGGAGTGGGAAGCGGTGCTATACAGCCATTTTTCAGCAAGATCGCATAAAGTGAACGGAATGACCCGTAGCCGTATAGCATCGTCCGACAGTTGGGTAGTTTTCATCATGGCACAAACGTTTTGAAATTTATTGATGAAGATATAGGCATCTTCAGATTCAAGCCCATGAAATCGTGGAAGCATGTTGATGAAGTGGGGCTTAATTTCAAAATTATCCCCATTGGCCGGTGGAAGAGAAAGGCAGGTGGGAAGTGCAGAACGGGTGGGATAGAAACGATCCTGGAGCGCGATTCGCTGTGGCGCTACAATAGGCGGTGGTGGGTTATTGGTCTCCGTAGGAGGTGGAGCCAATCCAGGGGTAGTCAAAGAGATGTTCGGATTAAATCTTGACATCGCGGAAGAAGAGGTTGGTGATGGTGAAGGTGAAGATGTATGAACAGAATTCCGGTCAACGTCGGAGTTGGCCGGCAAAGGTAAGGGTGAAAGAGGCGTGGACGGAGTTTCGACGTCTGAGTTGATCGCGTAGTCGGTAGCGACTAACGTAACGCGGACTAGGCGGGCTCTAGTGTCCCGAGTCCAAGCGGACATACACTAAACGAGTTTAGTATAGTCAAAGCGGAGAAGGTGAGGGTAAGAAAACGTCAATGGAGAAATACGATGGGTGGTGGGTGAAAAATGGGTTTGGCGACAAAGGGCAAGTTTTTATAGAAGTTTTTTTTTCTTTTTTCTTTTTTTAGAAAGAGCTTTACAGGAATATGTACGGACTTACGGCTTTAAGCAATCACAAACAAGATATGCACAATCACACCTAGATCTAGGGTCACCTAGGTGTGCTAGACATCTCCTAACTGTTCCAGAATGCTAGAAATAGGACCTCAAACCGCCTCTTCTCCGTCAATTGCGGCCAGGTAAGTGCCAGGTAAGTGGGAGGTTTTCCAACGTTTTCGCGAAGTTCCTTAATTAAATAACCACTTGCCTTCGACACACTTGCCTAGACACCGCAAAAGTCAGATAGGATAAACTGCCGATGCCTGTAACTAGTCCTCTGTCCTATTGAGCGTGAAGTCCTTAGGGCCGAGTCTAGTATTTTTTAATTAACAATGGTCAATGCATATGCTTTTGTGATTTCTGGGGTCCTGGGAAGGGTGATGAAATCCCCACCCAATCTGAATTGGTTTCAAGCCCCTTAAAGTCCGTATTAATAAATGCAAAGCAGTAACAAATCAACTGTAAACAATTTTTATTTTAGCGCGACGCAAAGAATCCTGCACAAAAACAGTTTATTGGAAGCGGGAAGAGAGTTTGCGCAAAGAATTCTGCAGAAAACACTGTTTATTGGAGTCCAGAGGAGTGGGGAGAAGACAAGAAGTACTCACAATGATTTTGAGTTGACGAGGCCACCAAGTGGCCTCGCTCTTAATAGTAGGTCTGTGGTTCGAGGACGAACCATTGGTCAAAGGTGGGGAGAATGTCGGGACCCGGTTCTTGCTCACGGAGCAAAGTGCCACACGGAACAAAGTGCCACGCCAAGTGTCGTGTTAAGTGGGCGGGGCCACCTCTTGAGTCCGTGGGACCCACTGTAGAATAATGGGGACTCTTCGGAATACATTCTGAAAGGGGGCAGATATGTACTATAAATGAAATGATACCACTCTTCAATACAGAGGCGCCTTTAAAGTGAACCGGAACTACAGGAGCTTGAGAACTCCGTAGTTAAGCGTGCTCGGGCCAGGGAAGTCTTAGGATGGGTGACCTCCTTGGAAGTGGCCCCTGGTCGGGTCCGGTTCGCTCTAAAGGGAAAAACCGTGCGGCTTCGGCCAAAGCGGACAATACTCTCTGTATTAGGGGTAGGGCATGACAGAATGCCGCGGTTCCGTGGAAGGAATGGAGAGTTGGGATTTCATTTTTCAGGTGTGTGCTCTTGTGGGTGTCCTCTGCTTGTTTGGATTTTCCGAATTTTTATTTGCTCACTGTATCTGCTCCAGATTTTGATAGTAGACCGTTTGCTTCGTTTCGATCCGTCGCGGTGTAGCCGCGAAATATGGGTCTATCTTCCCATGTCTTTGGCACTGAACTTGAACTTCGTATATCCCACGTCTTTGGCACTGAACTCGAACTTCGTATTATCCTGCACACTTGCACAAAAACTAATCAAAAATAACAAGAAGGTTTTTTACAACGTATATTTTTTTTTGTTTTTTCGGTTAGCTTTATATTCATAAATTAACCCGAAATTACACAAAAAAATAAACAACCGTCTTACCGGAAACGGCGTCATTTGATTGGTAGAGATTCTGCGTGTTCAAGTTTAGTTAATTACCGCAATAAAGACGGTTTCGCTTGTAGCTAGCCGGTTGAGTACGGGTCGTCCGCAGGGAGATGGGAATCTTTTTCTATGTGCTTTAACGAGTTAAGTCCAATTTTCCAGATTTGTTTGTGATTAACAAAAGTGTTAAAATGATATGTAAAGAGAGCTTGTTAGGGTTAGGATTAGGTTAGTTTGAGTTAGGATTCACTCACTTCTTTCGTTGCCACTCTTAATATCGGTGTTACGGTAATCGGCAACAACGGGGATTAGCACGACTAGAAAAGAACTTGCGAGTATAAGCTAGGCTTTCCAACGCTTAAGTTCTTCCTTTTGGTGCTTGTCCGTCCGTTCTTGGCTCTTAGCCATAACCTCCGGTTAATTCAACCACAACCGGTCTCACTACGGAATCACCGCTATCATGTAGGATAGGGTGCCGTAAGGAGCGGATTGTGGTTCAATTAACGTGAGTCGATTTAAGATGTTGGGCAAGGAAAGAGTGAGAGAGATTTCCTTCTCTCAAACTTCTCTTATCCTACCCTAACAAGTATGGAAACTACTCACACATCATAACAAAAAGAAAATAAAACAAAAGAGGAAGATAGAAAGAAAGAGATTAGAAGATAACAACTAGCTATTTGCGACCTCACCTTGGCAAGGATCAAGCGTAAGCATCATGGTTGTTTAAGGATAAAGGAAAAGAGAAAAGAAAGAAACAATAAGAAATAACAACAACTAAATTATCAATTAAAGATTACAAGTAATTAACATAACAAGAGCAAGACAAGTATAATAACAAAATGAACTTCTTTATTCATCATTCTTCACTCACAAAAGCTCACTACAAGTTTTTCAATTGAGAAGAGATGAGAAGAGGAAGAAGAACAACAAGTATTCTAAAACCTAAAATACAAGATTAAGCACCCTTGGCTTTGGCAAGATCTGGACTATTTATAGGCAGGGAGATGGAAACTTAGGGCAAAATTCTGAACCTTCATAAAAATACCAAACTGCCCCTGAAATGTCTTCAGCCGACAAGGTCGTACGGCCGCGGTTCCGCGGCCTAATAGAGGATTCGGATCCTCGTATTTTGTGGGGCCCCCTGGTCTGATGTTGTCTGTAGTTTGGCATATGTTTTTTCTGATAATCCTTCCACATTTCTTCCAGAATTTTAGTAGACCAAAAGGTGATTGGATGTGGATCTTTTTGCCATGATTTTCTTGAGCTCCTCGTAGATTTCTTGGATCTTGTGTTGCCATTGAGCCTTGTGCATGAAAATGACATTGATTTGCCATTTTGTCTCTTAAACTGGTGTGTGGCAACAGGCGGATAAAGAGCGGAGACCCGTGTTTTATCTGTGGTTGGCAGGAACCCGGGTTTTCTCGTGTTTTTCTATGGATTTCACCGTTTAGAGCCGAGAACCTGTATCCTGCAATTGACTAGCAAACACGGCTCAAGAGTACCTACCGATATGTAATGTGATAGAAATTGGGCGGTATAAAAATGCAAAAATCTGATATGAACAAATACCCCCAAACTTATCATTTGCTCGTCCCGAGCAAAACCAATTTATTCACAAAAAATTTCCTAACCTCACTTTCGCAGGGAACGCGATTGCACTGAGCATGTGCAACAAGCCGTTAAACCTCTAGGTGTCCCTAGTAGGAGGAGTGTTGTCTCCTAAGGGTTTTCAGCGGATACTACCCACAAAATCCGGTCAAGCTAGTTTTGCGAAATTACTATGATTCAAACCCCTAAAGTTTTGTTACAGAAAATAACAATTCTATGATCCTAAATCTAGACTATCGAACCTTTATTTTTCACACCTCGCTTCTTATTTAACTACAGATTTTATATGTCTTTACGTGCAGTGCAAATAGTGTCGTTAAGTTCCAGAAGGATCGATTAAAGTCATCATGTCATACAATAAAGCCTAGATAACAATTTTAAAAGGATCACATAAGTTTTATAAAGAGTTAAGTATTTTTCAAGTTTCGTTTTCCAGTAAGGTTTCAACTTCAGAATTTCTATCTTCCTTAACAGGAAACTAGGTCTTATTTTTCACTCCACCTTTTTCTTGTTTTCATTTCATACACACCTCTGTGAACGTGCAATAGTCTTTATCATAGAATAAAACCTTCATATCTCCGCTAAAATTTTTATAAAAGCCTGTCTTTTATCAAGATTATTCTCACACAAAGAACCGTTAGGAATTTTAACTCGGAGAGAACACTTGCTTGACTTTGTTTTAATCTGGACTTTCTAGGCTTCTTAGCAAGCTTTGGGCCAATGCACCCAAACCAGTTGGTTTTAGGGCATTAGGTATAGAAACACCCTAGCAGACTTAATTACTCAAGTTACCTAGGTCCAAAAACAAAAGACAGTTTGGCGTGAAAATCATGATGATTTAATACGAACGGAGATATAACCGACCGTTCAATTATTTTTTTGGATAAAAGACGGGTTTAGTGGGTTCGGTGTATAATCATTCCAATCAAGTTCCAGATGGGTTATTTTTCAGACTTAGTTCCAATTAAGGCATCAATAACATTCCTTCATATTCACTCACTTCATAAACTATTCTTGATATTACTTATTTCAGAACAAACCTATTTGATCCTCAGAAAATCATTGATCCATTTAAAAGTTTTTAGACATAAATGACTTGTCATCTAATTTCCAAAACTCACGACACGTGTAGTGTGATGTAAAGACGTGTATCAGCTATAGTTGACTTCAAAGGAGAGTTATCTTTCAGGTTTTCAAAATCTAAACATAAGACTTAGTTATTCTTATTTTATCAAACAAAACCGTCGAAATATTGAATCAGAGTTCTCCCACAAGCTAACTTGACAGAAAAGTTTTTATATTTTTAGAAAATTTTCAGATTTTTATGAATTTTATGGATTTTAATATGCATATGCAAAATATACATATGGATGTTTAGGTTAGAAATGCGTACCGAGCATACCCCTAAACTTAAACTGGACAGTGTCCTCACTGTCATTGCATGAAGAGATCATTTGAAGGGTCAAAATTGTCGGTTAGCGATACACAATTTTTTTGTTTTTGTTTTTATTTTTAAAGAAAAGAAAAAGAGCAAAAAAAAGGAAAAGAATATCCACAAATATATACAAAATGGTATATACATACCCCCAAACTTATTTGGAACAGTGTCAACTGTTCTTGGCTGGATAACCGAAGTTTGGTGTAGGCAGAGGAAGATTATGCAGGGTAAACCGGCTCCTGTAATACCAGGAGCTCCTCTGTTGGTTCGGCGCTAAGGTACGGTTTTAGTCGGTGTCCATTTACTTTGAAAAATGAACCGTCCTTTGGATTCTCCAAGTCCACAGCGCCCTGCGGATACACATTCCGCACAAAATACGGCCCTTTCCAGCGAGATCTGAGCTTTCCTGGATGGAAGTGTAGCCGGGTGTCGTAAAGCAGTACCTGCTGACCAGGTACGAAGGTTTTGCGCAAAAGGTGTTTATCGTGAAACACCTTCGTTCGGTTCTTAACGACAACCGCGTTATCGTAAGCCTCATCCCTAAGCTCGATTAATTCGTTCAACTGCAGCTTCCGATGGCTGCCCGCATCTTCGAGAGACAGATTCAGTTATTTTGTTGCCCAAAATGCGCGATGCTCTATTTCGACAGGTAGGTGGCAGGCTTTTCCGTATACAAGCCGATAGGGAGACATGCCAAGATCGGTCTTATAGGCGGTTCGAAATGCCCAAAGGGCATTAGTGAGTTTCAGCGACCAATCCTTACGGTTCTTGGAAACCGTCTTCACCAGTATTTGCTTGATTTGCCGATTTGAAACTTCGGCCTGCCCACAGGTTTGGGGGTGGTAGGACGTAGAGAGCTTATGATTAATGGAATATTTCCGCATCAAGGCCTCGAAAGTCTTATTGCAGAAATGACTTCCATTGTCGCTAATGATCGCTCGGGGGTGCCCAAACCGGGAGAAAATGTTTTCTTTAAGAAACCTAACTACATCCTTGTTGTCGTTGGTCGGGCTGGGCACAGCCTCGACCCACTTAGAGACGTAATCAACAGCAAGAAGGATGTACAAGTTCCCAAAAGACCTGGGAAACGGCCCAATGAAATCTATCCCCCAAACGTCGAAAATCTCCACAACCAAGATCGGTTGGAGCGGCATCTCGTTCCTCCGGGATATCCATCCCAAGTGTTGGCACCGGGAGCAAGTCTTGCAATAGTCATGAGCATCTTTGAAGAGTTGTGGCCAGTAGAAACCACATTGCAAGATCTTCTCAGCTGTCTTTCTGGGGCCAAAATGCCCGCCACACGCTTGATCGTGGCAAAACGACAGCACACTCTTGAATTCATCGTCAGGGACACACCGACGAATAATCTGGTCGGGACAGTACTTGAACAAATAGGGGTCGTCCCAGTAAAAGTGTTTTACTTGGGAAAAGAAGCGAAGTCTGTCCTGACTTGACCATTCAGTCGGTAGTAATCTTGTGGCCAAATAATTCACATTATCTGCGAACCAAGGTTCGCGAGATACTGTCAAGAGCTGTTCATCCGGAAAAACGTCGCTGATCGGAAGTTGAGGCGACGGCGAAGAAGGAAGTCGTGAGAGATGGTCGGCAACTACGTTTTCACATCCTCGTTTGTCCTTAATGACAAGGTCAAACTCTTGAAGCAAGAGGATCCAACGTATTAGCCGAGATTTTGCATCTTTCTTCGCAAAAAGATGGCGCAGAGCAGAATAGTCTGTATAGACAATGACTGGAGAGCCGATGAGGTAGGGCCTGAACTTTTCTAAAGCAAATACAACAGCTAAGAATTCCTTCTCAGTTGTTGTATACTTAAGTTGGGCGTCGTTCAGGGTTCGGCTCGCATAATAGATTACGTGCGGCATCTTGTTGATGTGTTGTCCAAGGACAGCACCAATGGCAAAGTCGGATGCATCGCACATAATCTCAAATGGGTGCGTCCAGTCAGGTGAAGAAAGAACGGGAGCAGAAGTGAGTGAGCTTTTTAGTGACTCGAATGCAGTCACACAGCTCGAGCTGAAGTCGAATGGCGTGTCCTTGGCCAGCAAAAGAGTCAAGGGCCTAGCAATCTTTCTAAAGTCCTTGATGAACCGTCTATAGAAACCGGCATGGCCAAGGAAGGCTCGGATGTCTCTGACGCATCTGGGAGGAGGGAGATTGGAAATGACTTCAATCTTCGCTTTGTCAACCTCTATGCCATTTTGCGATATGATATGTCCTAAGACAATACCTTCGCGCACCATGAAGTGGCACTTCTCCCAATTCAAAGTAAGGTTCTTGTCCTTACATCGGGTAAGGACAGCGTCAAGATGCAGCAAACACTCGTTGAAGGAATCGCCGAAGATGGAGAAATCATCCATGAAGATCTCCAGAAATTTTTCCACCATGTCTGAGAAGATTCCCATCATACACCGCTGGAAGGTAGCGGGCGCATTGCATAACCCAAAGGGCATGCGACGATATGCAAACGTGCCGAAAGGACAAGTGAATGTGGTCTTGTCCTGGTCTTTTTCGGCGATGGGAATCTGATTATAGCCGGAGTAGCCATCAAGAAAGCAGTAGTACTCGTGTCCGGCCAATCGTTTAAGCATTTGGTCAATGAAAGGAAGCGGAAAGTGGTCTTTCCGCGTTGCGGCGTTGAGTTTTCTGTAATCAATGCAACTCGCCACCCAGTTTGGGTGCGAGTAGGGATTAACTCGTTCGCCTTGTTAGTGATGACCGTTATACCTGATTTCTTGGGGACAACGTGAATGGGGCTAACCCACTGGCTATCAGAGATAGGGTAAATGATACCACTATCTAGACATTTTACGATCTCCTTCTTCACAGCCTCTTTCATGACTGGGTTGAGACGTCTTTGTGGATCCCTGGCTGGTTTGGCATCATCCATCAGATGAATGTGATGTTCAACGATCAGGGGACTAATCCCCTTGATGTCCGCCATGGACCAGCCAAAAGCTTGCCTATTACTGTGCAAGACCGCAAGAAGGGCTTTCTCTTGCTCTGGAGCTAGAGAAGCCGAGATGATAACCGGGAGGGTCTCGTTCTCACCTAAGTAAGCGTACTTAAGGTGAGACGGCAAAGGCTTGAGTTCGAGCGTTGGAGGTGAAACGATTGAAGGCAAGATTGGTGCAGAGGTCTCGAACTCAAAGGACTCCAGCAAAGGTTCAAAATGAGTGTAGGCGACCGAGTTGGATGGTTCAGGTAACTCATCCGGAAATTCGAAGGATTCAAACTCGGGTTGTGAGCGGCTAAGATCGTTCGAGAATTTGAAACACTCGTAGTCGTTGTCGGGCGCAGAAACTGCAGCAGGTTCGAAGAGGAACGCACTAGTGGCGTCAAGGTTATCGTGATCAAACAGAAACTCCTCGAATTCACACTCTTCTGGGGTGATCTCCTGGATTGAGCAAACGTCCAGTATATGAGCATTAGGTTCGGAGGGCTGATTCCCCAACCTAAAAATGTTGAGTTCAATCGTCATGTTTCCAAAAGAGAGGTTCATCGAACCATTGCGACAATTGATCACAGCATTTGAGGTTGCAAGGAATGGGCGACCGAGTATCACCGGAATTTGATTCCGGGGGTTAGCTACAGGCTGTGTGTCTAATACGATGAAGTCAACGGGGAATATGAAGTCCCCGACCTTGATTAACACATCCTCTAGCTCACCCCTAGGATGGGTGATCGATCGGCTCGCAAACGCGTATGTTATGGAAACGGATATGAAATGAAGGAAACGGAATGCGCACGCGAGATCATTCTCGTTTTACTATATATAAACCGCAAGTGCACGGCGCGTTGTAGCGAGCCGGCAAGCACGGGTCGATCCGCAGGGAATTGTGTATTAGGTCTTGTTGTTTATGGTTCAACAATTTAACGAATTGGGGGTTTGTCACAAAAAATATAAAAAGAATACGAAAGCAAGAAGAAGCAAGAAAAACCAGTGAGGAAGAAATGGTTGTGGCTTGGCTCGGAATCTTGAATCTCGACGTTTACCTCTACACTCCCTTGGTCATGAGTTGTCCAACCTTACCTCGGTCCTGGCATGAAGCACGACTTGTCAACGCGGTTGCGAAGCAAAAATCATCAAATTCCGATATTCTCAGTAAAGCACGAAACGAGTTCTTTTGATCACTTACCGTTTGTATGTCCGCGCTTGGGGTATCAACACTAAACACAAGGGTTAGCAAGTATACCGCAACAAAAAAAACACAAAGTGGTTAGTGAGAGCAAATGATTTTGGTGTTCAGTTTGCTAAGTATTTGTGATGGTATATCGTATATGAAAACAAAAGATTGTCAAGCAATTGATCACAAGATACGATATCCAAATTTAGCAAACTTAACACCTAATGGATTTTAACTTAAACATTGAAAATGGGGAAAGAGAATGAATACGGTATATGAGGAGGTTACAAGTAACCATGTGTCAAAATACCGTATTATATCAATATATAAACAATATTTAGGTTAGAATCATAAGTTAAGCACATGAAACATAAAACAAGAGGTAGAGAAGGCAAAGCCTTTCATCTCACTTCCTCACCCACACCACAACCAAAGAATGGATTAGTTAAGCATGATAACAAGTAAGCAAGTAAAGAAATGAAGCAAGTATAAAAGAAACAACAATTTATTAACACTTGAAATGAGATATAAGATTATGGTGACTTATTCAACCTCCTTAATGAAGCTCTCCAAAGAGAGCTTCAAGAGGGAAGAAGAAAAAGAAACCAATTGAAGTCCACTCACCCTCAAGCCTAAACAAAAGAAAAGCAAAACAAAAAGATAGAATATGTGCATATGAATGACCCTTGATCACTTGCCCACTGGTCTGCTTTTATAGGCACCAAAGAAAAATAAACAAACAATAAAAATGAGGTGACGTGGCAGCAAGGGAGGGCCTGTAGAAAATCGGGGCCCATTGGAGATGGTGGGGCCGGCCTGGCCGGTTTTGGAGGGCATGTGCTCGGCCATAATCCGTGCAGAGGGGCTCGTATTGGATGTGTGGGTTTGTGTGCTTCCCAATATCCTTCTGGTGTTGCTAGATTTCTCTGTATAAACCTTTGATGCACTCAGGGATAGGAGGGAAACATGGAGCAATGCATCACATCAATACTTTTAGCATTCAATGCTCATTTAATGCACATCACACCCATGCCTACTTATGCCTTATATCATGGCAGCCCCATCATGGTCCTAGTGCCAAAGAGCATGTGTACACTTGCTATGTGTTGGACCATTTTAGACAAAAAGTGTGTACACATTTTATCTGCAAAAACTCTTTGGATATCGGTCTGTTTCCAGTTTCGGTTGCAGTGTCGGCTCACAGACGATATATCCATGATTTTGAATATGTTTCCAGTCTTTTATCACGAACACCTGTAATATGTAATTACTGAGCAGACACTGGTTAAAAGTACCGATATATAACAAAATAGATAACGAATGAGCGGTATTAAAATGCAGGTTTCTTAGATGAACAGCTGCATACATATTGAATGAGGTTCCATCCAAATCAGTGCCTACCACTCCATATGAGATATGGTATGGGAAGAGACCATGTCTTAAACGAGTTAAGATATGGGGTTGTCCGGCCTATGTTGAAAGGCAGAATTCGGACAAAATCGAGGCAAGGTCAGTTCTGTATAAGTTTGTTGGATATCCCAAACATTTGCGACGGAATATCTTCTACCACACCGAGGAGTAAAATGTGTTTTGTTTCTCAGCATGCCCCCTTTTTAGAAAAGGAATTTCTTATGAAGAAGTTAGTGGACATGAGGTAGAACTGGAAGGAGTTCCAGCTAAACAAACTAATAGCAGATGATTTGGGTGAGACCAAAGGATTCAATAGTTTCCAACGAACCTCAGCCACTCCGCGAATCTGGTAGGGTTTCTCATCAACTTGGGAGATACTAAGGTCTTCTCGGTGACAGTGGGAGCGAGGATTTCATCATGGAAGATGATGGCCCAACTAGGTTCAGGCAGTTCATCACGAGTGGCGACTCTGTGAAAAGGCTGGATGCTATGCGATCAAAGATGGAATCCATGTACACCAACAAAATATGACTTTGCATGTTGCACCTGAAGGGGTAAAACCCATTAAGAGCAAATGGATCTTGAGAAGATTCATTGTGTAGATGGAAAAGTTGAGACTTTCAAAGTTATGCTTAAGTCCATCAGGATCAATGCGCGCATCGCGGAGTTGGAACATCTGTTTTGATATGGCAGTCAAAGAGTTTGATTTCATCAAAAAGGTAGATGAACCTTGTATATACAAGAAGGTTGTAGAGAGTAAGGTTGTCCTCTATGTATTGTACGTTGATGACATACTCTTGATAGGAAATGGTTTCCTATGCTACACTCGGTCAAGCTCCTCTTATCACGAGGATTCTCCATGGAATATCTGCATGATACCTACTACATCTTTTGGATTATGATCTATGATGATACATCTAAGTGGGTATTGGGAGTGTCCCGAATCCAGGTACATTAACACCATACTAAAGGGGTTTAGTATGGAGGATTCTAAGTGTGGTGGTTTTCCCACGTACTCAGGAATCACTCTTTCCAAAAAGATGTCTTCCAAGACTGATTTGGAGAGAGCTCGCATGTAAGGGATACCATATGCTTCGGCAGTAGGCTCTATCATGTATGCGATGCTATGTACTAGACCAGATGTAGCTATCTCACTAAGTGTAGTGATCAGAAATCATTCGGATCTTGGAAGAATCACTGGAAAGCTGTAGAGGACATTTTTAAGTACTTGAGAAGTACTAAATGAATGTTTGGAAGAGTTCCAAGCTAGATACCTTGACATACTAGACGATAAAGGCTGAATACATCGCTACTAACAATGCTGCCAAAGTGGTCGTCTGGGAATTTCTTGTTCATGAGATGGACATGGTTCCTACCATAGATCATCCAATAACTGTTATTGTTACAACAATAGAGTTGTGGCTTTGGCCTAGGAACACCGGTCCTATCAGCGATCCAGACATTTTCTGAGGCAAGTATCACCTAATCATGGAGATGGTTGATCTCCAAGGGATCGAGGTAAGGAGAGTTGACGCAAAAGATAAACACAGCGGATCCACTCACAAAGGCCTTTCCCTAGAGAGACTTCTATAGGACATTGAGTATGAGATACTGCAACAAATGGCCTTAGTGCAAGTGGGAGATTGTTAGTTATATGTATGCCCTAGAGGCCATTACTGTACATGTGATGTATATTGTAGTGGATGGTTGGACATATATAGGGAGGACTTTCTTGCTCGACATGATAGTATGCTATCTGGTTGCACTTTATCTTAACATGTACACTTATTGTCTCTCTATTACATGTAGATAAAGACCGTAGAATGAGTACTTGACTACCAGGATTATGATGCAGATAATACTAGTGGGGCAATGGTAGTCGGTAAGTACATCCTTCAAATGTTCCTAGTCGTGAGAGTATCGAGACAGGGCATCGATACTCCAGAGTGTACTCCAGAGTAGACTAGCGTATGCGCTTCTTGACCCATATGATGGGCGATGGATGATCCCATATCCATTAGTGTTTGACATCGGAGAAGGTATATGGGTGCTCAGTAGAGACTGGGTACACTGGACGGAATCGCCGAGAACTCCTAGATGGTATCATACCTATCGTCAGATAGAAGTTCTCTGGTGACACTGGTACAGGTTAGTCTGTCGTCCCGAGATCGTCATAGAGTCTTGTGTGATTCCTACTGTGCTTTGATTTCCACCATACCACGTTCAAGATATCGTGCAAAAAAGTGATTTTTGGGTACAATCCCAAGTTATATAGAGGCAATGAGCGATAGGAGGGGATTCGTCTCTCCCGGTATTAGGAGTTGATATTTCGCTATGCTCAATTGGCCATAACAGGAAATCCCTGACCAGGGTTGCTGAGATATACTGGTAAGTGTTATCAGTAGTTTCACGAACCATTATGGACCTTGCATCGGCATGACTTATTAGGCTATTGGGGTCTGACGTTATACCTCCCCAGGCTGCGATATGCGACATATCTGACGAAGAGACCGGACTGTACAGTAGTGTTACTGATTGAATTCGCAGGAGTATGAGCAGGATTACTTGTTGATCTTCTGATCGCTCATTACCCAGGTGGCTGTTACGTTTAGCAGACCGCTTGTGGCTTATGGGTGCTTGATATGATCATCATCTACTGCCGGTATATTGACGAGTCTTTAGAGTCCTACACAGAGCTTTCCTGGTTCATGCGAAACGGATTAGTAGCACATATGCGATATGTGTAGGACCGAGATTGATATGCGTATGTGATACCGTATTCTATTCTCACGATATGTGACATCGGTCGGTTATGTGTGATATAGCCTGATTATCGGATCAAGTGTTGATTCGATAAGTTGTTACATTTGATATTAGTCGGTTATATGTGATATAGCCGGATTATTAAATCATGTGTTGATTTAATAATTTAATGTATAATTATATATTTGATATATTAAATTACATTAACTAATATTAGCTCACTTAAGCATTCTTTTTCTCACTTATGATACATTAATATGTGTGTGTGTGTGTGTGTGTGTGTGTGATATATGTTAATTTTATTGTTTTCTTTTTACACACAAAATATATATGTGATATATATTAGTGTGTCATGCTAGGTTACACATGCAACATGGATGTATAAGACTCACACCATGCTAGGTTTAATGTGGGTTTATATTTATATTTAAGTAATTAAAATTAGTGGAGATTTTGTCATGGCTTGAAGCTTGTAGAAGGTTGTAGGTTTCATTGACTTAGTCTACTTCTTTGTCTTGCTTAAGATATTTATTAACCTAACCATTAACCTTACACCATGGTTTATTCTCTACATGAGTTTGTGTATGACATAAACTCACCCATGGTTGCATTTCTAATCTCATCTCCCTCAAGCTCTCTATGTTTTGAGGAAGTGAAGAAATATTGTGAGAAAAATAAATCTAAAGTGAGCCCATTTCCTACTTCATCCTCCTCTACTTATTAGCCATTTAGTTTAGGGTGTTTGCTTCACTAATCAACTATTAGTGAAGAGGTAGCATGATCTTGAGTCTCCTCGACGTAGATCATCTTCGATCTCAAAGACTTCGAGCAAGCTTGTTCATTTCTTCATGTGAACCGTTACTAGAGTTCAGGTGTTCACTACTTGGAGCGAAGGGACTACTACATGGAGCTTTAGAATTGAAGGTCCGGTCTACAAAGGTTGTATTACTCATTCACTTAGATGTAAAGTTATTTAAATTGCTTGTTCGTCTAAATTTCTAGTTAAGATTCTAGGGTTAGGATTCTTTAGTACGGCAAATTTTTGAAAACAGCATGGATGATACCACCCGAAACCTTGCTGCCATCCTACGGAACCCTACACGTATATCTCTCAAACCATTAGTCATAATTAGGCGAGACTTGAACTCACGTTTGCATAACACCTAGTACTATATTTCTTGTTTAATCTCCGAATTCATTTGACTTAAGTAATTAGTAGTTCACAACACTTCTTTATAATACTGTTCCTGATTATTACTTGAATGATGTATTTGTCTCATTTCATACCATTCGAACATGTGTACCCTTGTTTCTTATACATGATAACATGATTAGATATTATATGTTGGACATGAACCTTACCTGAACCATGAATACATATATACAAGATTACGTGTACTTGACATGAACTCGACTTGAATTCGACATGAAACTTGACTTGAACTTGTAACCATTACTGTATTCATGGATTCGTGTAAGACTTGTATCATTATTCTTAGTTTAACATATGCGGGGTGTTGGGATAGTTTGAGTAGTGAGTTCGATTAAAGGAATCTCAGGAGTCCCCCTAGTAACACATGAATCCTTGAATACTAAAGCTTGAAATAGGCCGACTCCTACACAGCTTGGGGTCCCGTTACTAAATCTTGAATCAGGCCAACTCCTACACAGTTTGGGGTCCCGATAATAACTCTTGAAACGGGCCGACTCCTACACAGCTTAGAGACCTATTACTAACTCTTGATTTGGGTCCGTATTTCCTTGCTTATGGATTATAACCTTGGGTTCGAGAATACTGATGCAGTGGTTGACGACCACGCTCGAATTGACATTAGGTTAGTTTACCCTTATAGCGACCTCTTTAGAACATATTTCAAGTCACTTCATGTCCATCAGTTACACTTATGATATGTTTATATTAACAGACACTGTGCTTATACTAAACTGCTATGCCTATGTAAAACTGCCATGCTTATATAGTTTGTGATCAGTTATATTTATTGCACATTTGTATGGTCATTTTCCCAATTTTTATTAATTACTAAATGGTGTTTAAGAACATATATGGGTTTATGTGTAAAAAGATTTTGTCATATGTTTCTTAACTTATAATTAATATAATTGGGAGTAATATGTGCATATCATATTTAAAGAAAATATCCATTTGATTCTTAATCTTAAAGTAAAATAATTGTAACCATATCTTTTTAAATAATTTTTTATATGTTTCTTAAACATTACATAATTTAATTGTGAGCAAAAATTAGTTGAAATATTTTCTCAAATAAAATAAATACTACTAATGATTTGATTTGAGATATTGTGTGGGTATTAAAGCAACAAATCAATTCAAGACTGCAAACATGATCAAGAGATCCAAATCAAATCAATTGCAACAATCAAAACTGCCAAGTTTGGGACCAGATTAAACATTCACGCAACTGCAGAGAAACAAAACTATTTTCAAGAAATTATTATCTGGAAGACCTTCTAAAATCGTGATGAAAACACAGGAAAAAAACCCACAAAAGCACGGCGGTTCAGCGGTGGAACAAGCACAATTGCGGCAGCGATAGTACTGATTAGTCTAAAATATTGCATATTTGAATGATTATTTTCTCCACAATTGTTAAGTACTAAAAGATATTTATTGTAATTATAGAACATATGAGGGTTTATGTGTAAAAAGTTTATTATCATATCTTTCTATATTATAAATTAACATAACGAGGAAAAATATATGCATATAATATTTATATGAAATATTAGTAATTAAAATATGTGTATGATCTCAAATATTTCTAATGAATATTCTTAACATATAATATCATATAAAATGGTTAGGATAATATCTCAAAAATACCAAATACTACTAACACTTTGATTTGAGATATTTTGTAGATTAGCTCAGATTTGGAATCTAAGAGATCCGGGATAAATCAAGATGTAGGAATCAAATCTGCCAAAATATCAAAACAAATCATAAGATCTAGTAACGGAAGAGACTTAGAGAATTATTTTCAGAATATAGACATCGAGAGGATCTCCAAAAATCAAGATAAAATAGCATAAAAAATCCTAGAGACTGAGCCATCAATACGCGGCAGAACCGCGGCCAAATAGGCCAATATGCGGCGGTTCCGCGACGGTTCTAGGGTCGTTTGATAAGATATTTTGGTGATTGGATCGTATTAGCATATAATCATAGATGGTATCTAGGGTTTCTAGTTTCTGTGACTATATACATGACCGAGAGCTTAACATCAAAAATCATCACCGAAGAGATCAAGAGGTTCAAAGCAATCCACGCATCCGAGTGATCATCAACTAGTCATCTACTCGCAATAAGATAGAGATCTAGAGCAACTAGGGTTCTTGTACTCTACTTTCAAAAGTTGTATGCTATAGTTGATTAATAAAATGTCATGACCCGTAATTTAGCTCGAGACCGGCACTTAAATCACGCAACGTTTAAAGGCGTAATGCAATTCAAGTAAGCCGAAGCCTAAAAATCTAAACCATTTTGCGGAAAATAGTGGAGGTGCAGTTTTGAAATAAAGGTATAATAAAATCAAGTATTTCATCAAATGCGTAAATAATATTATATAAAAATACAATGGATTATATACTAGAGTTGAATACATTTTTCGTCCTTTAAAAATTTGGGCAGCACCTCCCTTGTATATTTTGATCCAAAAACCACAAGCAAGTAATATATATAGGCATCCCCAAGCGAGAGATAGCTCTTTGCTAAACGGAGGAATCAAAACCACTCAAGTAAGCAATATATATACGACGCTCAACAACGAAGATCAGCATAGAGAATAAAGAAATAAAGCAAGACATCAAAATCCTTAAAAGAAGCGAACAAACATCCATCGCTCTAAGTCTCGCAACACAAGTCTGACTAGGTCTATCAATATACAAAAATTTAATTTTTGATTTGATGAAGTTTATCTAGATACAATAGAATATAAAAGTACCAGGGTGATCATGATCCAATATGTGCCCCACCTACCGAAGCAAACACCCTAAAGGAACTGTGTGCCAGCGATACCGCTACTGATCCAGACAGTCGAACCTGCAAGAAAACTGTGGCACAACAGGGGTGAGTTGCCAACTCGTGAGTAGAAAACATCAGCAGGTCGAAATCGAATAAACAACGATTCCTAAGTCATACTGTAACATGAAAGTAATACTATGATATCTAGGGTGTCCATGTATGCATATGTATTAACAATATAATCAATGCCAATGACAACATATAAAATCAAATCATTTGAATCATGTGCCTGTATGTATGAGGAAATCAACCAACATGTGTCCATCAACGACACATCAACATCATGGAACCTGAGTGTCCAACACCGATACTCGAAACATCATGAAAAACCCGTGTCCAGCATCGACACGTAAATCGTCATATCTCATGAGCCGCATCCTCTGATCGAACCCTCATATCTATATCACGACTCCGGCCGGTATCTTCCGGATAATCACTGGGTCCAAACTATCACCGGTAGGTATTGCTCCCCCTGCTAGGCTCATCGTCATTCCCACAAAATCCTTTCTTGCCCCGGGATACCTTACCGGGTCCACCATGTACCCGCAGACGGTTCGTCCACCTTCTCGAATCGGGTCTCGAAAACAAGCTCAAAACCGAGAAAACTCATGGTGGACACGAAATATCATATCAAGAGAAACCGCGTTTTTAAAACAATATAAAATTTCCTTTTGAAATATAACCGCGGTTCTCAAATCCAGAGATCTCATGAAACAGCATCTCAATGCATATAACCATAAAGTACGACGTATGCCAATGTAGAACAGTAATATGATCATGTCAAGTATATCAAGCAAGCATGTTCTATGATAGTGCTGAACAATGAATGTACTTTACAGTTAAGAATAATATCATGATATGGAAGTTCTAATGTGCAAGTGGCATAGCAATTACCGATGATGAATTTGTGTGAGTCGGCAAATCTGTGTAAGTGTAACATGCGTATCATCGATAATAGTACAGGTGTATTAGCAGATAATGTCATAAAGCGGTAAATACCGGAAACATAACACGTATCTCACGAGGGATAAACCGATATAAACATGAACTAATAAAAGGTATACAACTATACATGAACCATACGATCAGTTTTAAAGATACGAATCGTAGTTTTGAAAGTGGGGCTATGGTGTTTTTGAGGAAATGACATCATTTGAAAATCCGTAGCTTCCTTTGAGGTTTCCATTTAAAAGTGCTTACGATTCGTCGGTTTTGAAAATAAGTATGGTTCAGGTGACATCTTAACGTTGGCGATCCAGCCTCATAGTATTTGATATGTCAATATCCTCGATCATCATCCTCAATTCATGAGCGCGGATCAATCATCCAGTATATCATCATCGCGTACGGTAATCCATCGTACGATGACAACATACTAGATTAAGGATCTATCGTTCTATTCATCGATAAGGGTACGAATCAATGGTCTCGTACGGTATATCATCTTTTATTCTCATATATACCTACGTATATATATCTCATGTCATATCCTTATCGCTCTCAAATCATAACATTAACAATCTCATTTCATATCTAGGCATATGTACTTAAATATTCATATCGCCCCACATCCTCATATCAAGCATATCCGCTCATATGTCAAACTGAGTTATCTTATATTATTATATTGACATCTCAATTTTTGTCATCCTGTAACAATAATATCATCTCATGCAATCTCTTTGGTCATATCTGTAATTTTGTTTCATAGGTCTCACTAAAATATAACTTATATATCGGTCATTTCATCATTAGTTGCGGGGGTGCTATACGCCATCCACCCGACTTTCCCCATAGATATAAATCTACTCACCTGCTAACTCCTTGCTTATCCGAAGTCGATGTGCTTCGTCGTCTCAGAAGTCTACGTGAAGGTACCTACAATCAAAACACATCAAAATGCAATTTAAACCAAGTCCGGAAAACCGATACGGTACGCGAAGTGCTCATAGGTTAAAACCTATAGCCTACGCATGCGAAAACAACTAACTAACCCTCGTTGTTGACGTAAAAACGTCCAATGATGATATCCAAATTCAAATACCAAAACCCAAGTTTCAGAAATCGGAAAACACGAAATGAACAACTAAGGAAATAACTCCCAGCTCCACCCTAGGTCAAACTAGAAGATTTTGTATATAGAGTTGGCCTAGATATCAGATAAGGGGCTCGCCAACCAAAAATCACAAGAATCCAACATGGCCAGGCCAAAAATTGCGGCTTGGGGGAATTAATTTGCATTCGAAAAGAAGGAAATTAGCTCGGGTTTCTAAGTAAAATTCTCGATGGCCTGCATGTCTCACTATCATGGGAACTTAATTTATGGTGGTCTCGGGTCATAGAAGATCATACAGAAATGTCACAAAATGTTAAAAATTGCGATGTCGGGAAATTTCTGAGTTCGTGGTTTGGTTTCTATTCTTTTACTCTTGGCCAGAAAATCATCACTAATGGTTTGTAAACACTCACTACACCTCAATAGCCCTTTACAAGTCAAGTCTCCCACTAAACATCAACTTGGAAAATTCTAAGATCACTAAACATGCTTAATCAAACACTAAACTTAAGTAGGAGGTAAAGAAACTAATTAACAAGAAGAGAAGTGAAGTTATACCTCTTGGAAGCAACTCAAGAAAAACCCTAGATTCACCAAGTGCTCAAAATCCAAACATGAGCTCACTAGGTGGTGTAGGATGAGGTTGTGGTCATATTTAGTGAAGGAAGAGTGGTGTTTTGATAAGGTTGTGAAGATGATTCATGGGGGTAGAGGAGGAGAAGGAAGGAGGTGAAGAAGATGAAAATGAAGGAGTAGAATAGAAGTAGAAAATGAAGTGAAGAAAGAATGGTGGGGGATCCCATTCTCTACTCTCTTTCTCTTTCTCACTCTTACTCTCTATCATGCCATACTCGTTGCCATGCCTCCATGTCATAACTTGTCCCCCTTTCTCTCTCATCAATTATCTTTTCTTTTCTTTTTCTTCTCATAAATAACACAATGCAAATAAAACAACAATAATAATGAAACCATGCAACAAAATGTATTATGTCATGATGCACTAGCCATGCTTAATTAAAAAGACGGATTTGTCCTAATCGTGGTGCACTAATCAAGTTTAATATAAACTTGCATATAATTAATTATAAAACGCCCAAATC
The DNA here is from genome assembly GCA_030015575.1 of Agapanthus africanus. Taxonomy (NCBI): domain Eukaryota; kingdom Viridiplantae; phylum Streptophyta; class Magnoliopsida; order Asparagales; family Amaryllidaceae; genus Agapanthus; species Agapanthus africanus. The sequence continues at coordinate 39,750,097 of JASDDO010000016.1, read as the reverse complement.
AATAAATATATTTTTAATAAATAAATCATATTAATCTCCAATTATTTCCCAAATATCGGTATATAATTATACCATTTTACGAAAACCCACATTCGCAAATCGAATAGTTTTCGTGAAATATATTCTTTTATCATTTAAATTCCAAAAATAATATTTTATTTTCTGAAATGTTACAATCTTACCCAATAAATAAATTCGGTCCCCGAATTTAAATTTAAACCTCCAAATACTAAAATATTTCAATTATCAGCTCAAATCAACGGGGCTCCGAAATTACAGAATATTCAAGAATATCACAGCGCATCGAGTGCGCATGAAAACGAATGCGAAACTCAAAATCGAACTCCATCAAGTGTCATGCAATCACAGGAGTTATAAAGGAAACGCAAATCTCGAAATTCACTGCTGAAATCCAATATACTCTAGTCCAATAATATAATACGTATATAGTACACATCTTTGTAAAATCATCTAAAAACTGAATAAAACACAAGAAATTTTTTTTCCGAATCGCTGTGCGATGCATAACTCACGGTACAAGTGGCGGACGCTCATTTGTAAAGAAATAGATATATATCTATATATGTTTTGCTCAAATATACGTCCCGCCTTTTTGAAATTTCCCAGAAGGTTTTCCTTTAGAAAAGTTCGTGTCACTCCTGAGCACGTAGGAAATAGCGAGACTATAGATTCTTTTTTTTGAAAACCTCTTGGTAAACTTTTATGCATGCAAAAGTACTTAGATACTGTCCTCAGATCAGTCCTGCTCGGCTACTATATAATATAGTAATTATCATGAAATACGATGCTCATGAGTAAAATCAGCCTCAAAAGGAGTATCTAACATCACGTGCGTCTGGTGCGCATGGAAATAAAAGCCAAATATAAGTTCCACGAATGTGCACAAAAGCAAAACTAAGTTCAACGGGTGTGCACGAAATCATCTGTCAAGTGCAACGGGCGTGCATGACAACAACATCAAGTGTATCTAAAGTGCATGAAAATCTCCATCAAGTGAAACTGATATGCACGAATAAAAATCTCTATCACGTACATCTGGTGTGCACAAAATCTCATTACATGCGCCCCATGTGCGCGAAACATCTAAATCAAGTGCGTCAGGTCCGCATAAAAACCTTTAGTGCAGTAAATGCACGAAAATATAAATCTGGTGCACTAGGTGCCTGAAAACCCATCAATGTTTCAAATGCGCACAAAAACAACACCAAGAGTGCCAAGGTATATAAAATCATAAACGTGTGCAACTAAGTGCACAAAACACCTGTCAATGCACTGCAAGCACATGGAAGCTATACCGAGTGCATAAATCAAGTTAAGTGCATACAACATGCACGAAATCAAATCGACTGTAATGAAATACATATAATCATAATTACATGCAATCCAATGCAAAAAAATCGATATCAAGTGCAACAACTGTGCACAAATCAAAATATCCAATGTAACGATGTATAAAACAGAAACCTAGTAGGTGAAGCTATGGTGTACGAAAACAAATATCATGAAACCCAATCATTGAAACTCAAAATCCAAGCGATAAAATTGTGATACTCAGATCACAAAACGCAAATCGCAATAAATGACATTGAGGTACACCTCCTTCAATGTCGAAAATATGCCGGTGCGCCCAAAGCTGGCAGAGCAAGAACATCCGCTTGCTTTCTGCTCACGGTCTGGCATCCTCTGTCTCTGGGTTCTTGTTTTCCCTTATGGATGACTAATCCCACCATCTTTCTGCTTGTCAGCCCGATTGGGTATATTGACGGAACAGTTATCGACAAGTCCACACCTAAATCCGAACCCTTTGACTTGTCGAATGATTTAGTCGAGCTATTCGAGTTTCATAACTTCCGTTCCAATGAGATTATCATTCGGAATATCGATGAATGTTTTGAAGACATTTTTGTCGAAGAACTCGCATTTCTAGAAGACATGGGAGTTGTGATGAATCGACCCCCACCCAAAGAAGTTGAACAACAACCCATTCTTCTTATCAAGAACGAGAATGCGAGTAGTGCACCATCACTGTTTCGTCTCTACCAACCGAGACGTAAACCCGAGCGATTATACTTCTTATTTCCCCACTTCTTCACATCTATGATCTTTTACCAACTATGTTGTTACATCGATAAATTATTCGAATGGTTGGTGTTGACTTTTGATCTTTGTAAAACTTTGCATAGACCAATAATTTTACCCCCTCTTATAATTTTAAATGTTTAATACCGTTTCACTCAAGTTTGGGGGGGGGGAGAAAAATATTTTGGCTCTTGAAAGAAAAACAAATTTTTTAAAAAATTGTGAGCCAAAAATAAGTTTGGGGGAGGATTTCATTGTCATTAATTCTTGCCCCCATTACTAACTTTTCCTCCCAAGTCTACAGGTTTTAAGCTTAACAGATGACATCAGAGAGGACACCGCTGCAAATAGGTTTGGGGGAGGTTTATGCTTATTCACGCATCACTTTGCATTATACTAAATAATAGCACAATTTTTTTTTATAATGAAAGTTAGAAAGTGAAAAATACACGATAGGAAGGAAAAGTTTAAGAAAAGCAAGAAAATTAGATTTTTTAAAATGAAAATAGTAATAGGCAGTCATGAGCTGTTGTCCCAAGGGTTAGTAAGATGAAGGAAATCACTAATCTGAGGATAGAAATAAGTCTGAAAATAGTCCCTATTCTTGAGTCTAAATATCTGAACGTTGATACCCTAGTATATGCACTTGCACACATCTTGAAACTTGTGATAGTAGAGGATACCTTGAAATGCTTTTGTCTAAAAGCCTTTGTATGAAGGAAAATAAATATATAAACAAAAATATAAATGAAAAAATGGTATTATTTTTTTTGTTATTCCGGTTGATTTCTTTTTATTTAAAAAAAAACGTACCTAGCAAATGACAAAAATCCAACCCTACAGGCCCTTCTTTTATAAAGTTTTCAAACCTCTTTAGTATAAAACGACAAAAATCCAACCTTTCTTCTATCAACTCATTTAAAATAAGATAATTAATTCACCACCTCCCTGTGGACGACCCGTACTCACTATCAGCTAGCTATTTGTGACACCATTATTGATTGCGGTATTTAGGAAACTTTAAAAACTCAGTTTTTCACACTAAGCAAATGGCGCCGTTGCCGGGGAGATAGTGGTATTATTTTTCATGTTATTCCGGTTGATTTCTTTTTATTTCAAAAAAAATGCAACTTGATATGATTTATGAAGTTCGTTCAAGTTGTGCAGGAAATATGGAGTATCTGGGTGAGCCTACGGTAAATAGAATTGCTTGAACCAGGAGAACAAGGAATAAGGAGGTCAGTGCCAGAGAATTGGTCAGGTCGGCTCAAAGGAGGCTGCGGATCCGCGGCGGAAAAGCTCAATTGGCGGCCGAAGCGTGTCTGTTTGGTGGCTTCTCCTCTCCAAATTTTTCTAGTACTTTTCTTTCTTCCTTTCACCCTTTCTGAAGCTCCAATAAACTGTTTCTACCTGCAGAATTCTTTTCAAATAGTGCCGCTAAGAAAAAAAATTCAATTTGCGTGTTTTAGATTTGCTACTGCTTTGCATAATTAAAAATGGACATTAAGGGGCAAGAAATCCAAATTCAGATTAGGTGGGGATTCATTACCTTTCCTAAGCCCCAAAAATCATGAACGAGCATACGCATCACCTTACATTAATAAAACATATCTAGACCAAGCCACTAAAGACAATCGCGGTCAATTAGGACAGAGGAGGTCGTAGGTAATCTGTTACTTATCCGCATCTGTCTTGTAGTGTCTAAGGCAAGTGGTTTATTTAAATAGACCCGCTAATTCGGTGATCATATAGAGGATACCTCCCACTTACCTCTCACTTAACTGGATGCAAGAAAGATAAAGAGGTGATAGAGGATCTATTCTACGTCTTGTCCTTTGAATGTCTAGGAGAGGTCTAGTGATTTGACATAGGTGACCCTAGCTCTAGAGACTGTTTGTGCCTTTTTTTGGTTGAGTCGAGTCTTGGGTCCATTATTTTGCCAAAGCAAAGCATTCTAAAATTCTCTCTCCCCACTTCTTCACACGCTGCCACATGTACTAAACTCGCTTAGTGTATGTTCGGTTGGACGCGGGATTCTAACGGCCGTTTAGTCCGCGTATTCTCTATCGACTCCAAAATCGATACTTCTTCACCTTCTTCTTCTCCTTCACTTACCACATCTCCCGAGATGGATGGACCTTCACCCGGTTTTGACATAAACAACCCCAGCATTCCTAACATTACGATGTGTAAGCCCGCGGCGGCGCCCCGGCCGTCGATCCGACGCCGGAAACGCGGAAACAAAAACTTTGCAAAACTTGCAACCGGCACCACCGCGCACTTTTCACCCGGATCGGGCCATTAACCTAGCAACTAGCAAAGTAAAATACGGGTAAAGAAGTATACCAAGCGATCCGTGTCCTTCGGTCTTCGTCTCCACTCCGATCTCCCGCGGAAACTCCGTCCGTCATCGTCTCGTCGGAACGGGCACCACATCGCCAAAGTCTTTTACGGGCTCCCACCTCTGGACCGAGGCAACTCGAGCGCGAAGTTGGCTAGCCGACGCGTCCAAGGGATGCTATAGAATAGTGTAGAATGCTTGTCTCTTTTGGGGTAAGAAGTTGCCATGGATGTGGAGGTGAGAAAGAGCTATGGAAGAATGATGGTGTATATATTTTTCAAGCATGAAAATGATATGAATTTCTTTCCCTCATCCAAAGTGAAAACTATCTCTCTCTCTCAAGAATAGTGGCCGGCCCCTCTCAAGTGAGAATGGTGGTGGGAAAATCTGTCAAGCAAAATCAAGTGGAGAAAAGAAAAAGAATAAGTTAAAATGATAATGGTCACAACCATTTCATTTCTCATCAAATCAAACAACCATCATATGACAAGCAATGAAATAGACAAGAAAAGAATCTCATGATGGTTGAACCACAAATGTGCAAGAAACCCCTCCACAAATAAATTAATTGCAAACTTGCAATTAACCCCCTCCATCAAAAAGTCCGGTCATGAAGGAATAAAAGAAAACCGGCCGGAACGGAATGCAAACTGGCAACTTCAGAAAACTGATCCCGTAATAAATTATAGGAAAAACCCCACTACTGCAAATACATGCCCGCATTTGTATTCCCACTGAACACAAATGCAAAGAGACAAAATCTACACTATCTAATACTAGGATCCGGCTTAAGCCAAAGCCGGCTAGTTAAAACCGTCCGATCATGATCCGTGCAATACCGCACGTATCTAATCGAACCCTGCCATATCTCCATACGACCTCTACAGCGTTTCGCCCGAAACTTGAGTAACTGTGTGTGGTGGACTCTAAAGACTCGTCAATACTATGGCTGTGGATTTAACCACTAGCACGTCAGAGGTATTAGCCATACGTGACGGGCCACGAGCTATTGACCAAAAGGGATGTCGATGAGCGAACTCATCCTGACACCCTACTGAGCCTGTCAGTGACAATATCCGTACAGTACGGTCCGTTCATCTATGAGCATCGCATGGCGGGCCTAGGGGGTTGGTAAAAGTCAGACCCCCAATAGCAGTACAAGTCGTGTCGGAGTGTAGCCCAGAACACCCTGAGATACTACTGGAATACCTACCAGCAAATCTCCTGCCATGGCCAAGGACTTTTCATGTTCTGGCTCTCCTCGACACAGCGCGACCTCACCCCCAATACCGGGAGAGACGAACCCCTGCAGATCCGCTCACTGCCTCCAAGTGGCTCGGGATTGTACCCAACTAAAACCTGTTTGCACGACTCCTTTGAGCCGTGGTAGGATAGTAATCAAAGCACAGTGGGAACTCACACGTGACAAATGACGATCTCAGGTCGATGAACTAACCTGTACACATGTCACCAGGGAACTTCTATCTGACGTCTGGTATAATCCCAACTAGAAGGTTCCCGGCGAGTCCTGTCCGGTGTACTCATAACCCAATGAGCACCTGTATACATCTTAGGTGAACCAACTGACACCAGTGGCTTATGAGACCGGCCATCGCCCCTCGTCGGGGTCTCTACTGTATACACTAGTCTACTCTGGAGAATCGATGCCCTGTCTCGAAACTCCCACGACTAGGGACCTTTTAAGGATGTGCTTATAGACCCCAGCTCCCACGTATATGATCGCCCCCATACTGCTGGTAGTCAAGCAAGAATCCTAGGGGCTATATCAACGTGTAATAGCGACTCGTAAGGTCACCTGAAGCAGTACACGATGATAGAGATAAATCAGATAGCATACTATCATCTTGAGTAAGACTGTCCTACCGGGATAGGTCCTCCCTCAATCATTGCAATCACGTGCCTGTGATCCAATAATTGACTCTGAGGGCACTATCTCCAACAATCTCCCACTTGCACTCAAGGCTAATTATTGCGATGTCGCATACTCACAGCCCGTGTGATACCGAACACCCAACTCCTCTACTAGTCAGTCTCACAAGGCTCGTTGCGAAACTATTGCGTTCGAGGAATAGCCTCAGTGAGTGGATCCGCTCTGATGTTTCTTTCTATGTCTCTCTTTATCTCAAGTTCGCGGAGAAAGCCATCTCCCGAAATGAGCAATACCTGTCTAAGAATGTGTCTGGATATCTGATGGGACCTAGCTCATAAGTGAACTCCAAATCCAAACTTCTTAGACTGTATCGTCAACTGAACTTAATCAGTATTCTGCGCCATGCTTTCCCTCAGTATCCACCTGGACCACCTGTCCAAAATACTGCCCCTCGTCAGAGGGAAAACTATAACTCTGACAGCCACTCTGCCATCCAGGTCACCTTGGAAGCCTGGAATGATAACTGTCTCCCGAAGGAGAATGCTGTTATCATATCCCTAGAACATCAACTTATGTTCTAAAACTGCTTCCGACTGTTTCTCCAGGATTGGATCAATATCAACTTATTGCATCTACTGCAAAAACAACATCTGGTGTGGTACTTGACATCTCTTGATCAACTCAATTGCCTAAGCAAATGATCTGCCAATCATGCACATCCCTCTCCTTTTTAGTCTGTAAGACACCTTTAGAGAGGGTGACTCCATCACCTGCAGGTATACTACCGTGCCAGGAGTCGTCCATTCTAAATACTCTTAGAATGCGGTCAAAGTACCCAGATTGGGAACCACCCAAATCTAGATCTAAAACCATAGATCTAGTAACCAGAATGTCTGATATAATATCCAAGTCCTATGTGGAGAAATCACTGTGTGACGACCATAGTATAACCGATTGTAGTATAGGAATATCACTTTCTACTCTGTGTATGTCATCAAATACCAGGACATCACACCCTACTACCTTCTTAACAGATCCATCCCCTATTCTGATGAAGTCAAACCTATGACTGTCACATCAGAAATAGATGATCTATCTCCGCTATATCTGCTTTAGTCTATAAATAGACATAAGCCTGATGTCCACCAATGCTTCCGCTGCTCCCACTGACTACGACAACCCTCTGGCAGAGTCATATAGACGTACACTTCTAAAGCTAGTTTAGAACGACGCTACACTCATCCTCCTGCCGGGTCTCACAATCTGGAACAACAGCAATGGCAAGTCTGGGTAAACAAGAACCTCCCTGCCACCGTCCTTGAGCATACCGAAGTACCTCTCGAGTGCCTGAGGTTATCCCCATATCTGCGGAGTGGCCAATGGAATGTCAAACCAGATTGAATCTTTAGGTTCTTATCAAATCTTCAATAATCGTTTGCGGTTCTGGAATCACTTCCAGTTCTACCATACTCCCACTATTGTTTTCTGAAAAAAATCCATTTTTAATTAAAACTGCGGCGAGTCAAGAACAATATCACTATTGATCTTTCAGATGGTAGAAAGTCAACCCTCGTCATAGCCCGGGTCAACCCACAAACAGCCATTACGGAAACGTGCCTTGAGTTGTCCAGTGTCTGGTTTTAAGCATAAGCCGGACAACTCCCCGTATCTTAACAATGTCAAGATATGAACTGTTCTATATCTAATATAGAAACAGAGGCACGGATTTAATTGAACCAGATTCAAATCATGCAGCTGTCTCCAGTGCATGTCAACTAAATGGAAGGAGGCCGATCAGCGTTACTCAACTTAAGAATGCTTCCAATTATGAGTAACCTGAAAAAGAAGCAAGTTCTCTTAACCATTACTATTAACTGAATACCATTCACAAGTATCTACATCTTCGATCACCTTGAAGAATCCCGATACTTGTAATACCTGGTTCTCTACTTTATTCTTATACCTATAACTCCTCAAAACTTAGACCCTGTGTTTCTACGAAACACATGTCTAAGAACTAGAGAAATCATAAGTAAACCGAATATAGTACGAGGACCAACCCCTCTGTCCTAATGGACACCGGACAATATACAATACTCTGTATAAGTCCCCTGAGTCTAGTGACTCATTCACTGTGTGTCGTAGGTTGAAAACTGTACTATGGTTATGAAGAATTACACCGCTGTTCAATGCTCCTTACCTAACCATCCACTGATATAGGTAAATGTCATAGACATAATTTCAAAAAGGTATGTCTCACTCTATAAAAATAGACGTACAGATATATCAATTTGAAATTGGTGCATAACAACGGATATTCAAAACCAAATATTTGCCGACCGGCAAACTGCCCAGGTGACTTCCTCAAATATCACCGATTACAACGAATCCCGATATAATGAGGATGATCACCCAATTCCCAATAACTTACTCCCACTCATCATCTGTAAAACCATACAGATGTGAGAATCATACATGGTAAATACATACCCTGGAGCAAGTGTTTAATTGGGAAATCAGTTTTCTTTTAACAGTACATAGTGAAACTGAAACATTGAAATGTTTCGACGGGGTATCCTGGTATTCATAGTAATGCATCTTCCATTATCCAGATTCACAACTGTAACCGTATAATTCTTTGCCATTTCACCAAATCCCTTTACGTGTCTTTAGTCATTACCTTCTGTACATCCCTTTAGGCCAAATGGTTTTCTTCCTTCCCTACCGTTCGGCACCAGCCTATGGTTTGGAAGAAGACTATCCAATAAGCATAATGGGTGTACTTTCCTAATCCTAGGAACACTCGCAACGTGAGAGAAGGTGAAGATAAGAGACACCTGTATGAACTTTATTCCTATTTCTCCTGAACCAGGATCCATCCCCGAACTAGAACAAGTTCCTTTCGAGTTCGTATATAACCATACGATGGATTATCCAATAAACTTGGGATCTTCGTAGTGATATGGAGTGTCCTGGAGAAATACAAAGGTGATTTAGGATTGGCGAAGAAATACTTGGTTTGGTCGTGAATAGCAGTCGCAATTTACATTGCCCTCTTACTAATCCCTTTCTTTGTCTTTACTTAATACCTTCTGTACACCGTTTAGGCTAATTGGTTTTCTTCATTCCCCACCGTTCGGCACCAGCCTAAGGTTTGGAAAAAGACTATCCAATTTGCGTAATAGGTGTACTATCTTCTAAACCAAGGAGTACTCTCAACCTGAGAGAAGGTAAAAGGAAAAGACAACTGAATAGTCCTATTCGTTTTCTCCAGAACCGGAAACCATCCTCGAATTCCTTCGAGTTCGTATATAACCATACGATGGTTTTGTCCAATGGAAGTGGACGTTCGTAATAATACGGGGTGTCCCGGAGAAAAAGGGTAAAAATAGGAGTGGCAATGAGGTCTGCAACTCTGACAATCCAAAAGCCAGTGTTAAGAAGGTTCGGTCTACTTGGTCACTGAGTCATAGTCTAGGGTCGGGTCAATGGTCGCTGCCAAAGAGAGAGAGAGAAAAGAAACACTTAGCGTGCACTCTAACCTAGATCAGAATGGTTATCACTTTATCTAATCTGGAAACCTCCCACTGTAACGTCAAATTCTTCCCTAAACCTGAAAGAAGAATTAGCCGGGATCACCCGAGGAGTAAACCAACTCATCAGTGGGAATCGGGATCCAACTATCATCGCATGATAACGTGACGGAATCCGCTCACGTTATCATACTCTAGAAGGTATGCGCATATCTGGCAAGTTTCAGTTCTTTTGAAACTCCCGATGTGGATTTTTACCCCATGCTCTTATGACCTTGACTTTGGCCAACATATCATAAGTCACATGTCATGTTCTACCCGTCATTCTCCTGGTTAATTTGAACCCACCCGTACAAACCCTTGACTTTGGCCAAAATGGCAGTACGACTGTCCCAAACCAACGCATCTATCTATGCTGCATATGAATACCCAACAACTACCAAACACTGTGCCTTGACTTTGGCCAACATACACAGCTTGAATATTATTGACTATCCATATGAAACGACGGAGGGCTACGAATGGTTTCTGGCGAAAACCTTTAACGTAATGAACTTGATATCGTTGAAGGAACTGATGGCTTTTTTAAAAATATAGTGACGAAAACCTTTGCTAAAGAGGTCACTCTCGGTGAAGGGATCTCGGCTCTTTCCCCGTAGAATGAGGTGCAGGATATTCCATCTGAATACCATGATGCAAAGCAAAAACAATCGGCTATAGTGAAGTTATTGCCCTGACGCAAACTTTTGTCCAAGGGGTCACTCCCGGTGAAGGGATCTCGGCCCTTGCCTCGTCGACTGAGGAGCAGGATATTCCAACTGAATACCACTGTGCAAAACAAAAGAGAACGCCCTTGCAATAACAGCTTTTTGAAAAAGTGTTCCAAAAACATCAGAATAGGTTTGTTTATCTTGTATTGATCCGAATCAACGCAGTCCCATCAATTGATCACACCACAAAAGAACGAAAATAATGATGTACGTATATGCCATCCGCATTCGCCACTTAGTCCCGTCTTCACCCGTTAGGTTACTTAACTAACGACAGAGCGGGGACTGGACTAGCGCGGATGCAAAACATATACAACATCTACTAGTATATATATAATATATAATTTTCGCTCAAGGCGTGATAAAATGCAACATCACAGAAATGTACAGCATCACAGAACAATACAGATATCTAAGATCCCCGGGTTTCACAGAGCCGCTGCTGAAACCCGACGTTCCCCTGGTCGTGTGGATAGCCTGTGCAATGAAATCCTAGACCCCTACGGGCGCGGCAAGTTACCTGCCAAAACCTGAAGCGAGGCAGCCCCCTTCAGCAACGTGAATGGACCACCCAGCACTTCACGGAATCCGGTAACTTGGGCACACCTCCTTGGGTCAACCTGTACCCCCTACGAGTGCGGCGAATAGCCCGCCAATTCTAGAGTAAAGCCCCTTCCGTCTCAACGCCATGAGATGCGGGCTTGTTGCCCTCTAGAACCCGGCTATCCGTGCACCCCTCCGTGGGGTAATCCTAGTACAGAAAGTAAAATATACATACAACGGGTACATCGACCTTGACCCGGTCGTGCCCTAAAAGAATAATACAAACAGGCAGTGACGGCAGTCCACATGTCGGACGCTCGCCCCGCAATATCAAATGTACATATAAAACAAAACAGTACTACCACTGCAACCAGGCTATCCCCACGACCAATCCGCAACAACACAGCAATATACAGAACATCAACGTGAATGTCACGTTCGCAAATCCGTCTAACCGGGCTATAGCAGTTAGACAGGATTTACCGATCGAATGACATTCACGGTCGCAGATATAATGTAAATTCTGTGAACTAACATGTTTAAAATATCCGATCGACTAAATTTTATCAAGTGGGCCCCAGACAGTACTGTAGCACTTACAGAAAATCTGGGCCCAAAAATAATATCCCAAAACACCTATTTCCTATTCAAAAGCCCACTGGAAAAATTTGGTTCAACTATTCCACTTACCCACCGCGGAACCGCGGCTAAACCAGGGGTTTGGCCGTGTTTCCGCTGTCATAGTAAGGAATCAGTGAATCGTATTTTCCCAGAATTCTTAGAATTTCTTGCATGTCTTTCTGCAATGACCTGAAAAATTTTTGGGGCTGGTAAAATTTCAACAGAGAACACATGCACTAGAAATACGGTTTTTGCGATTTTTGTTCGATCGGGTTTTAAACATACTAGAGCAAGCTAGGCATGGTTAATGGCGTGGCTCTGATACCAATGTAAGCCCACGGCGGCGCCCCGGCCGTCGATCCGACGCCGGAAACGCGGAAACAAAAACTTTGCAAAACTTGCAACCGGCACCACCGCGCACTTTTCACCCGGATCGGGCCATTAACCTAGCAACTAGCAAAGTAAAATATGGGTAGAGAAGTATACCAAGCGATCCATGTCCTTCGGTCTTCGTCTCCACTCCGATCTCCCGCGGAAACTCTGTCCGTCATCGTCTCGTCGGAACGGGCACCACATCGACAAAGTCTTTTACGGGCTCCCACCTCTGGACCGAGGCAACTCGAGCGCGAAGTTGGCTAGCCGACGCGTCCAAGGGATGCTATAGAATAGTGTAGAATGCTTGTCTCTTTTGGGGTTAGAAGTTGCCATGGATGTAGAGGTGAGAAAGAGCTTTGGAAGAATGATGGTGTATATATTTTTCAAGCATGAAAATGATATGAATTTCTTTCCCTCATCCAAAGTGAAAACTATCTCTTTCTCTCAAGAATAGTGGCCGGCCCCTCTCAAGTGAGAATGGTGGTGGGAAAATCTTTCAATCAAAATCAAGTGGAGAAAAGAAAAAGAATAAGCTAAAATGATAATGGTCACAACCATTTCATTTCTCATCAAATCAAACAACCATCATATGAAAAGAAATGAAATAGACAAGAAAAGAATCTCATGATGGTTGAACCACAAATGTGCAAGAAACCCCTCCACAAATAAGTTAATTGCAAACTTGCAATTAACCCCCTCCATCAAAAAGTCCGGTCGTGAAGGAATAAAAGAAAACCGGCCGGAACGGAATGCAAACTGGTAACTTCAGAAAACTGATCCCGTAATAAATTACAGGAAAAACCCCACTACTGCAAATACATGCCCGCATTTGTATTCCCACTGAACACAAATGCAAAGAGACAAAATCTACACTATCTAATACTAGGATCCGGCTTAAGCCAAGCCGGCTAGTAAAAACCGTCCGATCACGATCCGTGCAATACCGCACGTATCTAATCGAACCCTGCCATATCTCCATACGACCTCTACTGCGTTTCGCCCGAAACTTGAGTAACTGTGTGTGGAGGACTCTAAAGACTCGTCAATACTATGGCTGTGGATTTAACCACTAGCACGTCAGAGGTATTAGCCATACGTGACGGGCCACCAGCTATTGACCAAAAGGGACGTCGATGAGCGAACTCATCCTGGCACCCTACTGAGCCTGTCAGTGGCAATATCCGTACAGTACGGTCCGTTCGTCTATGAGCATCGCATGGCGGGCCTAGGGGGTTGGTAAAAGTCAGACCCCCAATAGCGGTACAAGTCGTGTCGGAGTGTAGCCTAGAACACCCTGAGATACTACTGGAATAACTACAAGCAAATCTCCTGCCTTGGCCAATGACTTTTCATGTTCTGGCTCTCCTCGACACAGCGCGACCTCACCCCCAATACCGGGAGAGACGAACCCCTGCAAATCCGCTCACTGCCTCCATGTGGCTCGGGACTGTACCCAACTAAAACCTGTTTGCACGACTCCTTTGAGCCGTGGTAGGGTAGTAATCAAAACACAGTGGGAACTCACACGAGACAAATGACGATCTCAGGTCGATGAACTAACCTGTATACATATCACCAGGGAACTTCTATCTGACGTCTGGTATAATCCTAACTAGCAGGTTCCCGGCGAGTCCTATCCGGTGTACTCATAACCCAATGAGTACCTGTATACATCTTAGGTGAACCAACTGACACCAGTGGCTTATGAGACCGGCCACCGCCCCTCCTCGGGGTCTCGACTGTATACACTAGTCTACTCTGGAGAATCGATGCCCTGTCTCGAAACTCCCATGACTAGGGACCTTTTAAGGATGTGCTTATAGTCCCCAGCTCCCACGTATATGATCGCCCTCATACTGCTGGTAGTCAAGCAAGAATCCTAGGGGCTCTATCAACGTGTAATAGCGACTCGTAAGGTCACCTAAAGCAGTACACGATGATAGAGATAAACCAGATAGCATACTATCTTCTTGAGTAAGACTGTCCTACCGGGATAGGTCCTCCCTCAATCATTGCAATCACGTGCCTGTGATCCAATAATTGACTCTGAGGGCACTATCTCCAACACGATGCTACCACCTCTTGGTGCTTAAATTCCACCACCTCCCATACAAACGCAACTACGTATCACGCTCCAAGATCGATGCTACCCCACTCGTGGACCCCTTCCTACGTGTCTGTCTCTTCCACCAGCCAATGAGGATAATTTCAAAATTAAACCCCACTTCATCAACTTATTACCCAAATTTCATAGGATTGAATCTGAGGATGCCTACGTTTTTATCACCAAATTTCAAAACGTAAATGCAATGATGAGCACCGCCCAACTGTCAGGGGATGCTATGAGATTATGTATTCTCCTTTTTATATTGTGCAATCTCAAGGAGAAGTGGTTTTATACCACCTCCTCACATTCCATCATTATTTGGGATGAATTTGTTAAGGCATTTCTTAAAAAATTCTATCCTAATCATAAAACTTCTCGCATTATGAGCGAGATCAACCAGTTTGCCCAGCTTTCCACCGAACCCTTTTAGAAATGCTTTGAATGGTTCAAAGATCTCCTTGTCTAATGCCTTCATCACGGATTCAAAAAATGCCAACTTTACCAAATTATGTATGAGGGCGTTAATCCAGCGACAAAATAAATGCTGGAAACCATTTTTCAATGTCATTTCATGTATAAATCCGATGAGGAGGCGTGGTAATTTCTTGAAGATCTCGCCGAGAAAACACTACAGTGGAAGAGCACAAGACCGACGACACCATCTTTATCTTCATCTAGGGCAGGTGTCCATCAGCTCGATACTTCTACTGGATATGTATGTCTTAGAGGCCTTCATTGTATAAGATGCTAAGGATATGTATGTACAGGAAATTCTTGCTCGATATGATAGTATGCTATTTAGTTTGCTTTTATCTTAATGCGTGACATGTTTTACTTGTTATTTCATATCTTGTATACATGGTGATAAAGCCCGTATGATGCTTTCCTGACTACCAGCATTGTGATGGCAATCATACTTGTGGGAGCTGGGTAGTCAATAAGCACATCCTTAAAATGTCCCTAGTCATGGGAGTATCGAGACTGGGCATCGATACTCCAGAGTAGACTAGTGTATACATATCTAGACCCTGACGAGGGATGATGGATTGGTCCTGTAGCCATTGGTGTGGTGCACCTAAGATTGTATACAGGTGCTCACTGGGGTGAGTACATTGGACGGACTCGCCAAGAACTGGCTAGATGGTATTATATCTAGCGTCAGATAGCAGTTCTCTGGTGACATGAGTGCAGATAGTCTGTCGACCTGAGGTCATCATTTATCTCATGTGAGTTCCCACTGTGCTTTGATTACTACCCTACCGCGGCTATACTAAGTCGTGCAAATAGGTTTTAGTTGGGTACAGTCCCGAGCCATATGGAGGCAGTGAGCGACTGTTGGAGATTCGTCTCTCCCATTATAGGGAGTCGATGTCGCGATATGTTCGGTTGGCCAACACCATAAGACCCTAGCCAGGGCGGATTGATAATTATTGGTAGTTGGACCAGTAGATTCTCGGATGGTCTTGAGCTACACCGGAATGACTTGTCAGGTTATTAGGGGTCTGACGTTTTCCACCCCTAGATCCGGCATGTGATACTCTGAGATGAACAAACTGGACTGCATAGAGATTATCAAGAACAGGCTCAGGAGGGATTTGGATGAGTTCGCTCGTCGACATTCTTTTCAACAGGTACCTGGGCAGCCGTTACATATAGCTAGTGCCACTGATAGACTTGTGGTTAAACCCACTGCCAGCGTACTGTCGAGTATTTAGAGTCACACACATAGGGTTTCCCTGGTTCAGGAGAAACGATATAGAGGACGTATGGTTTTACGTGCAGGGTTTCGATCATATACGTGTACTTGCTACATGGATGATATTCGGACGGATAATACTAATGGGCTTAGGATTAAGCCGCATTCTAGCATTATATTATTGGATTAATTTTTTCTCTTTGTATTCGTATTTTTTGCAGTACGAATATGGATATGTATATATGGTGAGGGCATTCTTGTAATTTTACAAGAGATGCTTCTAGAAGGGGACACCTCATTTTTGGTTTTATCTATTTTTGGAAAATAGATTAATGAGGTGGAAATGGAGATATTTGTGGAATGGTTGAAGTATGGCTAATTCATTTGTTTATTTCATTTGACTTTACTATTCAAGAATGGTTGTATTTTTCTATGGAAAAATATTGCATGTTTTATTATTGGAAAAGAGTTAGCCATTCTTCACTTGCTCACAAGACTTGATCATTTTGTGTTTATTCATTCTCTCTCCATTTTGCTCTCCTCCTTCTTCCTCAAACCCTAACCCTCACATGTGTTGTGAATCCTATGGTTCTTTGAGATAAATTAATCCAATTAACTCTCTGCATCTCCTAAGCTACCTAGATTAGAAAACTAGGTACTTTAGCTACCTCATTCTTGAGATTGGAGCTTGAACTATAGACTCTTGTGTGGATCGTCTTGACATGAGGAGACCGACGACCGAGCTTGATCCGCACTTTCTAGGAGCTCAAGAAGAGGAGAAGAAGACCCGAAGGACTAGATTCAAAGAGGTATAAAACTCTATCATAGTAGTTTAGAAGCTCTATGTGTTTTTCTAGTTATGGTTTCTAAAAGATCTTGGATGTTTGGTCGATGTTGCAAAGTATAAAATTGTTTTTTGTAAATTCTGCCTCCCTACAAACCATGTAGCGCATGCGACATCGACTTACACTGGTATCAGAGCCTACTTAAATCTTAACTAGCTAGTTAGCACGTATTTAGAAATTTGATTGATGGAAAATATCTGAATTGCATTTCCATTTAATAGCATGTTGTCCGAATTTTAAACTTGTTTAAAAAATATTTTCAGTGATCTTAAAATTATGTCCAGGCATTTATAGAACCAAGAAAAAAAATTTAAGCACATGAGCTCACAATTCGACCGCTAATCCGCGGCCAAATAGGTCATTTGGTCGCGGATCCGCGGCTTAATTGTAGCTAAGGTGTTCTGATTGAATGAATTCTTGTTGTGTGTGTAAATAAAATGATCCCCGGCAACGGCGCCATTTGATTGATGTTTATTTTCCGTTGTCGGTTTATAAAAAAAATGAATAGAATCACAACCAAAAATATTTTGACAGCAATCAATAACGGTGTCGGATGTATCGCGTTAGTAAGTGTGGATCGTCCACAGGGATTGTGCGATTCGTTCGTATGTTGATTTGTTTGAATCGAAACTTTAATAGAAAGAAAACAAACAATTCATGATTTATAGTTGAAGTTCAAGAATTAGAAAATCTAGATCTAATAATAAGAAAACGATAGAATCAAAAATTGAGAGTTTGATGATTTTTCCAACCAAATATCAAGAATCTAAATGATGCTCGTAGGAATCGATCGGATCTATAGATGTGATGTAATCTCACGATGACGTATTCTTATCCATCGATGAATTGATACTAGATCGATGATGATCGACGAGAATTAGGGATTTTTAGTGAAACTAGGGTTTCATCATTTATCCCTTGTTCCTTCGTCGATATCATTCACATTCTAGCCTCTAGTAAATTCAAGAAACGATCGTAGATCCCTAATTTCGAGCGATAACAATCAAGAAAGCATCGCAACGAAACTAGGTCATCGATTCTTCAATTTTCTAGGGCTTACAAAACTCGTAGGACTTAAGAATCGTTTTAAGATTTGTTACATCATCATTCTATTGATCGTCTCGACTCCTTTATGAGCGGAGTTTTACTCAAACATCACAATAAGAACTACAGTTACGAATTGAGATCGAATCATGATGCAAGAATTTAAAGAAAGCGAGATTAACGAATTTCACCTTTTATTTATATCAACAATTCCGTTACAATCACTCAAGAACTACAAGAGGAAGAACTCGATCGTCGATTTGGCTTCGCTCGGCTCCTTGAGTCGCGGATCGTCTTGGATCACTTGCTCGATTGAAGATCGGCTCCGCTCCTAAAAGTTTGAAGTCTTCTCGCTTGATTTGGTACTCGGTATCTTGAATTTGGATTTGAATTAGGGTTAGGGTTTCGCACAAGTCGTGTCACTCAACTTGTGGATGGAAGATGAAGAGAGAATGAACTAATGAAGATTTTGGAAGAAGCTTAACCCTAGATCTAGGCTCCTATTTATAGACTTCCTAAAACCCTAGATCTAGGATTTGAATTTTGAATTTCCCTCCAAAAGTTAGTTAGAGGGAGAGGTTTCTAGATGAAGTTTGTTAAGCCGAGCCTTCTAGATGTGCCACGTGGCATTTCTACAATGTTCTGGAAGCTTTAGCCGTTATTTTAGAGCACGTGAGGAAATTTGAGCAATTGGCGCCACCAAGCCGCCGCGGTTCCGCGGCGCAAGCCAGCTCCCGCCGCGGAACCACGGCTCATTTGAAGCTTTAGGGCTGGTAACTTCTGGGCTTTTCTGATGCTGATATTTGGGCCTTTTTCTGATATGTTTAATTGTGTTTTTCCCTCAAGATTGCTACCAGAGCTCAAGACTTGGAGTTGGTGTATTTTTTATCAGCTTCTTTTGGCTTTGTTCCTGCAATTTCCTGCACAAATCTCGAAACAAGTGTTGCGCAATACAGGGATGATGCGAGGCCATGATAAACACACAATTTCCTCAGAAATGTCGGTTTTAGAGTATAACACATGGAATCTGGTATTTCAGGACTGTTTTGCTAATATGTGCAATATGAATACCGAACACTTCTAGATGAGTGCAAATGATAGGGAAATTGTCGTGTTAAAAATGCAGTATTTTCGACTGATCAAATTCCCCCAAACTTATTTTCGATCGTCTCGAGCGAACTTTTTTATTAAAAAGAGAAGGAGAAAATAAATAAAAAGAAAAACTAACTAGCACACTTTCGTAGGCAACACGATTGCACTGAGCACGTGCAACAAGCCTTTAAATCTCTAGGTGTCCCTAGTAGGAGGAGTGTTGTCCCCTGAGGGTTTTCAGCGGATTGCACCCACAAAATCCAATAATAAAAGGAAGATCATGAATATTACATTTAAAGACAAGAATTGTAAAAGAAAAGCTTTGAAAATTAGGGTTTCCAACTAAGCTAGCTTTTCGGTTGTCATGAGCCCTATCTTAATAGTCATGAAAAGATGTTAGAAATCACATCATCCCTCAATAAAACATCGTCTTTATTCTTCATTCCTATCTTTCATCCAAATAACGATCATATCACCCTGCGTGTGTGTAAGGACATCCCTACACCCGGAGAATTCAATTCAAGCTATCATACTCTTGCCCATCAGCCTCAGTACTTTTTAATTAATGAATATTTAGATGAAATTGCTCACACACTTTCATGCGACCGTTAATACTTCTTGAGGTACTAACCGACCGATTACTCATGTGCTTGCTTATTTGGTGTATTTTCCTCGTCTTGCACCACCTAAAGGCTTAGCAGTGACTCCCAGACCAGTTGGCCTTAGGGCACTAGGTGAAGAGGCACCCTCGCTATATTTTTTTATTGCCGCCTTGGCGATAACAAAACCAGTGTTCATTTTTTCTCACCACTTTATATTTTCTTCGTTTTTATTTCCTTCATACTTTTGGCTTTAAGACAAGAGCATTTCAATGTATCCTCTACTATCCCAGGCTTTAAGACGTGTGTAAGTGCGAATATCAGGGTATCAACGTTCAAAATGTTTGGCTTCCAGAATAGGAACTATTTTTCAGACTTATTTTTATCCTCAGATTAGTGAAGTCCTTCATCTTACTAACCCTTGGGACAACGGCTCATAACTACTTATTACTAGTTCGCATAAGAAAACTTCTAATTTTCTTGGTTTTCTTAAATTTTTCTAATCTCATGGATGTAATTTTTCACTATCTAATCTTTTATTATCTTATTTATGTACAAAAAATGTTATTTTTCTTTTCGATTTTTTAAATTTTTTTTATAGGTTTTCAAAATGTTTTGTGCTTATGCGAAGTATGATGCAAATGATGCGAAAATAAGCACAAACCTCCCCCAAACTTGTTTTCAACAGTGTCCTCACTGTTGCCATCTTCTAAATCTCGAAAAACCTGTAAGCTTGGGAGGAATTTATTAATGGGGGCAAAATATTTAAGTGAAGAACCTCCCCCAAACTTATTCTTGGCTCATCATTTTGTAAAAATTTTATTTTCAAGAGCCAGAAAAATTGCCCCCCCCCCAAACTTGAGTTATGCAATGTTAATCTTTTGAAAATTATATGAGGGGGTAAAAAATCATTGGTCGATGCCAAGCTTTGCAAAGACCGAAGGTTAACATCAACCATTCAAAAATTTTATCAATGCAGTGCTCTGGTTGGTGGAAGAAGAAGTGGGGAAAGGGTAAGTGGTGGAATAGAATGTGGGTGCGTCTCATTTTGGAGAGATGATGCAGTGAATGTGATGGATTACTCACATTCTTTTTACAGTTCAGAAGAAGGGGTGGAGGTTCAATTTTATTGATTGGGAGATGATTCATCTCAACACCCGTGTCATTCAAAAATGCGAGTTCATCAGCGAAGATCTTCTCAAAAGTTCCATCTATACCCCGATGAATAATGTCATCACAAAGTGCGGGGTGATCTTCAGACTCTAAAAACAGTTCATAATCAGTGTTAGATGTTGACCCGGACATCTCGGTTGAAGAGTACGTATGTGTTTGATTCATAGTTGGGTCAAACAATAATGTATGAAAAGAGTCAAGATCGGTATCATGAGGATCATCAAATTCGATGCTGTCGACATCCATTAAGTCGACATAACAGACCTGAGCAGTAGGTTCGGAGGGTACACTTCCTAACTTGTAAATGTTCATCTCAATTGACCTATTCCCGAAGGATAGGGTCATAGAACCATTACGACAGTTGATGATAGCATTGGAAGTGGCCAAAAAGGGGCGACCTAAAATCACCGGAATTTGATTCCGTGGGTTCTCTACAGGCTGTGTATCAATTACAATAAAGTTCACAGGGAATACAAATTTCCCGATTTTTATTAACACATCCTCCAGTTCACCCCTAGGTTTGGTGATTGATCGGTTAGCCATCTGGAGAGTGCAATGGTCTGGTTTCAACTCTCCGATCCCTAACTGCTCGTAAACCGAGAAAGGAAGTAGGTTAACACTTGTGCCAAGGTCAAGTAGAGCACGGTTGATATGTTTCTCCCCGATAGAAATGGAAATAGTAGGATATCCAGGATCCTTACGTTTCCTCGGTAATCGTTGGGGGAAAGCTGTGTTTACTGTCTTTGCCATGAATATCTTCTTGGGCACGTGAGTCTTCCTCTTTCTAGTGCACAAGTCCTTAAGAATTTTCGCATAAGCGGGGACTTGTTGGATAGCATCTAGAAGAGGGATGTTGATGTTAACCTGTTTGAAGATTTCAGTGATCTTCTCTATTTGTGGACTTGGTCTGTTTCCCCTTAACCGATTCGGGTAAGGAGCTTAGGCAATAAGGTCGGGGTCCAACATTGGAGAAGATCGTGTTGGTGGAAACGATCTCAGAATAGGAGTGGGGATTGTTTTCTGTGTACTAGAAGAGATGGGCTGAGGTGTCGAGCCTTGTGGGAAACGGAGAATAGGCTCGGAAGAAAATGGTGGGGTAGAAGAACTGGGGTCAGAATTAGAAGTAGAAGTGGAAGGATAGGTCTCAGCCGGGGTATCATCGATAGATTTTTTAGTGTCATCAATCTCTTCCCCAACGTAGTTGTCATGCACTCTTCCAGATCTCAACGTGATTGGACTCACATGATGTGAATAGCCAGGATTGGGCAAAGGTTGAGCTGGAAGTTTCCCTTTCTCTCTTGCACTCATTTCGGCTTTTAATCGTGCAATTTCTTCTTCCATCGATTTAATACTCTCACTTTGGGACGCAGAGTTTTTCTCAATTTTATCGACAGAAGACTTCATTTCAGCCGAAACTTGTATGATATTTGTTAAGACCAAATTCATGTATTGTGCAAATGAAAAGGATTCATCAGTCCAGGTCAAGTGTAAAGGACTAGACAGTGCAGGTGTGTTGATCGGATATTGGAAGTTTTGTGATTGGAAGGGGTGCTGACTCAATTGAAGTGGTGGTTGTTGTTGTGGTGGAGGGACCCTTTGGAAATTGTTTTGGATTGGAACCGTGTTTTGAGATTGTGATTGGTTCCAAGCAAAATTAGGGTGATTCCTCTAACCCTGATTATATGTGGAAGAAAATGGATCGTTCCTAGGTCGTTGTTGGAAAGCAGAATTGATATGCTCATGACCTTGAAACGGAGAATTTCGTGGACATTCTTCCGTCAAATGAGAAGGATCAGAACAACAACCACATACAGTTTTGGAGAGTGATATTTGACTTAGGGCGGCTAAAAATTTGTTTTCCATAGTCTCGAGTTTCTTTTGCATAGCTGAAATGTCAGCTCTAACTCCTATGGAAATATTATTGCCATCCCTAGACGATTGACTCACACCCTCCCACTGTAAAGATTTTTCAGCGAATTTTTCTAGAAAATTCCAGGCTTCCCCATCATCTTTAGTCATGAAGTTGCCTTGACACATGGATTCAAGGGTCTGTCTTGTGTTAGGATTAATGCCCTCATATATGATTCTACACAGTTCCCATCTAGGGATTCCATGATGTGGACATTGGAATAACAGATACTCGAAGCGTTCAAGACATTTTGAAAATGGTTCATTTGGAAGTTGGGTGAATTGATTTATTTCGCTATGGACTCGAGCTGTTTTATGATGTGGGTAGAATTTCTTAAGGAATGCTCCCAATTTGAAATGGAATGTGCGGTAGTGTTATACAGCCACTTCTCGGCTATATCGCACAAGGTAAATGGGAGAAGACGTAGACGCATAGCATCCACGGAAAGCTGTGAGGTACCCATAATTGCGCATACATTTTCAAATTTGGTGATAAAGGCATATGCGTCTTCAGACTCGAGACCGTGATATTTGGGTAGAAGGTTGATGTATTGGGATTTTATTTGAAAATTTTCCCCGTTGGCTGGTGGAATGGAAAGACAGGTGGAAAGGGGACCTCGTGTAGGATAGCACCTCTCTTGGAGAGAGATGCGAGGTAGATTCTGCGCACCAACGGACGGCGGAAGAGTAGTGGAAAAGAAGTTCGATGGAGACGGATCCATCGAAGTGGGTGTGGTGGTGGCCAAAGAAAGGGTAAATATAGAAATACCGACTTTTGGGTCGATAAAAGGGACGCGGACTAAACGGACACTAGAATCCCGTGTCCAGCCTATCTGGCACTAAAAAGGGTTAGTACAAGTGGCAGCGTGAATTTATAATTAGGGGAATGAATGAATGTGATGTTTGTTTTGAAAAAATGATACGGATTTTTGAAAAAATGATGCACACAACAAATGCACCACACAAAACCCTAATTCTAGGGGTCGCCTAGGTCAAATCTCTAGACCGCTCCTAACTGCCAAAAGATAAGTCGCAGGATAAATCCTCCACTGCCTCTTTGTCTCTCCTGTGGCCAGGTAAGTGCCAGGTAAGTGGGAGGTTCTCCACTACGTAAGTAGTGGGCATAATTAAGTAACCACTAGCCTTCGACACACTTATCTTAGACACCACAAAAGAAACGCGGATAAGCAATGAATTACCCACGGCCTTCTCCTATCCTAAGTGAGCGCGACGGTCCTTAGAGTCATCTCTAGATGTTTTTTAGTTAATTGGGGTAAATGCGGATGCAAGTTTTGCGATTTTTAGGGCTTAGGAAGGGTAATGAACTCCCCACCTAAGCTTGATTTGGTCTTTTCCCCTTAATGTCCGTATTAATTATGCAAACAACCACAAAAATCAAAACACGCACAATTTAATTTTTCTTTTTGCGCGGCGCTGCGATTTTTGCAAAGAAACCTGCACAAAATGTTAATTGGAGCAGATTTAAGAAGGAGATAAGAAAGATTGAGATCACTTGAGAATTTTTGCACAAAGAGGAAGTAAGCACAGCGCGGATCCGCGGCAAATGCATGCTCATGCCGCGGAAACGCGTTCTAATGATAGGATCCCTGCACAAAATTTTAGGAGACTGCTTCTATTGCTCCCTTTAGCTCTCTGGAATATGTAGAAATTTTTTTCCACAGCTCCAGAAGTTCTAGATTTCCTCGCACAAATCACAACAACTCGTAATAGTGTTTGCGCGAATTTTGATTACAAAATTATAATGGAATAAATCTTTCAATTCAAATTTCAAATATAGAACGAATTAGCGCGCGATCCCCGGCAACGGCGCCATTTGATTGAATGAATTCTTGTTGTGTGTGTAAATAAAATGATCCCCGGCAACGGCGCCATTTGATTGATGTTTATTTTCCGTTGTCGGTTTAGAAAAAAATGAATAGAATCACAACCAAAAATATTTTGACCGCAATCAATAACGGTGTCGGATGTAGCGCGTTAGTAAGTGCGGATCGTCCACAGGGATTGTGCGTTTCGTTCGTATGTTGATTTGTTTGAATCGAAACTTTAATAGAAAGAAAACAAACAATTCATGATTTATAGTTGAAGTTCAAGAATTAGAAAATCTATATCTAATAACAAGAAAACGATAGAATCAAGAATTGAGAGTTTGATGATTTTTCCAACCAAATATCAAGAATCTAAATGAGGCTCGTAGGAATCGATCGGATCTATAGATGTGATGTAATCTCACGATGATGTATTCTTATCCATCGATGAATTGATACTAGATCGATGATGATCGACGAGAATTAAGGATTTCTAGTGAAACTAGGGTTTCATCATTTATCCCTTGTTCCTTCGTCGATATCATTCACATTCTACCCTCTAGTAAATTCAAGAAACGATCGTAGATCCCTAATTTCGAGCGATAACAATCAAGAAAGCATCGCAACGGAACTAGGTCATCGATTCTTCAACTTGCTAGGGTTTACAAAACTCGCAGGACTTAAGAATCGTTTTAAGATTTGTTACATCATCATTCTATTGATCGTCTCGACTCCTTTACGAGCGGTGTTTTACTCAAACATCACAACAAGAACTACAATTACAAATTGAGATCGAATCATGATGCAAGAATTTAAAGAAAGCGAGATTAACGAATTTCATCTTTTATTTATATCAACAATTCCGTTACAATCACTCAAGAACTACAAGAGGAAGAACTCGATCGTCGATTTGGCTTCGCTCGGCTCCTTGAGTCGCTGATCGGCTTGGATCACTTGCTCGATTAAAGATCGGCTCCGCTCCTACAAGGTTGAAGTCTTCTCGCTTGATTTGGTACTCGGTATCTTGAATTTGGATTGGAATTAGGGTTAGGGTTTCGCACAAATCGTGTCACTCAACTTGTGGATGGAAGATGAAGAGAGAATGAACTAATGAAGATTTTGGAAGAAGTTTAACCCTAGATCTAGGCTCCTATTTATAGACTTCCCAAAACCCTAGATCTAGGATTTGAATTTTGAATTTCCCTCCAAAAGTTAGTTAGCGGGAGAGGTTTCTAGATGAAGTTTGTTAAGCCGAGCCTTCTAGATGTGCCACATGGAGTTTCTACAATGTTCTGGAAGCTTTAGCCGTTATTTTAGAGCACGTGTGGAAATTTGAGCAATTGGCTCCAACAAGCCACCGCTGTTCCGCGGCGCAAGCCAGCTCCTGCCGCGGAACCACGGCTTATTTGAAGCTTTAGGGCTGGTAACTTCTGGGCTTTTCTGATGCTGATATTTGGGCCTTTTCTGATATGTTTAATTGTGTTTTTCCTTCTAGATTGCTACCAGAGCTCAAGACTTGGAGTTGGTGTATTTTTTATCAGCTTCTTTTGGCTTTGTTCCTGCAATTTCCTGCACAAATCTCGAAACAAGTATTGCGCAATACAGGGATGATGCGATGCCATGATAAACACACAATTTCCTCAGAAATGTCGGTTTTATAGTATAACACATGCAATCTGGTATTTCAGGACTGTTTTGCTAATATGTGCAATATGAATATCGAAGACTTCTAGATGAGTGCAAATGATAGGGAAATTGTCGTGTTAAAAATGCAGTATTTTCGATTGATCATGCTCCCAATCATTTTCAATGGTTCAGGTTCATGGAAATGTGAATTTTGGCACATTTGGTTTTTGCCCAGATTTGTTTGTGTTCTGGTTTGTACATGGGGTAAATGCGGAAAGTTTTAATCGATCGAAATTCTGAATTCTTGCTTAACTGTGTATTTTGTTTGTATATGTGTTGCTAATCGTCTACTAATTGCTATATGTCGATTAGTGGGGGTTGCACATATCTTGTATCTTATTGATGGTTTGTGGATATGAAGTAATGGATTGTCGTGAATGAATAGCCGGGGGATATGAGAAGAGTGTTATTTACTTTCATTCATGCATATTTGTAAATTGATAAAATATTCTTTTGTGGGTCACATCCGGGTTGAGGTTGTAGCCACCATTGTATTATTTCTTTTATTTTTTCTTGCACCTAGGATAGACCCAAGGAAGGGTGCACATACTACTGGGTTCTATAAGTGCCGAGTGGCCTGCTCATTTTATTGAGGGATGCTGCTTCACTTCGGGAATTTGGCAGGTAGTTTGCCGCACCCGTATGGGTCTAGGGTTGGGGTTTGGCATTTCATCACGACTGTGTAATCCGTTTTTCGTTGTAGGCCGAAACACGGAAATCTTAGTATATTTAATATATTCATCTTTGTTGTTGTGCTGTGATCTGTGATCGGGAATGGATATTATTGCGTGAGATGAATGGCTATATATATATATATATATATATATATATATATATATATATTATATAATAAACATTGCTTATGTTTTTCATCCGCGCTAGTCACGTCCCCGCTCTACCATTAGTTAAGTAACCTAACGGTGCATGACGGGGCCCCTAGCGAATGCGGATGACATAAGCGGACGTTCTATTTTCAAGCGGACGTTCTATTTTCATTTCTTTCTGCAATGATAAGGTTAATTGATGGGACCGCATTAATATTGATTAATGCAAAGTAATAAACCTAAAATTTAACGTCGTTGGAACAATTGCAAAACCACTCGGTTTTCTTCAAAAACAACTTTCTAAAGCGGATCTTAAACCACTCCTTTTCAAAAGCTATTCGGTTCCTTCGACTATATCAAGTTCATTATGTTAACGGTTTTCGCCAAATCCAGCCGTAGCCCTCAGTCATTTCAGATAGGTATCTACTAGTATTCATGCTATTTGTTTTGATCTTCGTCAAGGCATAGTGTTTGGTAGCTAGTGGGTGCTTATCTGTAGCATAGATAGATGCATTAATCTAGGACAGGCGTACAACTGTTTTGACCTTCGTCAATGGCTTGTACGAATGGGTCTAGATTAATCTGAACAATGACGGGTTGAACTTGACTTGCGACTTATGATGTTTTGACCTTCGTTAAGGTTATAAGCACCTAGGGAAAAAATCACATCGAGAGTTTCAAACATACAGGAAATTAGCTAGTGTTGCATACCTTCTGGAGTGTGGTATACCTTATGGAGTGTGGTATTTTTGGTAGGCTTCCGTCAAAATTATCACACAATGATAGTTTGGTCCTGATCCTACTGTGAGTATCCGCTACCCTACGGGAGAATTTTTCACTTTGCAATTAGCTAATCATGTAGGTGTCTAGAAAGGTGTTAATGAGGTTATGCCTTTGGGAAAACGAGGTTATTTAATTAGGTTCGTATGAAAGTATGGGGAACCTCCCTCCGAAGTACTAACACTGGCCTGGCTAAAAGATAAGCGAACTTGTAGGGTGTGATTAATCCTGACTAATTCTTCTTTCAGGGTTTGAAGAAGAATTCGAGGAAACAGTGGGAGCCATCCTGTTTAGATAAACTAATAACCAATTTAAACTTGTAAGAGCATATGCTGAGTGTTTCTTTTCTCTCTCTCCTAATTGCAGCGACCATGATGGGACTTATGCTAATACTAGATAAAAATAAAATCGCTGGGGCAAATTATAAAGACCGGCTGAGGAATGTCCATATGGCCCTTACATATGATAAAGTCGCTTACGTCCCCCCTGTTCCCGGTCCAGAATCCTCGGTTGCGGACATTGAGGTCCGTAAGACCTGGGATCTTGATTATGCGAAAACCAAGTGCCTCGTGCTGGACTCCATGGATAATGAACATCAGAGGTGGCACGAGAAGATGGACCTTACTTCCATCTTCCTCCATACGAAAGATTTATATGAAGAGCAATCTCGTATCGGAAGATATGAGACCTCGAAGAAATTTTTTCAAGCGAGGTTGGCTATCGGATCATCTGTTGGGGACCACGTCCTAAAGATAATTTCTCTCATAGAAGAGCTCGCGGACCTGGGAACTACGTTGGAGAATGAGTTGTACATCGACTGTAAGTCCATGCTACCTCTCCCGGTACTTTCGGGCATGCGGAATTTGATAAAAAACGATTTTCTTAGAGGTGGTAACATGGACTTAAAACCCGGATCTTTGTTAAACATCTAACTAACAACCTAACTACGAGTTTCTAACTACTCGGTTAGGGGGTTATACCTTTCTATTTCTCGAACTCCTTCGTCTTCAAGCTTCGATGGTCGTCCGGATCGCCTTCACTCCGTCGTCTCCTTGCGCCGGAGATAGATCCACCTCGAAAGCTTCAACCTTTGGCTCCTTCTTCGAACTTTGAAGAAACTAGTTCACTCGGTTTGCTAAACCTTGTGAACTAAAGTGAGTAGAGAAGAGTTTGTATGGGATTCTATCTATGGTTCTTGATTCTCAACTCATGAGACAAGTGAACCATAGAGTCAAGAGAGGGAGAGCAAGAGGAGGAAGATGAAAGCTCAAGAACAAGAGAGAGAATGAGCATGAAAGAATGAGAGAAGACTTTTCTCATTTGGCTCTCATAATCCAAAACAATCATAACACATCATATCAATCAAGTATTATGTGATGGTTTAAGCAACCATAGCCATATCATTTCATGCACTCATTTTGCATAAAAGAGCAAGCAAGCAAAAGTCTTTGCCATGAAATGATAGCTATGGTTATCATGATGGTCAACTAGTCAAGCCTAGTCAACCGGTCAACAAAGTCAATAAGTCAACAAAAGTCAACAAGTCAACAAAGTCAACAACTCAACAACCATGTCACCATAATACCTAATTAATATAATTGTTAATCACATATCATATTCTCATTAGGGTTGAGCAAAAAGTCAATAGTCAACTGTCAACGGTCAACAACCCTAATGAGAATCCTCCGCCTCTGTCTCTCCGTCAACTGTGCATACACACCCGCATCCGCGTTCCGAGGAACACGAATACAAACTGGATAAATCCTATCCCAATACATACACTAGGATCTGGCTTAAACCAAAGTCCGCTAGTGTCTACTGTCCGGACACTGTACATGCACAAGTGCACGGATGTGACCGAACCCTGTCGCAAAACCATGCGACCTGCCGCAAAACCATGTGACCTCTACTCTTTTGCCTAAAGGAGAATAGCTTTCTGTGTGGGACTCTAAAGACTCGACACTATGCTGGCAGTGGGTTTAACCACAGACCGCAAGCGGCACTAGCTGTGCGTAACGGTCCCCAAGTAGAAGCCGACAAGAAGACTGACGAGGTGAAACCCATCTGAACTCCTACTGAGCCTGAATGTGACAATCTCCGTACAGTCCGGTCTGTTCGTCTGATACATCGCATGGCGGGCCTAGGGGGCAGTAAACGTCAGTCCCCTAATAGCGGTACAAGTCGTGTCGGAGTGAAGCCCAAAACACCCTGAGATAACACTGGAAGCCTACCAGTATATCTCAATTGCCCTGGCCAGGGACTACTCGTGTAATGGCTCTCCTAGACACAGCGCGATGTCAACCCCTAATACCGGGAGAGATGAATCCTGTCTAACCGTCACTGCCTCCAAGTGCTTCGGGACTGCACCCAACTACCACCTGTTTGCACGACTCCTTTGAGCCGTGGTAGGGTAGTAATCGAAGTACAGTGGGAACACACTCGAGACGAAGTGACAGTGTCAAGTCAGCGGACTAAGCTGTACTCATGTCACCTGGCAACTGATAACTGACGATAGGTATAATACCAACCGGTCAGTTCCCGACGAGTCCTGTCCAGTGTACTCGTAACCCAACGAGCACCCGCATACTATCTCCAGTACGACGTACTGACGGCTGTGGGACAGACCGTCTCCCACTCTGCGATGAGAAGCGCGTGCGCTAGTCTACTCCGGAGTATCGATGCCCTGTCTCGATAGTCCTGCGACTAGGGACCTGCATAAGGATGTGCTTATAGATTACCCAGCCCCCACTAGTGTGACTGACATCACAACGCTGGTAATCAAGCAAAGATCCTAAGGGCTCCACTAATGTGTATAGGTGATATACTGAACACATTGAAGTAGAAACAAACCAAGTAGCATACTACTATATTGAGCAAGATTGTTTATACAAGGTGAATATCCCAAGCTTTCATTAAGTAATATACAAACTAGTATGATACAGTAATGGCCTCTAGGGCAAATACACTAACAATCTCCCACTTGCACTAAGGCCATGTACTGGCGTATCGAAGACCTATCATCTCGATCAGCCTCTCGAACTGAGTCTGGGGCAAGGCCTTGGTGAATGGATCTGCAGTGTTATCTTCTGAAGCGACTCTCCGAACCTCGATCTCCTGGCGATCCACGATCTCCCTGATCAGGTGATACCGCCTCAAGATGTGTCTGGATCTCTGATGGGACCTTGGATCCTTCGCTAAAGCTATAGCCCCGTTGTTGTCGCAATACAGAGGTATTGGATCAACAATGGACGGAACCACCTGAAGCTCTTTCAAGAACTTCCTCATCCAGACAGCTTCTTTTGCGGCATCAGATGCAGCGATGTATTCCGCTTCCATCGTCGAGTCTGCAACGGTTTCCTGTTTGGAACTCTTCCAACTCACCTCCCCTCCATTGAAGGTAAAGACAAAACCCGACATGGACTTGGAATCATCCTTGTCACTCTGGAAGCTGGAGTCAGCAAAGGCCTCGATCTGGAGGTCTTTTCCGCCATACACCAAGAACATCTCCTTAGTCCTTCTCAGGTACTTGAGAATGTTCTTTACCGCTATCCAGTGTTTCTCCCCAGGGTTTGACTGATACCGGCTTACTACACTCAGTGCATAAGCTACATCCGGTCTGGTACACAACATCGCATACATTATAGAGCCTACCGCAGAAGCGTAGGGTATAATCGACATGCGATCCCTCTCCAAATCAGTCTTGGGAGACATCTATTTGGAGAGGGTGATCCCGTGACAAGCCGGTAGATTACCGTGCTTGGAATCTTCCATACTGAATCTCTTCAGTATGGCGTCGATGTACCTGGACTGCGAAAGTCCTAATATCCTCTTGGATCTGTCACGGTAGATCCGGATACCCAGAATGTACGAGGCATCACCCAGGTCTTTCATGGAGAACCTGTGTGACAAGAACCCCATGACTGATTGTAGCATAGGAATGTCATTTCCTATTAAGAGAATGTCATCCACGTATAAAACGAGGAATACTACAGTTCTCGCTACAAATCTACTATAGATGCATGGTTCATCTGGATTTTTGATAAAGCCAAATTCCTTGACCGTCTCATCAAAACAGATGTTCCAACTCCGCGATGCCTGCTTTAGTCCGTAAATGGACTTACGCAACTTGCACACCTTTCCGCTGCTCCCACTCTGAATGAAACCCTCTGGCTGGTCCATATAGACACACTCCTCTAAATTTCCATTTAGAAAAGCTGTCTTTACGTCCATCTGCCAAATCTCATAATCGTGGAAGGCAGCAATGGCAAGAAGGATCCGAATGGATTTCAGCATAGCTACTGGAGAAAAGGTCTCGTCATAGTCCAAACCAGGTCTTTGACGAAAACCCTTTGCTACCAGTCTAGCTTTATAGGTCTCAACCTGTCCATCTACACCAATCTTCCTTTTGAAAATCCACTTGCATCCTACGGGTTTTACCCCGTCTGGAGCAATGTCCAACGTCCATACTTTGTTGGTGTACATGGACTCCATTTCGGTCCGCATTGCATCGAGCCATTTTACTGAGTCAACGCTCTGGACGGCCTGCTGGAAGCTAGTAGGCTCATCATAATCTATGATGCAATCCTCTCTATCCCCGTCTATGAGAAAACCGTAGTATCTCTCGGGCGGATGAGACTGCCTACTACTCCTGCGGAGCGGCGTAGGAATGTCCTGTTCTTTTGAACCCTCTGGTTCCACTAAGCTTTCAGTAATAGTCTGTGGTTCTGGAATTTCTTCCAGTTCTACTGCGCTCCCACTAATTTCCTTTTCCAAGAACTGGTGTTCTAGAAAGTGGGCATTACGAGAAACAAGGACTTTTTGTTCCTCTGCGTGGTAGAAAAGATACCCCCTGGTGTTCTTTGGGTATCCCACAAACTTGCACAGTACTGAGCGTGCCTCGAGCTTGTCCGCATGCTGCTTTTTGACAAAAGCCGGACATCCCCAGATCTTCAGATATTGAAGATAGGGTTTCTTCCCACTCCACATTTCATATGGTGTGGTAGGCACAGTCTTAGTCGGAACTCGGTTCAAAAGGTATGCAGCTGATTCTAGCGCATACCCCCAGAATGATCGCGGTAACTCAGTGTTACTCATCATGGACCGAACCATATCCAATAGGGTTCGGTTCCGTCTCTCCGATACACCGTTATGTTGCGGAGTGTATGGAGGAGTAAGCTGAGAGAGAATTCCGTTCTCTTTTAAATAGTCCAGGAACTCGGCACTCAAGTATTCTCTACCTCGATCCGATCTTAGAATCTTAATACTTTTGCCGGTTTGTTTTTCTACTTCATTCTTAAATTCCTGGAACTTTCCAAAGGCTTCGGACTTATGTTTCATTAAGAAGACATAACCGTACCTTGAGAAGTCATCCGTAAAAGTAATGAAGTAAGAATAACCCCTTCGCGCATGTGTAGACATTGGACCGCACACGTCGCTGTGTACGAGTCCCAAGAGCTCGCTCGCTCTTACTCCGTGTCCAGTAAATGGAGTCTTTGTCATCTTTCCTTTGAGACATGATTGACAAGTGGCATACGATAGATATTCGAACGGATTCAAATATCCTTCTGTATGTAACTTCGTCAACCTTCTCTCATTGATGTGACCCAGTCTACAATGCCATAAGAAAGTCTGATTTATTTCCGGAGACTTTCTTTTGTGTGTATTCTGGACATTGAAAATCTCTGGTTGGTTTAATACGTATATACCATTGCTCAATGTACCTGACCCAATCAAAACTTGATTAAGGTGAATGTTTACAACATTACTTACAAACGCAAATTCATAACCTTCTTTAGAAACTAAAGATACAGAAATGATATTACAAGTTGCGTTGGGTACAAAAAAGCAATTACGCAAAACCAAAACATGTCCATCTGACATTCCCAGGTGATAGTCCCCCACGGCCTTAGCATCCATGCTAGCTCCGTTTGCAACTCTGAGGGTCATGTCACCTGCTTTCAAAACCCTACGGTTTCTCAACGCCTGCAAAGAATTACAGATATGAGATCCTGATTCGGTATCCAATACCCAGGAAGTAGAGTTTATTGAAAGACAGTTTTCAATAACATACACACCTGAAGCTGAAGCCGCAACCTGCTTCAATTCCTGTGTCCTGGCTTTCCAAGCCCTGCAATCATTCTTCCAGTGACCTTTCTTATGACAATAGAAGCATTCTTCCTTATCCACAAGCTTCCCCTCTATCTTCGTTGCTTTAGCTTTTCCCTTCGTATCCACTTTACTAACACCGCCCCTTGGTTTGGCGAAGGCTTTCTTCTTCTTTCCCTTGGCTTTCGCCTTGGACCTAGAAGAGGAAGATCCTCCTACAAACAAAGTGGATGTTTCCCTACCTTTCTGTAGGGTGCCCTCTGCACTCCTCAGCATGTTGAGGAGTTCTGAAAGTTCAACTTCTTTTTCTTGTAAGTTGAAGTTCAGTTTAAACTGGGCGTAAGTGGAAGGAAGGGACTGGAGAATCAAGTCCGTATAGAGCTCATTCTCCAACGTGGTTCCAAGTTCCGCGAGCTCCTCAATGAAGCTAATCATCTTAAGCACGTGTTCCGCTACCGATGATTCGATGGCCAACCTTGCCGAAAATAACTTCTTCGACACTTCGTATCTTGCGATACGAGACTGCTCTCCATACAGTTCTTTTGTATAGAGAAATATGGATTCAAGGTCCATATTCTCGTGCCTCCTCTGATGTTCGTTGTCCATCGAGGCAAGTACGAGGCACTTGGCCTTCGCGCTATCAATCTCCCAGGTCATACGGATTTCCTTATCCACGACGTTGGAAGTGGGACTTGGGACAGGGGGAGCTTTGGTGGTAAGAAGATACCCCAGCTTGTCGTAAGTGATTGCCATTTTGACATTCCTGAGCCAATCTTTGTAGTTTGGCCCTGTCAGTATGTTTTTATCTAGAAGTAACTTAAGTCCAGTCATGTCGATTGGTCGCTGCAATTAGGAGAGAGAAGAAGAAACACTCAGCATGATGCTCTTGCAAGTTTAGAGTGGTTTTTAGTTTGTCTAAACAGGATGGCTCCCACTGTTTCTCGAATCCCTCCTCAAACCAAAAAGGAAGAATTAGTCAGGATCAATCTCACCGTACAATACTTGCTTAACCGTTCGGCCAGGCTGGTGTCGGTACTTCGAGGGAGGTTTTCCAACGCTTTCGCGAAGTTCCTTAATTTAAGAACCTCTTTTCCCTGGGGGCGTAGCCCCGCTAACACCTTTCTAGACACCTACTTGGTTTATAGCATTGATCGTTAAGTGAGAAATTTCCCGAGGAGTAGCATATACTCACAGTAGGATCGGGATCCAAATATCATCGCGTGACGAAACTGAAGGAATCCTACCAGAATCATCACACTCCAAATGGTATGCAACTCTAGCAAGTTTCAGTACTTTTGAAACTCCCGATGTGGATTTTTGCCCCATGCTCTTATGACCTTGGCGTGAGGTCAAAATGTCATAAGTCACATGTCAAGTTCTTCCCATCATTATCCAGGTTAATTTGAACCCACCCGTACATACCCTTGACGTAGGCTAAAATAGCAGTACGACTGTCTCAAACCAACGCATTCTATCTATGCAACAGATAAATATCCGGCAGCTACCAATCACTATGCCTTGGCGTGAGGTCAAAATACATAGCTTGAATACTACCGAATATTTAACTGAAATGATGGAGGGCTACGGATGGTTTTGGCAAAACCGTGAACGTAGTGAACTTGATTTAGTCGATGGAACGAGATAGCTTTTAAATGGAGTGGCTCAAACTCCGCATTTTAAAAGTTTGTTTTGAAAAGAACCGAGTGGTTTTTCGAAAGTGTTCCAACGACTTTTACTTGGTTTATTTTCTTGCATTAGTTCTTTTAATGCGTGATATTCTTGCATTAGTTCTTTTAATGCGTCCCATCATTTAATCCTACCATTGCAGAAAACAACCAAAATATGACGTACGCTTATGCCATTCGTATTCGCCACTGGGCCCCGTCATTACCCGTTAGGTTACATAACTAACGACAGAGCGGGGGTTGGGCTAGCGCGGCTGTAAAACATAAGCAACGCCTAAATAATATCATATATAGATATTCTGCAATGATAAACATTTCAGATCACAGATGAACACATTGGATATACTAGGAACCTGCAATTCGTACGAGCCTGTAACGAAAAGCAGATTACACGGTCACGGTGAATAGCCAAAACCCCACCCAAGACCCCTACGGGTGCGGCAAACTACCCGCCAAGTACCCGAAGCGAAGCAACCTCCCTCATCCCCGTGAGTAGGCCACTCGGCACTTCGGCATACCCGGTAGTTTGTGCACCCCCTCCATGGGTCTATCCTAAGAGCAAAAACAGTAAAAAGAAATTATACAATGACGGCTACAACCCCGACCCGGTTGTGCGGCCATACAAATAATTATTACATCAATTTACAAATTTACATGAATTGAAAGAAAAGAAAACTCTCGTCTCACAACCCCCGGCTATTCACCCGCGACAATCCAATGAATTCATATACACATTCCAGCAACATTACAGATCACAGATTTGTATAACCCCCACTAATCGACATATAGCGACTAGCAGACGTTCAATACAAATATCACATTACAGAAAAACCCGTCAGCTAAAGTCTTTTAGAAGTTCGATCAAAAATATGGATTTTCAGGACCCCAAAAATAAAATTTTCGTTCTGGAAAATCTGGGCTGAAAATACATATACCAAAATTCCTAAAATACCCCTATAAGCACACTGTAACAAAGAACAACCAGAGAGGAGCCAAGACGGCCGCGGAACCGCGGCAATAGCAAGCTATTGCCGCGTTTCCACGGCTAAATGATGAGATCGTGGGACCGTCTTTCTACAGTGCACTCTAAAAACCTGAGTCGATTTTTGATGCATGATTTATTAATTTTACAGAACATAAAAAATCGACAGCAACTTTGAAAACGGGGTTCATTTCGGGACTTTTTCTTTGATCGATCTTCTAGCTACTTTGCTAACATGTTAGATAGAGTTTAACTAGGCTCTGATACCACTGTAAGTCCATGCTACCTCTCCCGGTACTTTCGGGCATGCGGAATTTGATAAAAAACGATTTTCTTAGAGGTGGTAACATGGACTTAAAACCAGGATCTTTGTTAAACATCTAACTAACAACCTAACTACGAGTTGCTAACTACTCGGTTAGGGGGTTATACCTTTCTATTTCTCGAACTCCTTCGTCTTCAAGCTTCGATGGTCGTCCGGATCGCCTTCACTCCGTCGTCTCCTTGCGCCGAAGATAGATCCACCTCGAAAGCTTCAACCTTTGGCTCCTTCTTCGAACTTTGAAGAAACTAGTTTACTCGGTTTGCTAAACCTTGTGAACTAGAGTGAGTAGAGAAGAGTTTGTATGGGATTCTATCTATGGTTCTTGATTCTCAACTCATGAGACAAGTGAACCATAGAGTCAAGAGAGGGAGAGCAAGAGGAGGAAGATGAGAGCTCAAGAACAAGAGAGAGAATGAGCATGAAAGAATGAGAGAAGACTTTTCTCATTTGGCTCTCATAATCCAAAACAATCATAACACATCATATCAATCAAGTATTATGTGATGGTTTAAGCAACCATAGCCATATCATTTCATGCACTCATTTTGCACAAAAGAGCAAGCAAGCAAAAGTCTTTGCCATGAAATGATAGCTATGGTTATAATGATGGTCAACTAGTCAAGCCTAGTCCACCGGTCAACAAAGTCAACAAATCAACAAAAGTCAACTAGTCAACAACTCAACAACTATGTCACCATAATACCTAATTAATATAATTGTTAATCACATATCATATTCTCATTAGGGTTGAGCAAAAAGTCAATAGTCAACTGTCAACGGTCAACAACCCTAATGAGAATCCTCCGCCTCTATCTCTCCGTCAACTGTGCATACACACCCGCATCCGCGTTCCGAGGAACACGAATACAAACTGGATAAATCCTATCCCAATACATACACTAGGATCTGGCTTAAACCAAAGCCCGCTAGTGTCTACTGTCCGGACATTGTACGTGCACAAGTGCACGGATGTGACCGAACCCTGTCGCAAAACCATGCGACCTGCCGCAAAACCATGCGACCTCTACTCTTTTGCCTAAAGGCGAATAGCTTTATGTGTGGGACTCTAAAGACTCGACACTACGCTGGCAGTGGGTTTAACCACAGACCGCAAGCGGCACTAGCTGTGCGTAACTGTCCCCAGGTAGAAGCCGACAAGAAGACTGACAAGGTGAAACCCATCTGAACTCCTACTGAGCCTGAATGTGACAATCTCCGTACAGTCCGGTCTGTTCGTCTGATACATCGCATGGCGGGCCTAGGGGGCGGTAAACGTCAGTCCCCTAATAGCTGTACAAGTCGTGTCGGAGTGAAGCCCAAAACACCCTGAGATAACACAGGAAGCCTACCAGTATATCTCGATTGCCCTGGCCAGGGACTGCTCGTGTAATGACTCTCCTAGACACAGCGCGATGTCAACCCCCAATACCGGGAGAGACGAATCCTGTCTAACCGTCACTGCCTCCAAATGCTTCGGGACTGCACCCAACTACCACCTGTTTGCACGACTCCTTTGAGACGTGGTAGGGTAGTAATCAAAGTACAGTGGGAACACACTCGAGACGAAGTGACAGTGTCAAGTCAGCGGACTAAGCTGTACTCATGTCACCTGGGAACTGATAACTGACGATAGGTATAATACCAACCGGTCAGTTCCCGACGAGTCATGTCCAGTGTACTCGTAACCCAACGAGCACCCGCATACTATCTCCAGTACGACTTACTGAAGGCTGTGGGACAGACCGTCTCCCACTCTGGGATGAGAAGCGCATGCGCTAGTCTACTCCGGAGTATCGATGCCCTGTCTCGATAGTCCTGCGACTAGGGACCTGCATAAGGATGTGCTTATAGATTACCCAGCCCCCACTAGTGTGACTGCCATCACAACGCTGGTAAAAAGATCCTAAGGGCTCCACTAATGTGTATAGGTGATATACTGAAATAAACACAAGTACACATTGAAGTAGAAACAAACCAAGTAGCATACTACTATATTGAGCAAGATTGTTTATACAAGGTGAATATCCCAAGCTTCCATTAAGTAATATACAAACTAGTATGATACAGTAATGGCCTCTAGGGCATATACACTAACATCGACTTGATTATACAGTCCCTTCCCTCTACCTATGCCCAATTCATATTGAACTTCAATATGCAAAAGATGGAAGTTTCACTTCCTGAGCTCCTCAACATGCTGAGGGTGGCAGAGGGCACCTTGAAGAAAACCAAGGAAACACTCGCTCTGTTTATTGGGGAATCTTCTTCTACTAAATCCAAGGTTAAGGCCAATGGGAAGAAGAAGAAGACCCCCACCAAACTGAGGGGAGGTGTGCAGAAAGTGCAGGGAAAGGGAAAGGAAAAGAATGGGGAGCCAGCCACAAAGGAAGAATGCTTCTATTGTCAGAAAAAGGGGCATTGGAAGAAGGACTACTGGGCCCTAAAAGCCAAGAATCAGGATACGAAGCAAGTTGTGGCTTCAACTTCAGGTGTGTTCATGATTGAAAACTGTTTCTCTATAAACTCTACTTCCTGGGTATTAGATACCGGATATAGATCTCACATCTGTAATTCATTGCAGGCGCTGAAAAGCCGTAGAGTTTTGCGGAAAGGTGATATGACCCTCAGGGTTGGCAACAGAACCAGTGTGGATGCTGTTGCAGTAGGAGAATATCACCTAGGATTGGTTAGTGGACATATTTTGTTATTGCATAACTGCTTTTGTGTACCCAGTATGATGTGTAATATTATCTTTGTATCTTTTTTTTCTAATAAAGGATATAATTTTGCACTTGAAAGCAATGTCATAAACTTTCACCTAAATCATGAAATGGTTGGGTTGGGTACACTTAATAAAGGAATATACATTCTCAATCATCATCAAGTTTTCAATGTCTAAAACACACTAAAACGAAAGACTTCAGAATCAAACCAAGTTTTCTTATGGCATTGTAGATTTGGTCATATCAATGAAATACGGTTGACCAAGTTACATAAAGATGGATACTTAGATCCGTTTGAGTATCAATCATATGCAACTTGTCAATCTTGTATCAGAGGAAAAATGACAAAAACTTCGTTCACTGGACACAAAGAAAGAGCAACTGAGCTCTTGGGACTCATACACAGCGACGTGTGTGGGCCAATGTCTACGCATGCAAGAAGTGGCTATTCCTACTTCATCACTTTCACCGATGATTTCTCAAAGTATGGACATGTATTATTAATGAAACATAAATACAAGGCCTTTGAGAAATTCCAAGAGTATAAGAATGAAGCGGAAAAGAAAACCGGCAAAAGTATCAAGATGCTCCGATCTGATCGGGGTGGTGAATACTTAAGTGCTGAGTTCCTGGAACATCTAAAAGAGAATGGAATTCTCTCTCAGCTTACTCGTCCATACACACCACAACATAACGGTGAATCAGAAAGACGGAATCACGCCTTACTTGATATGGTGCGTTCCATGATGAGTAATGCTGAGTTGCCGCCCTCCTTCTGGGGTTATGCACTAGAATCTGCTGCATACTTATTGAATAAGGTTCCAACTATGTCGTGCCTACGACTCTATATGAAATGTGGAGTAGGAAGAAACCCTGTTTTAAGTATCTTAAGATATGAGGTTGTCCTGCTTTTTTCAAAAAGGTTCATCCGGACAAACTCGAGGCACGTTCAGTGTTGTGTAAGTTTATGGGATACCTCAAGGACTCTAGGGGTATTATTTCAATTACACTGATGAACAAAGGTCTTTGTTTCTCATCATGCCCGCTTCATAGAAACTCAATTTCTTGAAAAGGAGATAAGTAATAGCGCAATAGATTCCAGAACCACAAACTATTACTGAAAACTTAGTAGAACCTGAGATTTCAGTAGAACCGGACGTACCTACGCCACTCTGCAGATCTAATAGACAGTCTCAACTTCCAAAGAGATACTACGGTTTTCTCGTAGATGGGGATCGTGTAAGTCCATGTTACCCATCCCGGTAGTTAACGGGGAGGCGGAATAGGTAAAAATCGAATTTTTCTTAGCAAGGTAACATTGACTATCCATGAGGATCTTTGCTAAACACTAACTAGCAA
This sequence comes from Agapanthus africanus, assembly GCA_030015575.1. Classification (NCBI taxonomy): domain Eukaryota; kingdom Viridiplantae; phylum Streptophyta; class Magnoliopsida; order Asparagales; family Amaryllidaceae; genus Agapanthus; species Agapanthus africanus. The sequence continues at coordinate 39,709,164 of JASDDO010000016.1, read as the reverse complement.
ACTAACTAGGAGTGTTAACTATTAGGTTAGATGATTATACCTCAAGTTACTAGTCCTTCTTCTCCTTGTTGTGCTTGTCCTCGATTTGAGCTCCTTGGAGTGATGGTGGATGATGCCTCCTCACCGGTTTCTTAACGTCAAAGAATATCCATCGAAAGGTCTCTACCTTGAGCTCCAACTTCTATAATGAAGTAACTAGAGTGCTTGGTATGCTAAACTAAGAACCCTAGAGTGAGTAGAGAGGGATTTTGGTGGTTTGGTCTCAATGGCCCTTGATTTTCAACTCATGAAACACTAGGGCTTGAGAGAGAGGAAGAAGGAGAGAGAGCAACCATGAGAGAGAATGTCTACAAGATAAATGAGGAGTGAGCTCTCATATTAGGAAAACGAATAATAAGTTTGATTTTGGTAATTGTCATGGTTGATATTGATTTGACCATTATCATGTCACAATTAATGCTAAGCAAAATATCTTTTGCTCAACAAAATATCTAAGCCAACAATGGTCAAATGGTCAAACCAAATTATCCATAAAACAATTATCTCTAATAAAAATTAGTAATCAATTTCCACCACCTCATAATGGTTTTAATCAAGTCAATGGTCAAAACCCTAATGAGGTGTGTCCTTCTCTGAAGCTGTCAACTGTATATACATACCCGCATCCGTGTTCCGAAGAACACGAATACAATGAGACTAAACCAACCCAAAATCAAATACTAGGATCTGGCTTAAACCAAAGCCCACTAGTATCAACTGCCCGAATACCAAATGCACACAAGTACACGTATGTGAACGAACCGCGTTGTAAAACCATATGACCTTTGCTGCGTTTCGCCCAAAGGTGAACAACCCTCTGTGTGGGACTTTAAATACTCGATACTATGCTGGCAGAGGGTTTAACCACAGGCTGCAAGTGGTACTAGCGGTACGTAACGGTCCCCAGGTAGATGTCGATAAGAAGGCCGATGAGGAAAAACCATTCGAACTCCTACTGAGCCTGAATGTGAAAATCTCCGTACAGTCCGGTCTGTTTGTCTAAGAGTATCGCATATCAGGCCTAGGAGGGCGGTGAACGTCAGTCCCCTAATAGCGGTATAAGTCGTGTCGGAGTGTAGTCCAAAACACCGTGAGAAACTACTGGAGTACCTACCAGTAAATCTCGCTTGCCCTGGCCAGGGACTTTGTGTAATGGCTCACTAAACACAGCGCGATATCAACCCCCAATACCGGGAGAGACGAATCCTATCTAACTGCCACTGCCTCCAAAAGCTTTGGGATGCACCCAACTACTACCTGTTTGCACGACTCAATAGAGCCGTGGTATGGTAGTAATCTAAGAACAGTGGGAACACACTTGAGGCGAAGCAGCAGTGTCAAGTTAACGGACTAAGCTGTATGAAAGGTTAGCCTAGCACCTCATGAAGGGTTTGGAAGCATCACATGTACTAAAGGTGGAGTCTTTAGGGTGCTAAGTTAACAAACATCGGATCGTTCCTAGAAAATTAGGGTTTCTAAAACTTGCATATCATCATATGAAAGAAAAGCTAGGGTTTAGAGAGTACAACTTTTGTAGCTCCCTACGCTAGACTCCTAGGCTACTTGGGGTTTGAAAAAGCTCCGCTTGAACTCCTCTAGGTCACCGATGATCCGCCCGGAGTCCGCTTTGTCCAAGCTTGCAACTTCACCCGATCAAGAGAACGAAATCAAGCTAACACTCCAAACAAGTGGGCTAGACTTGTGTAGAATGGTGTTGTGGTTCTCTTTCTCACTTCAAAATCCTAACTTGATGAGTACATTTCTCACTTGAAAAGTTTAGAGAGCAAGAGATCAAGGTTGATGAAGATGATGGCTTTTTGAGAAAAAGAGAAGAAAAACTCTCATAAGAAAAATGAAAAATATAAGTATATATATTTTCCATCTTTCATTTCAAACCATGGTTAATTATAAAGATATTATTTTATTTGAGTTAAAAACAAAAAAGGAAAATAAACCAAGGGTTAAAAGGTAGGTAAGCATGGTAAGGTAAAGAAGAGTGTAGAAACATTCTATGATTTAACCCTTTTTCTTTTCCTTTTTGTTTTAATTCAAAAGCAATAATAATCCATATAAAGACCATGGTGTGATTCTTATATTGCCACCATTCTCATTGTATAAGCAACCATGATAGAATGATGTATGTATGCATGTGTGCCTGCACATCCAAATGTGCATGAACAAGAAAGAATGCATACATGCATGCATACATCCAAAAGAAACAAGATAGGATTTCTAGTGAGAAGCTAATGGTTAAATGATAAATCAACACTTGATTTATCAATCCGGCCATATCACATATGACCCCACCAAAAGCAAGCCGCCCGATCAATATACGGTATCCTATACGCGCATTTTAATCGGGTCCATGCGCATATCGCATACGCGGACCACAACATTTCGCCTGGTCTAGGAAACTCCATTGTGGGACTCTAAAACTCGTCAATACACCGGCAGTGGGTGATGATCATATCAAGCACCCCCAAGCCGCAAGCGGTCAGCTAAACGTAACGGCCACCCGGGTATTGAGCGATCAGAAGAAAACAAGTGAACCTGCTACAACTCCCGTCGAGCCAATCGGCAACACTTCTCGTACAGTCCGGTCTCCACGTCTGATATGTCGTATATCAAGTCTAGGGGTGGTAAACGTCAGACCCCAATAACCGATAAGTCGTGCCGATAAGAGGCTCATAACGGGTCGAGAAACTACTGGTAACACTTACCAGCAAATCTCTGAATCAGCCCTGGCCAGGGACTTCCCTGTTACGGCCAATCGAGCACAGCGCAACATCAACCCCCAATATCGGGAGAGACGAAACCCCTCCTATCGCTCATTGCCTCCATGTGACTCGGGACTGTACCCAAAAACCACCGTTTTGCATGCCCTCATGGACGTGGTAAGGTGGAAATCAAAGCACAGTGGGAATCACACAAGACTCTATGACGATCTCGGGTCTACAGACTAACCTGCACAAGTGTCACCTGAGAACTGCCATCTGACGTGAGGTATAATACCATCTTGGAGTTCTCGGTGAGTCCGTCCAGTGTACCCAGTCTCCACTGAGCACCCGTATACCATCTTCGATGTCAAACACCAATGGATATGGGATCATCCATCGCCCATCTCAAGGGTTGAGAAGCGTATACGCTAGTCTACTCTGGTATATCGATGCCCTGTCTCGATACACCCACGACTAGGGACCTTGAAGGATTTACTTATGGACTACCATGTCCCCACTAGTATGATCTGCATCATAGTCCAGGTAGCCAAGTACACATCCTAAGGGCTTTACCAACATGTAACTATAAGACAGTATAAAGAGACTAGTATACATGTTAAGATAAAGTGCAACCAGATAGCATACTATCATATCGAGGAAGAAATTCATCTCTATATATGTCCAAGCATCCAATATAATATACATCATCTGTACAATACTGGCCTCTAGGGCATACATACAACTAACAATCTCCCACTTGCACTAGGGCCAGCTGCTGTAGTATCGCATACCGAGCATCCGAAGAGTCTCTCAAACTGTATCTGGGGAATGGCCTTCGTGAGTGGATCCGCTGTGTTATTCTTCGTGTCAACCCTCCTGACCTCGATCTCCCGGCGATCAACTATCTCCCGGATCAGGTGATACCGCCTTAGAATATGCCTAGATCGCTGATGAGACCTGGGTTCCTTGGCCAAAGCCACCGCTCCATTGTTATCGCAATACAAAGGTATTGGATGCTCAATGGATGGAACCACTCCAAGTTCACTAATGAACTTTTGATCCAGACAGCCTCTTTGGCAGCATCGTTGGCAGCGATGTATTCAGCCTGCATCGTCGAGTCTGCCACGGTTTCCTGGTTGGAACTCTTCCAGCTAACCGCCCCTCTGTAAAGGGTAAAGACAAATCTCGACTGCGACTTAGAGTCGTCCTTATCACTCTGGAAGCTCGAATCGGTAAAGGACTCCACTTGGAGTTCTCCGTTACCATACACCAAGAGCATCTCCTTAGTCCTTCGTAAGTACTTGAGAATGCTCTTCACAGCTGTCCAGTAACTCTTTCCAGGATCAGCTTGATACCTGCTCACTACACTTAGTGAGTATGCTACATCGGGTCTGGTACATAGCATCGCCTACATGATAGAGCCTACAGCCGAAGCATAGGGTATCCCTTGCATGCGAGCTCTCTCCAAATAAGTCTTAGGAGACATCTCTTTGGAGAGAGTGATTCCAGAGATTGTGGGTAAGTTCCCACGCTTGGATTCTTCCATACTAAACCTCTTTAGTATGGTGTCAATGTACCTGGATTGGGACAATCCCAATATCCGTTTGGATCTATCTCTATAGATCCTAATTCCCAATATGCAGGAGGCATCACCAAGATCTTTCATCGAGAATCTTTGTGATAAGAAGAGCTTGACTGATTGCAGCATAGGAATATCATTTCCTATCAAGAGTATGTCGTCCACGTACAATATGAGGAAGACAACCTTACTCTCTGCCACCTTCTTGTAGATACAAGGTTCATCTACGTTTTTGACGAAATCAAACTCTTTGATAACGACGTCAAAGCAGATGTTCCAACTCCGCGATGCTTGCTTTAATCCATAAATGGATTTAAGCAGCTTGCACACCTTCCCGCTTCTCCCACTATCTACGAAGCCCTCTGGCTGAGTCATGTACACGCACTCTTCTAAATCACCGTTTAGAAAGGCGGTCTTAACATCCATTTGCCAGATTTCGTAATCATGATATGCAGCGATGGAAAGCATGATCCGGATGGATTTAAGCATAGCTACTGGAGAAAAGGTCTCGTCATAGTCCACTCCTGGTCTTTGACGAAAACCCTTTGCTACAAGTTTAGCTTTGAAAGTCTCCACTTTCCTATCTACACCAAGTTTTTTCTTGAAGATCCACTTGCTCCTAATGGGTTTTACCCCTTCAGGAGCAACTTCCAAAGTCCATACTTTGTTAGTGTACATGGATTCCATCTCGGACCGTATAGCATCCAGCCATTTCATTGAGTCCCTACTCGTGATGGCCTGCTCGAAGCTAGTTGGGTCATCATCCTCCATGATGCAATCCTCGCTCCCACCATCCATGAGAAAACCATAATATCTCTCAGGTTGGCGAGGAACCCTACTAGATCGGCGGAGTGGCTGGGGTTCATTGGGAACTCCTGAATCCTCTGGTTCCACTAAATTTTCTGTTGTGGTTTGTTCAGCTGGAACCTCTTCCAGTTCTACCTCAGGGCCACTAATCTCTTTTGCAAGAAATTCCTTTTCTAAAAAGGTGGCATGTTGAGCAACAAATACTCTTTGTTCCTCACTGTGATAGAAGATATACCCTCGCGAATGCTTGGGATATCCAACAAATTTACACAAAACAGACCTTGCCTCGAGTTTGTCCGGTTTTTGTCTTTTGACATAGGTCGGGCAACCCCATATCTTTATAAAATTAAGATATGGTCTCTTCCCTCCCATATCTCATATGGGATGGTAGGCACAGATTTGGTAGGAACCCTATTCAGTAGGTATGCTGCTGTTTCCAGTGCATATCCCCAGAAGGAAATAGGTAACTCAGCTACACTCATCATAGAGCGCACCATATCTAATAGGGTGCGGTTCCTCCGTTCTGATACACCGTTGTGCTGTGGTGTATATAGAGGAGTCAGCTGAGAGAGAATCCCATTCTCTTTTAGGAAGTCCAGGAATTCAATGCTCAAGTATTCACCTCCTCGATCAGATCGTAGGATTTTAATACTTTTTCCGGTTTGGTTCTTGACTTCTTATTTATATTCTCTAAATTTCTCAAAAGCTTCTGATTTGTGTTTCATCAGGAACACATACCCGAACCTATAGAGATCGTCAGTGAATGTAATGAAGTACGAAGAACCATCCCTGGTATGTGTAGACATGGGACCGCATACATCACTATGTATCAGTCCCAAGAGTTCGGTAACTCTTTCTCCGTGTCCCGTAAACGGAGTTTTGGTCATCTTGCCTTTGAGACATGACTGGCAAGTGTCATAAGATGAAAATTCAAACGGATTCAAATATCTATCCTTATGCAACTTAGCTAGTCGTGTCGCATTGATGTGACCCAGTCTACAATGCCACAAGAAAGATTCGTTCAGTTCTGAACTATTCCTCTTGTGTGTGTTTGTTATGCTTAGAACTGTTGATTGATTTAGAACATAAATGCCATTTCATAACGTGCCTTATCCAACCAACTTTTGGTTACGGAAAATGTTCATAACATTATTCTGTAATACAAAATTATATCCCTCTTTGCTCAACAAAGAAACCGATATAATGTTGCATATCAGGTTCGGCATGTAATAGCATTCGTTCAGAATCAATGTATTACCAGTTGGTAATGCAAGGTGATATTCCCCGACAGTCTTAGCTGCAACATTTGCACCATTTCCAACTCTTATGTCTTTACAACCTTCTCCAAGTTCTCTACCATTCCTAAGCCCATGTAACTGATTACATATATGGGATCCTGACCCGGTATCTAATACCCAGGACGTAGGGCAAATGGAGAAACGGTTCTCTGTAACGAACACACCCGAAGAAAATACATCAACATGTACTTTCTTCATTCGGGTGGCATGGGAATCCTGGTATTCCCCTATGTCCTGATCAGTCCTATAACTCTTATAAGAAAGAACGGAACCAACGTTCCCCAGCACAGTATAACATGCGGGTTCAGTCAATACATCCATATTATTATCTTGATTAAGGCATGACATGGTCACTACCTGGAGAGAGAGAGAAGAAAACACTTTAGCGTATGCTCTTGCAAGATCATATTGGTTTTTATCTTATCTAATCAGGATGGCTCCCACTGTTTTTATCAAATTTTCCTTCAAACCATAAAAGGAAAGACTAGCCGGGATTAATTACACCCTACAACTTTGCCGATCTTTCAGCCAGGCCAGTGTCTGTACTTTGAGGGAGGTTCCCCGTGCTTTCGCACGGACCTAATTAAAGTAAACCTCGTTTTCCCAGAGGCATAACCCCGTTGACACCTTTCTAGACACCTACTTGATCGGCTAATTGTCCTGTGTAAAACTCTCCCGGGAGTAACAATTACTCGCAGTGGGTATCGGGGTCCAACTATCTCATAGAAGGTATGCAATCTCATTGCAAATTTCAACACTTGAAATTCCCGATAATATTTTGCCCCAAGCATTCTATGACCTTGACGGAGGTCAACAAACCACAGGGTGCAAGTCAAGTTCAACCCGTCATTTCTTGATTGAATCAAACCCACCCGCACGACCCTTGACGGAGGTCAACAAGGTCGTACGACTACCCTAATCCAATCTGCATCACATTCATAAGCAGATAAATACTAGTTAGCTACCGCACACTATGCCTTGACAGAGGTCAACAAACGTAGAACGAATACTAAGTAGGATTTATCTGAAATGACGGAGGGCTACGACAGGTTTTTCTGAAAACCTATTGCGTAATGAACTTGATATCGTTGTAGAATCAAGTGAAGTTTTGAAATGGAGTGATTTTGAGGCTTTTATTAGTTTTGCTAAAGAGGTCACTCTCGGTGAAGGGATCTCGGCTCTTTCCTCATCGAATAAGGTACGGGATATATCATATATATCACTGTGCAAAGCAAAACTCCAAAAACAATCAAAAGCAAACCGAGTGTTGTAGCATCTTCCAGTTTTGCTAAAGAGGTCACTCCCGGTGAAGGGATCTCGGCTCTTTCCCCATCGAATAAGGTGCATGGTATATCATATATACCACTATGCAAAACAAAACTGTAGCTACCCTTTTATTTTTAAAATTTGATTCTACAACATCTTTTAGGTTTCTTTTCTTTCATTAATCACATTAATGAAGTCCCATCATTTAAGTCACCTAAACATCACAGATAAATACGACGTATACTTATGCCATCCGCATTCACCTCGATGTCCCCTCGTGCACCGTTAGGTTAGGTAACTAACGACAGAGCAGGGCAGGGCTAGTGCGGGTGCAAAACATAAGTAACGTCTATATAATATATCATATATACTATATAAAGTATCTATCACAGCACATCACATGATCACATCACAGATATCGCAGCAGAAACATAGATATAATGTGGGATATACTAGGACGTCCGTATTTAGTACTTAGCCAATAATAGAAAATACGGATTCCACAGTCGCGATGAATAGCCAAGCCCACACCCTGGACCTCTACGTGAGCGGCAAGCGACCCTACCAATTCTGGAGTTTAGGAGACGCGGTCTCGACTCCTCGAGATGGCCTCCCACTGAACCCCAGAACCCGGTCACCTATGCTCCCCTCCTTGGGTCCATCCTAATGCGGAAAAGTAAATAATATACAACACAGGTGGCAACAACCTCAACCCGGAAGTGCCCCAAATAAAAGAATATTACATTACATTTAAATTTACATGAATGAAAATATAAAACTCTCATCTCACATAAAACCCCCCGGCTATTCAATCGCGACAATCCTGCACATCATATCTCAGCAACACATAATATCATATATCATCAACGTAAGTAAGTATGCGTACCCCAATTGTCGTTGATGTATAGCAACGAAACCGGCGATATCGACATACTACACTTACGGTCACAGAAAAGAAAGTGTAAAACTGCAATATTTGGAATCCACATTCTCTTTAGACATCATAAATACGAAATATCACATACTTCGTATTTCATGTCCAACTATATGAATTCCACATATTGCATCACATTCCAGATAAATAGACGGTATTAAATTTTTCGAACGAACGATCAAATACCCAAGATTCGCTAAAGCTCAACACTTGAGCGGAGTTCAAAAACCCGGAGTGTGACACAGTGGTAGCGGTCCAGCCGTAGAAGGGTCAAGCCAACGCCTCACATGTGGCACGCCGTACTGCCCCAAACCGTAAGGTTCAAAAGGCAGTTAAAGACGGTCATATAATCGAGTTAAGGTTTGTTGTCTTCTATAGGGTCCAACACAAACAAACTTGCACGTATTTCCGAAAGATTTTAAACCCCGTGAAAAGTGAGCAAATGATACTCGTTCAAACACTTCAGTACATTCTAATTTATCCGGAAAAGTCACGAAATGAAAATTTCGATCGAATCGACGAGCCCAAAACCATCTCCAGAACAAACAACACAAAATTCAGATTAAAAATACCCTAAAAATTATACAAGCAGAAACAAGCATTACTGTACAAAATTCATGAAGTGATTGATGTGTACGGCCGCGGAACCGCGGCCTAAGCAAGCTTAGACCGCGTTTCCGCGGCAAGAAACACTGTTCACGGCATCGAATTTTACAGTAATTCTTTTATTTACCTACTGTAATTTTTACATATTTTTAATTCTAAAAAACAACAATTTTGAAAAAATGTCCAGAGAGCACTAAAAATCCGTATTTTTCGGTTCGATCGGAGTTTTAACTTCGGTAAAGTGTCGCCTAATGTTCTAGGTCGGCTCTGATACCAATGAAAGGTTAGCCTAGCACCTCATGAAGGGTTTGGAAGCATCACATATACCAAAGGTGGATTCTTTAGGGTGCTAAGTTAACAAACATCGGATCGTTCCTGGAAAATTAGGGTTTCTAAAACTTGCATATCATCATATGAAAGAAAAGCTAGGGTTTAGAGAGTACAACCTTTGTAGCTCCCTACGCTAGACTCCTAGACTACTTGGGGTTTGAAAAAGCTCCGCTTGAACTCCTCTAGGTCACCGATGATCTACCCGGAGTCCGTTTTGTCCAAGCTTGCAACTTCACCCGATCAAGAGAACGAAATCAAGCTAACACTCCAAACAAGTGGGCTAGACTTGTGTAGAATGGTGTTGTGGTTCTATTTCTCACTTCAAAATCCTAACTTGATGAGTATATTGCTCACTTGAAAAGTTTAGAGAGCAAGAGATCAAGGTTGATGAAGATGATGGCTTTTTGAGAAGAAGAGAAGAAAAACTCTCATAAGAAAAATGAAAAATATAAGTATATATATTTTCCATCTCTCATTTCAAACCATGGTTAATTATAAAGATATTATTGTATTTGAGTTAAAAACAAAAAAGGAAAATAAACCAAGGGTTAAAAGGTAGGTAAGCATGGTAAGGTAAAGAAGAGTGTAGAAACATTCTATGATTTAACCCTTTTTCTTTTCCTTTTTGTTTTAATTCAAAAGGAATAATAATCCATATAAAGACCATGGTGTGATTCTTATATTGCCACCATTCTCATTGTATAAGCAACCATGATAGAATGATGTATGTATGCATGTGTGCATGCACATCCAAATGTGCATGAACAAGAATGAATGCATACATGCATGCATACATCCAAAAGAAACAAGATAGGATTTCTAGTGAGAAGCTAATGGTTAAATGATAAATCAACACTTGATTTATCAATCCGGCCATATCAAATATGACCCCACCAAAAGCAAGCCGCCCGATCAATATACGGTATCCTATAAGCGCATTTTAATCGGGTCCATGCGCATATCGCATACGCGCACCACAACGTTTCGCCTGGACTAGAAAACTCCATTGTGGGACTCTAAGAGTCATCAATACGCCGGCAGTGGGTGATGATCATATCAAGCACCCCCAAGCCGCAAGCGGTCAGCTAAACGTAACGGCCACCCGGGTATTGAGGGATCAGAAGAAAACAAGCGAACCTGCTACAACTCCCGTCGAGCCAATCGGCAACACTTCCCGTACAGTCCGGTCTCCTCGTCTGATATGTCGCATATCAAGTCTAGGGGTGGTAAACGTTAGACCCCAATAACCGATAAGTCATGCCGATATGAGGCTCATAACGGGTCGAGAAACTACTGGTAACACTTACCAGCAAATCTCTGAATCAGCCCTGGCCAGGGACTTCCCTGTTACGGCCAATCGAGCACAGCGCAACATCAACCCCCAATACCGGGAGAGACGAAACCCCTCCTAACGCTCATTGCCTCCATGTGACTCGGGACTGTACCCAAAAACCACCGTTTTGCACGCCCTCATGGACGTGGTAAGGTGGAAATCAAAGCACAGTGGGAATCACACAAGACTCTATGATGATCTTGGGTCTACAGACTAACCTGCACAAGTGTCACCTAAGAACTGCCATCTGACGTGAGGTATAATACCATCTGGGAGTTCTCGGCGAGTACGTCCAGTGTACCCAGTCTCCACTGAGCACCCGTATACCATCTCCGATGTCAAACACCAATGGATATGGGATCATCCATCGCCCATCTCATGGGTCGATAAGCGTATATGCTAGTCTACTCTGGTATATCGATGCCCTGTCTCGATACACCCATGACTAGGGACCTTGAAGGATGTACTTATGGACTACCATGTCCCCACTAGTATGATCTGCATCATAGTCCAGGTAGTCAAGTATACATCCTAAGGGCTTTACCAACATGTAACTATAAGACAGTATAAAGAGACTAGTATACATGTTAATATAAAGTGCAACCAGATAGCATACTATCATATCGAGCAAGAAAGTCATCTCTATATATATCCAAGCATCCCATATAATATACATCATCTGTACAATACTGGCCTCTAGGGCATACATACAACTAACACTTGTAGGGTTCCTAGGCACACTAATGAGGTCTCATAAGTGATCAAACATGGCTAATTCAAAATTTTCCATGTGCCTACAAACTCTAATACGGATCGTTAACTAGATGTATAGACGATGCAATGCAAGTTAACAACTTTAACAAAAAGGGAAGGGGCTACAATCTTTGTAGATCCGGTCCTCCACCTCCATAGCTCCGTGATGAAGTCCCTCCGCTGTACCCATCGGATCTCGGACTCTCGCGGTGGTTTTATCGAAGAATTGTTCAGGCTAGGTCGTCGACTTCGATGCCAAAGATGATCTACGTCGAGGCAACTCAAGATCAAACTCCAACTTCACCAAGTCATGAAACTTGTGAAGAAAACACCCTATACTACTTGGCAAGTGGTAGAGGATGAAGAAATTGGAAGTGGGTTCACTTTAGAATTGGATTTCTCACTCTTTTTCTCAAGTTGCCATTGATGGAGGCAAGGTTTCTTCTTGTTGATGATGAAGAAGAAGAAGAAAGAATATGATAAGTATTTTTCAAATAGAAAAAAAATGATACTTATCATATAGCAACCATGATTAAGTGTAGAGACTAAACTAGGGTTAAGTTGAATGGTTAGGGTTAGGACATGAAGTCAAAATGGTCACTTAGTCAAAGCTTCATGAAGCTTCAACAACAAAACAAATTATGCCACCATTTCATTCTTGCCCAAAAAATGAATTAAGAGAATAAATAAATGAATAAGTAAAATGTAAACCCTAACCATTAACATAACCATGGTTTAAATCATATACTTAAACTTTCATGTATCATCAAACATGATACAATCAAGTGCACAAAAATACATCACATATACAATGTGCACAACAAGTGAGAAAATCCTTTTTAAAGTGAACCAATACTAGTTAATGCAAAGTAATATATCAAATATATAATTATGCATTAAATCATTAAATCGATACTTGATTTAACGATCCGGTCATATCGCATATAACCGACTAATATCCAATGTATCGGCTCATCGAATCAATCTTCGATTCGATAACTAGGTTATATCGCATACAACCAATCGATACATTCAACGCAAGAATAGAATACGGTATCACATACACACATTATTCTCGATCTCGCACATATCTCATATGCGCTCCTATTTCGTTTCGCTTGAGCCAGGAAACCTCTGTGTAGGACTCTAAAGACTCGTCAATACGCCGGCAGCAGGTGATGATCATATCAAACACCCACAAGCCGCAAGCGGTCTGCTAAACGTAACGGCCACCCGGGTATTGAGCGATCAGAAGATCGATGAGCAAGCCCGCTCACACTCCTGTGAATCCAACCAGTAACACTTACCGTACAGTCCGGTCAGTTCGTCTGATATGTCGCATATCTCGCCTAGGGGTGGTAAACGTCAGACCCCAATAGCTTAATAAGTCATGCCGACGTAAGGTCCATAACAATCGTGAAACTACTGATAACTCTTACGAGTATATCACTACAACCCTGGCCAGGGATTTCCTGTTATGGCAAGTCGTGTATAGCGCAACATCAACCCCCAATACCGGGAGAGACGAATCCCCTCCTATCGCTCATTGCCTCCATGTGAATCGGGACTGTACCCAAAAACCACCTGTTTGCACGACTCAGTAGAGCCGTGGTAGGGTGGAAATCAAAGCACAGTGGGAGACACACAAGACTCTATGACGATCTCGGGTCAACAGACTAAGCTGTACCAGTGTCACCAGAGAACTGCCATCTGACGTGAGGTATAATACCATCTTGGAGTTCTCGGCGAGTCCGTTCATTGTACCGAGTCTCCACTGAGCACCCGCATACCATCTCCGATGTCAAACACCAATGGATATGGGATCATCCATCGCCCATCACATGGGTCGAGAAGATATACGCAAGTCTACTCTGGAATATCGATGCCCCGTCTCGATATTCCCACGACTAGGAACATTGAAGGACGTACTCATGGACTACCCAGGCCCCACTAGTATGATCTACATCATAGTCCTGGAAGTCGAGTACACATCCTAAGGGCTTTATCAACATGTAATCAGAGAGACAGGAAGTATACATGTTAAGATAAAGAGCAACCAGATAGCGTACTATCATGTCGAGCAAGAAAGTCCTACCTATATATGTCCCAATATCCACTACAATATACATCCAATGTACACTAATGGCCTCTAGGGCATACATATAACTAACAATCTCCCACTTCCACTAGGGCCATCCGTAGCACTAGTTGTAGTATCTAATACTCAACCATCCCTTAAAAGTCTCTCTTTGGGAAAAGGCCTTCATGTGTGGATCCGCCGTGTTTTCCTCTGAGTCTACTCTCCCAACCTCGATCACCCTGGAGATCAACTATCTCCATGATCAGGTGATGCTGCCTCAGAATATGTCTGGGTCACTGATTGGACCAGGGTTCCTGGGCCAAAGCCACACTTCCATTGTCACACAATGGTGGGAACCTAGTTCATCTTATGAACCACTATACACCCAAACTGCCTCTTTGGTAGTATCTTTAATAGCGATGTTACCAGCCTTTATTTTTTTGTTTGCCACGGTATCTAGCTTGGAACTCTTCCAACATACCGTCCCTCCATTGAGGGTAAAGACAATGCCTGTGACTGACATTCAGTCGTCTTTATCACCCTGGAACACTTCCAGTGATTCTCCCCAGGATCGATTGATACCATCTCACTACATCTAGTGAGAATCCTAGCATCCAATTACATCTATCTCATAGATGAAAACTCAGGATTTAGGAGGTATCACTTCGATCCTATTGGAGAATCCTTGTGATAAGAGAAGATTGACCGTGCGTAGTATAGGAAACTCTTTTCCTATCAAGAGTATGTTGTCCACGTACAATTCGAGGATGACCACCTTACTCTCTACTACCTTTTTGTATATACAAGGTTCATTTACCATTTTGATGAAGTCAAACACTTTGACTATCACATCAAAACAGACGTTCCAACTCCGCGATGCTTGCTTTATTCTGTAAAGCAACTTGCACACGTTTCCGCTGCTCCCACTGTTTACGAAGCTCTCTGGCTGTGTTCTTATAGACGTTCTCTTCTAAATCATAATTTTAGAAAAGCAGTCATGGCACCCAACCACCAGATATCGTAGTCATGGTATGTAGCAATGGCAAGTAGGATCTGGATGGACTTAAGCATAGTCCCTGGAAAAGGTTTCATCATTATCCATTTCTGGTTGATGACGAAAACCTTTAACAAGTCTAGCTTTGAAAGTTTCAACTTTTCCATCTACACCAAGTAATCTTCTCAAGATATACTTGCTCCTGATGGGGATTTAACCCTTCAGATATAGCAGCCAAAGTCCATAATTTGCTGGTGTACATGGATTCCATGTCAGATCGCTAAGCATCCAGCCATTCTTACAGAGTCCCTACTCTCGATGGCCTGCTCGAAACTAGTTGGCTCATCATCTCATGATGCATTCCTCGCTCCCACTGTCATCGAGAAACAAAAGTATCTCTCAGGCAGGTGAGGAACCCTACCAGATCGGCGGAGTGGCTGAGGTTCGTCGGAAACTATTGAATCCTTTGGTTCTGTCAAATCATCAGCTGCAGTTTTGTATAGCTGGAACCTTTCCAGTTCTACAGAACCGACCTCGCGTCGATCTTGTCCGGATTTTGCTTTTGACATAGGCCGGACAATCCTAAATCTTAACTTACTTAAGAGATAGGCTCTTCCCATACCATATCTTATATGGAGTGGTAGGCACTGATTTGATTCGAACCTAATTCAATAGGTATGCAGCTTCTCAAGTGCACAACCCCAAAAGGAAATAGGTAACTCAGTAATACTCATCATAGAGCACACCATATCTAATATTGTGCAATTGCTCCGCCCCGATACACCGTTGTGCTGTGGTGTATTCAGAGGAGTAATACTGAGAGAGAATCTCATTTTCTTTTAGAATACTCCAGGAATGCCATGCACAAGTATTCTCCTCCCTGATCTTATCATAGGACATAATACTTATACCCGTATTGGTTCTCTACTTCTAGCTTATATTCTGTGAATATCTCAAAAGGTTCGGACTTGTGTTTCAACAGGAACATATGTCTGAATCTTGAGAGATTATCAGAGAAAGTAATGAAGTATAAAGAACCAGTCCTGGTATATGTAGACATGAGACTTCACATATATCATCATGTATCAGTCCCAAGAGTTCATTAACTCTTTCTCTGTTTCCAATAAACAGAGCTATGGTCATTTAATCTTTGTGACATGACTGGCAAGTTTCACAAGATGTAAATTCAAACTGATTTAAATATGCATCTAAAATGTAACTTCAGCCAGTCGGGTCGCATTGATATGACCTAGTCTACAATGCCTCAAGAAGGAATCGTTCATTTCTGAACTCTTCCTCTTGTGTGTGTTCTGTATACTAGGAACTGTAGTTTGATTTAGAACGTCAATGCTTTTAGATAACGTGCCTGAACCGATCAACTTTTGATATAGGAAATGTTCAAAACATTATCCATCAATACAAAATTATATCCTTTCTTTACTAATAAAGAGAATGATATGATTTTGTATATCAGGTTCGGTATCTAATAGCATTTGTTTAGAATCAATGTATTGGTAATACAGGGTGACAGTGACCAACAGATTTGGCTGCAACACTTGCCCCGTTTTCTGTCTCATGAAACTTATCACCCGTTCTCAGTTTTTCTACCTTTTTGTAGCCCTATGTAACAGATTACATATCTGGGATCCTGATCCGGTATCAAAATACCCAGGATGCGGAGGATACTGAGTAACAGTTCTTTGTAATGAACACACTCGAAGGAGATGCATCATATGCACTTTCTTCGTTTGGACGGCATAGGAATTCTGGTATTCCTCTATTTCCTGCTCGGTCTTATACCAATTATAAGTTGGAGCGGGACCAACGTTCCCCAGCTCAGTATAACAAGCAGGTTCGGTCAATACATCCATATTATTATCTTGATTAAGGCGTGATATGGTCGCTACCTGGAGAGAGAGACAGATGAAAACACTCTGCGTGCGCTCTTGCAAGATCAGATTGGTTATTTATTTTATCTAATCAGGATGGCTCCCACTGTTTTTATCAAATCATCCTTCAAACCTTAAAAAGAAAGACTAGCCGGGATTAATTACACTCTACAAGTTCGCCAATCTTTACACCAGGCCAGTGTCGGTACTTTGAGGGAGGTTCCCCGTGCTTTCGCACGGACCTAATTACAGTAAACCTCGTTTTCCCAGAGGCGTAACCCCGTTGACACCTTTCTAGACACCTACTTGATCGGCTAATTGTAAAGTGCAAAACTCTCCAAGGAGTAACAATTACTCGCAGTGGGTATCGGGATCCAACTATCACATAGAAGGTATGCAATCTCATTTCAAATTTCAACACTTGAAACTCCCGATAATGGTTTTTACCCCTAGCACCTATGACCTTAACAATGGTCAACAAATCATAAGTACTAGTCAAGTTCTACTCGTCATTTCGTGATTAATTAGACCCACCCACATGACCCTTCACTAAGGTCAACAAAGTCATGCGACTGTCCTAACTAATCGCATCATATGCGGTGTAGGAAGACATCACTTAGCTACCGTACACTGTGCCTTAACTAAGGTCAACAAACACAGCACGAATACTAAGTACTCTACTTCCTAAAATGACGGAGGGTTGCGAATGGTTTTTATGAAAACCTTTAACGATTTGAACTTGATCTCGTTGCGGAATCAAATGGTTTTTAAATGGAATGTTTTTGAGGCTTTTCTAGTTTTGCTAAAGGGGTCACTCCCGGTGAAGGGATCGTCGGCCCTTTCCTCGTCGAATGAGGTGCGGGATATATCATATATATCACTGTGCAAAGCAGAAACTGTAGAAGCAATCAAAAGACAAACCGAGGGTTGTAGCATCTGCCAGTTATTGGTAAAGAAGTCACTCCCGGTGAAGGGATCTCGGTCCTTTCCTCATCGAATAAGGTGTAGGATGTTCTACAATGAACACCGCGATGCAAAGCAAGAACTGTAGCTACCTGTTTTATTTTTTGAAATTCGATTCCACAACATCAATTAGGTTTATTTTCTTTCATTAATCTCATTAATGAATGTCCCATCAATTAAGTCCACCTAAACATCACAGATAAATATAACGTACGCTTATGCCATCCGCATTCGCCTCGATGTCCCGTCTGCACCGTTCGGTTAGGTAACTAACGCCAGAGCGAGGCAGGGCTAGCGCGGGTGTAAAACATAAGCAATGTCTATATAATATATCATATATACTATATACTATATCTATCTGAACAAAACACATGATCACATCACAGATAACGCAGCAGAAAATATCATATGAAATATTGGATATACTAGGACGTCCGTGTTTTCAATACGAGCCAGTATAAAACACGGATTCCACGGTCATGATGAATAGCCAATCCCACACCCCTAGACCCCTACGAGAGCGGCAAGCAACCCTACCAATTCTAAGGTTAGGAGACCCGGACTCGACTCCTCGAGATGGTCTCCTACTGGACACTAGAACCCGGTTACTTATGCTCCCCTCCTTGGGTCTATCCTAATAAGGAAAAGTAAATAATATACAAAAGGTGAAATCTTCCGCAACCTGGAAGTGCCCCAATTAAAAGAATATTACATACAAGTTTTTACATGAATGAAAATGGAAAAACACTCATCTCACATAAAAACCCCCGGCCATTCAAACACGACGATCCAATATAACATATCCAGCAACACATAACATCACATGCCATCAACGTAAGTAAATATGCGCATCCCAATTGTCGTTGACATATAGCAACGAAACCGGCGATATCACATATTACACTTACGGTCACAGAAAAGAAAGTGTAAAACTACAACAGTTGGAATCCGCAATCTCTTTAGACATCGCATGCCTAACAATTATAAACCCCGCATTTTAGTCTCATTATCGAAAACTCTTTTCAATATCAAGTCGGGCAATTCAGCAAAATTCCCGACATCCTGATCGAATGCTCGTCGCAAACTTTAGTAGGCGGCCGCACCCCCGATGTCGTCGACGAAGTGCACCGAGGCGGAATACCGCTGCCGTGAGTACCCGAACGGATGCTTTCGGCGACGGGGTTCTCCTACAGTCACTTGGTCGGGGCTATGGAGTGAGGATGTCTATTAAGTTTACCCGGCGAGTATCCGCGTACGCTACATGATTGCGACGGACTTTTGATCACATCAAAATTCCGTGGCAACCAATCAAGTGAAACTAAACTGCTATGTTTATAACATTCATTCAGTTATCTCATAACTACTTGTGGATTCCAATTATTGTATCACATTCCGGATAAATAGAAAATGTTAAACTTTCCGATTGAACAATCGAACAACCAAGTTTTCCCGATACAGCTCAACACATGAAATAATTTTAAAAACATTCACTTCGTGCCTCAGTACCAACGGTCCAGCCGTAGAAGGGTCAAGCCAACTCCTCACATGTGGCACGCCGTACTGCCCCAAACCCTAGGGTTCAAAGGGCAGTTCAAGACGGTCACATAATCGAGTTAAGGTTTGTTGTCTTCTAGAGGGACCATCGCGTTACTTGCACTACTTAGAACGTCGTTAAACTACGGAAAAATCCAACAATTGGAAATTTCCCGGCAGGGGAAAGAGTGTGTATTTATATCCGGTCGAATTTTTTAACATATTCTAAAATTACCCGGAAAACACATAGACAAAGTTTGATAATCCGATCGAATCTACGAACTCCAAGTACAACCCAGAAAACTCAACTCTTGAGTGATATTTAAAAAATCCCAGAAAATCCAGAACCAAAATATAAGAATTACTGTGCAAAAATTATTGGGCAATGTGACCATACGGCCGCGGAACCGCCGCAGAAGCCATGCTTCTGCCGCGGTTCCGCGGCGGTTTAGATGAATCAGGAGCTCGTTTTGCACCATAATTCTTAGATCTTCCTGCTGAATTTTTTAAGAATTTTTAATCTGGAAAAAACTGAATTTTTGAAAAATGTCCAGAGAGCATTTTGGAGTTAGGGTTTCGGTTCGATCGGACTTCTAACTCCGTCTACATATCGCCTAAGGCTCTAGCTAGGCTCTGATACCACTGTAGGGTTCCTAGGCACACTAATGAGGTCTCACAAGTGATCAAACATGGCTAATTCAAAATTTTCCATGTGCCTACAAACTCTAAAACAGATCGTTAACTAGATGTATAGACGATGCAATGCAAGTTAACAACTTTAACTAAAAGGGAAGGGGCTACAACCTTTGTAGATCCGGTCCTCCACCTCCAAAGCTCCGTGATGAAGTCCCTCCGCTGTACCCATCGGATCTCGGACTCTCGCGGTGGTTTTATCGAAGAATTGATCGGGCTAGGTCGTCGACTTCGGTGCCAAAGATGATCTACGTCGAGGCAACTCAAGATCAAACTCCAACTTCACCAAGTCATGAAACTTATGAAGAAAACACCCTATACTACTTGGCAAGTGATAGAGGACGAAGAAATAGGAAGTGGGTTCACTTTAGAATTGGATTTCTCACTCTTTTTCTCAAGTTGCCATTGATGGAGGCAAGGTTTCTTCTTGTTGATGATGAAGAAGAAGAAGAAAGAATATGATAAGTATTTTTCAAATAGAAAAAAAATGATACTTATCATATAGCAACCATGATTAAGTGTAGAGACTAAACTAGGGTTAAGTTGAATGGTTGGGGTTAGGACATGAAGACAAAATGGTCACTTAGTCAAAGCTTCATGAAGCTTCAACAACAAAACAAATTATGCCACCATTTCATTCTTACCCAAAAAATGAATTAAGAGAATAAATAAATGAATAAGTAAAATGTAAACCCTAACCATGAACAAAACCATGGTTTAAATCATACACTCAAACTTTCATGTATCATCAAACATGATACAATCAAGTGCACAAAAATACATCACATATACAATGTGCACAACAAGTGAGAAAATCCTTTTTAAAGTGAACCAATACTAGTCAATGCAAAGTAATATATCAAATATATAATTATGCATTAAATCATTAAATCAATACTTGATTTAACGATCCGGTCATATCGCGTATAACCGACTAATATCCAATGTATCGGCTTATCGAATCAATCTTCGATTCGATAACTAGGTTATATCGCATACAACCAATCGATACATTCATCGCAAGAATAGAATACGGTATCACATACACGCATTATTCTCGGTCTCGCACATATCTCATATGCGCTCCTATTTCATTTCGCTTGAGCCAGGAAACCTCTGTGTAGGACTCTAAAGACTCGTCAATACGCCGGCAGCAGGTGATGATCATATCAAACACCCACAAGCCGCAAGCGGTCTGCTAAACGTAACGGCCACCCGGGTATTGAGAGATCAGAAGATCGACGAGCAAGCCCGCTCACACTCCTGTGAATCCAACCAGTAACACTTACCGTACAGTCCGGTCAGTTCGTCTGATATGTCGCATATCTCGCCTAGGGATGGTAAACGTCAGACCCCAATAGCTTAATAAGTCATGCCGACGTAAGGTCCATAACAATCGTGAAACTACTGATAACTCTTACCAGTATATCACTACAACCCTGGCCAGGGATTTCCTGTTATGGCAAGTCGTGCATAGCGCAACATCAACCCCCAATACCGGGAGAGACGAATCCCCTCCTATCGCTCATTGCTTCTATGTGAATCGGGACTGTACCCAAAAACCACCTGTTTGCACGACTCAGTAGAGCCGTGGTAGGGTGGAAATCAAAGCACAGTGGGAGACACACAAGACTCTATGACGATCTCGGGTCAACAGACTAAGCTGTACCAGTGTCACCAGAGAACTGCCATCTGACGTGAGGTATAATACCATCTGGGAGTTCTCGGCGAGTCCGTTCATTGTACCGAGTCTCCACTGAGCACCCGCATACCATCTCCGATGTCAAACACCAATGGATATGGGATCATCCATCGCCCATCACATGGGTCGAGAAGATATACGCAAGTCTACTCTGGAATATCGATGCCCCGTCTCGATATTCCCACGACTAGGAACATTGAAGGATGTACTCATGGACTACCCAGGCCCCACTAGTATGATCTACATCATAGTCCTGGAAGTCGAGTACACATCCTAAGGGCTTTATCAACATGTAATCAGAGAGACAGGAAGTATACATGTTAAGATAAAGAGCAACCAGATAGCGTACTATCATGTCGAGCAAGAAAGTCCTACCTATATATGTCCTAATATCCACTACAATATACATCCAATGTACACTAATGGCCTCTAGGGCATACATATAACAAACAACACTGTACTCATGTCACCTGAGAACTGTTAACTGACGATAGGTATAGTACCAACCAACAGTTCCCAGCGAGTTCTGTCCAGTGTACTCGTAACCTAACGAGCACTTGCATACTATCTCCAGTACGGCGTACTGATGGCTGTGGGACAGACCATCTCCCCTCCTGGGATGAGAAGCGTATACACTAGTCTACTCTGGAGTATCGATACCCTGTCTCGATAATCCTATGACTAGGGACCTGTATAAGGATATGCTTGTGGACTACCATCCCCCACAAGTGTGACTGCTATCACGACGCTGGTAGTCAAGCAAATATCCTAAGGGCTCTATCAATATGTATTAGCGATACGTTAAAAGAAACATATACACATATTAAGATAGATACAAACCAAGTAGCATACTACCATCTTGAGCAAGACTGTTATAAATCCGTGTATATATCCCAAGCTTCCAAAATATAATATACAAACTAGTACTATACAATAATGGCCTCTAGGCATATCACACTAACAATCTCCCACTTGCACTAAGGCCATGTGCTGGCATATCGCATACCTTTCATCTCGAATAGCCTCTCGAACTGCGTCTGAGGGATAACCTTCGTGAATGGATCTGCAGTGTTATCCTCTGTAGCAACCCTCCGAACCTCGATCTCCCGGCTATCCATGATCTCCCTGATTAGGTGATACCGCCTCAAGATATGTCTAGACTTCTGATGGGACCTGGGTTTCTTTTCTAAAGCTATAGCCCCGTTGTTGTCACAATACAGAGGTATTGGATCAACAATGGATGGAACCACCTAAAGTTCTGTTAAGAACTTTCTCATCCAGACTGCTTCTTTTGCGGCATCAGAAGCTGCGATATACTACGCTTCCATCGTCGAGTCAGCAATGGTTTCCTTCTTGGAACTCTTCCAATAAACCGCCCATCCATTGAGGATAAAGACATAACCCGACATGGATTTGGAGTCATCCTTGTCACTCTGGAAGCTGGAATCATCAAAGGCCTCGAGCTGGAGGTCTTTTCCGCCATAAACCAAGAACATTTCCTTAGTCCTTCTCAGGTACTTGAGAATGTTCTTTACTGCTATCCAGTGCTTCTCCCCAGGGTTTAACTGATACCGGCTTACTACACTCAGTGCATAAGCTACATCTGGTCTGGTACACAACATCGCATACATTATAGAGCCTACCGTAGAAGAGTATGGTATAATAGACATGCGATACCTTTCCAAATCAGTCATGGAAGACATCTCTTTGGAGAGGGTGATTCCGTGACAAGCTGGT
This sequence comes from Agapanthus africanus, assembly GCA_030015575.1. Classification (NCBI taxonomy): domain Eukaryota; kingdom Viridiplantae; phylum Streptophyta; class Magnoliopsida; order Asparagales; family Amaryllidaceae; genus Agapanthus; species Agapanthus africanus. The sequence continues at coordinate 39,685,911 of JASDDO010000016.1, read as the reverse complement.
AAATTACCGTGCTTTGAATCTTCCATACTGAATCTTTTCAGTATGGTATCAATGTACCTGGACTGCGAAAGTCCCAACAACCTTTTAGATCTATCACGATAGATCCGAATCCCCAGAATATAAGAGGCATCATCCAGGTCTTTCATGGAGAACCTGTGTGACAATAACCCTTTGACAGATTGTAGCATATGAATGTCATTTCCTATCAAGAGAATGTCATCCACGTACAAGATGAGGAATACAACAGTTCATGCTACAATCTTACTATAAATGTATGGCTCATCTGGATTTTTGATAAAGTCAAATTCTTTGACTGTCTCATTAAAACAGATGTTCTAACTCTGCGATGCCTCCTTCAGTCCATAAATGGACTTAAGCAACTTGCACACTTTCCTACTGCTCCTACTTTAAATGAAACCCTCTGGTTGGTCCATATAGACACACTCCTCTAAATTTCCATTTAGAAAAGCGGTTTTTACGTCCATCTGCCAAATCTCATAATAGTGGAAGGCAGCAATAGCAAGAAGGATTCGAATGGATTTGTGCATAGCCACTAGAGAAAAGGTTTCTTCATAGTACAAACCTGGTATTTGACGAAAACCCTTTGCGACAAGTCTAGCCTTATAGGTTTCAACCTATCCATCTACACCAATTTTCTTTTTGAAGATCCATTTGCAGTCTATGGGTTTTACCCATTCTAGAGCAATGTCCAAAGTCCATACTTTGTTGGTGTACATGGACTCCATCTCAGTCCTCATTGCATCCAGCCATTTTGTCGAGTCAGTGCTCTGAATGGCCTGCTGGAAGTTAGTCGGCTTATCATTATCAATGATGCAATCCTCTCTATCCCTGTCTACAAGAAAACCGTAGTATCTTTCAGGCGGATGAGACAGCCTACTACTCCTACGGAGAGGTGCAGGAATGTCCTGTTCTTTTGAAACTTCCGGTTCCACCAAGCTTTCAGTAATAGCTTGTGGTTCTGGAATTTCTTCCAGTTCTATTGCGCTCCCACTTGTTTCTTTTTCTAAAAACTGATGTTCCATAAAGTGGGCATGACGAGAAACAAAAACCTTTTGTTCCTCTGCGTAATAGAATAGATACCCTTTGGAGTTCTTTGGGTTTCCCATAAACTTACACAGTACTGAGCGTGCCTCGAGTTTGTCCGCATGCTGCTTTTTAACAAAATCCGGACATCCCCATATTTTCAAATACTGAAGATACGGTTTCTTCCCACTCCATATCTGATATGGAGTGGTAGGCATAGTCTTGGTAGGAACCTAGTTCAAAAGATATGCAGCTGATTCTAGTGCATAGCCCCAGAATGATCGTGGTAACTCAGCGTTACTCATCATGGAACGTACCATATCCAATAGGGTTCGATTCCTTCTCTTCGATACACTGTTGTGTTGTGGTGTGTATGGAGGAGTAAGCTGAGAGAGAATTCTATTCTCTTTTAGGTAATCCAGGAACTCGACACTCAAGTGTTCACCACCGCGATCAGATCTCAGTGTCTTGATACTTTTGCCGGTTTGTTTTTCCACTTCATTCTTATATTCCCGGAATTTCTCAAAGGCCTCGGATTTATGCTTCATCAAGAAGACATGTCCATACTTGGAGAAATCATCCGTAAAAGTAATGAAATAAGAAAAACCACTTCTTGCATGTGTACACATTGGACCACACACGTCGTTGTGTATGAGTCCCAAGAGCTCGCTCACTCTTACTCTGTATCCAGTGAACGGAGTCTTTGTCATCTTTCCTCTGAGACATGATTAACAAGTTGCATAAGATTGATATTCGAACGGATCCAAATATCCTTCTTTATGTAACTTGGTTAACCTTGTCTCATTGATGTGACCTAGTCTACAATGCCATAAGAAAGCATGATTTAATTTTCGAGACTGTCTTTTGTTTGTATTCTGGATATTGAAAATCTGCGTTTGGTTTAACACATATATACCGTTGCTTAATGTACCCGACCCAATCAAACTATGATTTAGGTGGATGTTTACAACATCGCTTACAAATGCAAAATCATAACCTTCTTTAGACATTAAAGATACAAATATGATATTACAAGTCGAAATGGGTACAAAATAACAGTTACGCAAAACCAAAACATGTCCAGTAGTCAATCCTAAGTGATATTCCCCTATGGACACAGCATCTATGCTTGCTCCGTTTGCAACTCTGAGGGTCATATCACCCGCCTTCAAAACTCTACGGCTTCTCAGTGCCTGCAAAGAATTACAGATATGAGATCCTGATCCGGTATCCATTACCCAAGAAGTAGAGTTGATTGACAAACAGTTTTCAATTACATACACACCTTAAGCCGAAGCCACAACTTGCTTCGGGTCCTGGTTCTTGGCCTTCTAAGCCTTGCAATCTTTCTTCCAGTGTCTTTTCTTATGACAATAAAAGCACTCTTCCTTTCCCACTGTAGGTCCCGCTACCTTTGTCTTTACCTTGTCTTCCACTTTACTAACACCTCCTTTCGGTTTGGTGGGGGCCTTCTTCTTCTTTCCTTTGGCTTTCGCCTTGGACCTAGAAGATGAAGCTCCTCCATTAGACAGAGCGGGTGTTTCCCTTGCTTTCTGCAGGGTGCCCTCTACACTCCTCAACATGATGAGGAGTTCCGGAAGTTCAACTTCTTTACCTTGCATATTAAAATTCAAGATAAACTGTGCGTAGGTGGAAGGAAGGGACTAGAGAATCAAGTCTGTATACAGCTCATTCTCTAACGTAGTCCCGAGGTTCGCTAGCTCCATAATGTAGCCAATTAACTTAAGGACATGTTCCCCTACAGATGATCCGACGGCCAAACTCGCTTGAAATAGCTTCTTCGAGGTCTCGTATCTTGCGATACGAGATTGCTCTCCCTATAATTCCTTGGTATAGAGAAATATGGATTCTAGGTCCATATTCTCGTGCCTCCTCTGATGTTCATTGTCCATAGAGGCAGGCATGAGGCACTTGGCCTTCACGCAGTCAATCTCCCAGGTCTTACGGATTTCCTTATCCGCAACGCTGGATTCTGGACCTGGGACGACGGGGGCCTTAGTGGTAAGGAGATACCCCAACTTGTCATAAGTGATTGCCATCTTGACATTTCTGAACCAATCTTTATAGTTTGGCCCTGTCAATATATTTTTATCTAATAGTAACTTAAGGCCCGTCATGTTGTTGTTTGCTGCAATTAGGAGAGAGAGAGAAGAAACACTTTAGCATGATGCTCTTGCAAGTTTAGAGTGGTTTTTAGTTTATCTAAACAGGATGGCTTCCACTATTTCTCGAATCCTTCCTCAAACCATAAAAGAAGAATTAGTCAGGATTAATCTCACCGTACAATACTTGCTTAACCATTCAGCCAGGTCGGTGTCGGTACTTCGAGGGAGGTTTTACGACGCTTTCGCGAAGTTCTTTAATTAAATAACCTCTTTTCCCTGTGGGCGTAGCCCCGCTAACACCTTTCTAGACACCTACTTGGTTTATAGCATTGATCGTTAAGTGAGAAAATTTTCCGAGGAGTAGCATATACTCACAGTAGGATCGGGATCCCAACATCATTGTGTGATAAAGTTGAAGGAATCCTACCAAAATTATCACACTCCAAATGGTATGCAACACTAGCAAGTTTCAGTTTCTTTAGAAACTCCCGATATGGATTTTTTCCCCATGCTCTTATGACTTTGACGAAAGCCAACATATCATAAGTCACATGTCAAGTTCTACCCATCATTATCCAGGTTAATTTTGACCCACCCGTACATACCCTTGACGAAGGCCAAAATAGTAGTACGACTGTCCCAAAAAAACGCATCTATCTATGCTACAGATAAATATTTAGTAGCTACCAATCACTATGCCTTGGCGAAGGTCAAAATACACAGCTTGAATACTGCTGAACATTTAACTGAAATGACGGAGGGCTACGAATGGTTTTGGCGAAACCGTGAACGTAGTGAACCTGATATAATCGAAGGAACCTGATAGCTTTAAAAGGAGTGGTTTAAGCTCCGCATTTTAAAAGTTTTGCTGTTTTTGGAAAAACCGAGTGGTTTTGAAATTGTTCCAACGATTCAACTTTGGTTTGTTTTCTTAGTATTAATTTAATGCAGTTCCATCAATTAATCCTACCATTGCAGATAACAACGAAAATATAACGTACGCTTATGCCATCCGCATTCGCCACGGGGCCCGTCATCACCCGCTAGGTTACTTAACTAACGACAGAGCGGGGGCTGGACTAGCGCGGATGTAAAACATAAGCAACATCTACTAGATATCATATATAGATATATACAATCGTCATATGCAATGATAGCCATTCCATATCACAGATAAACACATTGGATATTCTAGGAATCCGCGTTTTGTTTGAGCCTGCAACGAAAGACGGATTACACTGTCGTGATGAATAGTGAAACCCTACCCTAGACCCCTCCGGGTGCGGTAAACTACCCGCCAAATACCCAAAGTGAAGCAACCTCTCTCAACAATGTGAGTAGGCCACTCGGCATTTCAGAGTACCCGGTAGTTTGTGCACCCCACCTTAGGTCTATCCTAGGAGCAGAAAACAGTAAAAGAAATAATATACAATGGCGGCTACAACCTCAACACGGATGTGTGACCATAAAATAATATTATTTCAATTTACAATTTACATCAAATGAAAGATAAAAACACCCATCTCACATCCCCGGCTATTCATCCATGACAATCCAACAACTTCATATACACAAACCAATATTACAGATCACAGATATGTGCAACCCCCACTAATCGACGTATAGCGATTAGTAGACGTTCAGCACATATAACACATTACAGATATAATCCGATTAGCTAAAGTTTATAGAATTCCGATCAATAACCATATTTGAATCTACTCTAAGTACAATACCGTACACAATAATTCCTGAGCAGAAACAAAATATCCTAGAAAACGCAAAACCAACACAGAGAGCACCAGAAAAAATTTGGACCAACTCGGAGTCGACTCGGCCGCGGATCCGCAGCGGAACGCTTGGTTCGGCCGCGGTTCTACGGTGGTCTGACCGAGTCAGGTGCCCAAATTTCTTCAGTGTTCTAGAAAAAGCCTGCACGTATTTTTCAGGTCTCTGAAAATATTTTTAGATTCGTTTTAAAAATCGACAGAAAAGGCAATATTTGTTCATGTTTTCGGGATTTTTCCGTGATCGAAGTTCTAAAGACTTTGCTAACATGTTAGTTATGGTTTAGCTAAGCTTTGATACCACTGTAAGTCCATGTTACCCATCCCGGTAGTTAACGGGGAGGCGGAATAGGTAAAAATCGATTTTTTTCTTCGCAAGGTAACATAGACTATCCATAAGGATCTTTGCTAAACACTAACTAACAAACTAACCAGGAGTGTTAACAACTAGGTTAGATGATTATAGCTCAAGCTACTAGTCCTTCTTCTCCTTGTTGTGCTTGTCCTCGATTTGAGCTCCTTGGAGTGATGGTGGATGATGCCTCCTTACCGGTTTCTCAACGTCAAAGAAGATCCACCGGAAGGTCTCTACCTTGAGCTCTAACTTCTATAATGATGTAACTAGAGTGGTTGGTATGCTAAACTAAGAACCCTAGAATGAGTAGAGAAGGATTTTGGTTGTTTGGTCTCAATGGCCCTTGATTTTCAACTCATGAAACACTAGGGCTTGAGAGAGAGGATGAAAGAGAGAGCAACCATGAGAGAGAATGTCTACTTGATAAATGAGGAGTGAGCTCTCATATTAGGAAAAAGAATAATAAGTTTTATTTAGAAAATTGTCATGGTTGATGTTGATTTTACCATTATCATGTCACAATTAATGATAAGCAAAATATCTTTTGCTCAACAAAATATCTAAGTCAACAATGGTCAACATGATCAAACCAAATTATCCATAACAAAATCATCTCTAATAAAAATTAGTAATCAATTTCCACCATCTCATAATGGTTTTAATCAAGTCAATGGTCAAAACCCTAATGAGGTGTCCCCTTCTCTGCCTCTGTCAACTGTATATATATACACGCATCCGTGTTCCGAAAAACACGAATACAATGAGACTAAACCAACCCAAAATCAAATACTAGGATCTGGCTTAAACCAAAGCCCACTAGTATCAACTGCCCAAACACCAAACGCGCACAAGTACGCGTATGTGAACGAACCCCATCGTAAAACTATACGACCTCTACCGCGTTTCGCCCAAAGGTGAACAACCCTCTGTGTGGGACTCTAAAGACTCGATACTACGCTGGAAGTGGGTTTAATCATAGGCCGCAAGTGGTACTAGCTGTACGTAATGGTCCCCAGGTAGACGTCGATAAGAAGGCCGATGAGGAAAACCCATCTGAACTCCTACTGAGCCTGAATGTGACAATCTCCGTACAGTCCGGTCTGTTCGTCTAATAGTATTGCATATCGGGCCTAGGGGGAGGTAAAGGTCAGTCCCTTAATAGCGGTATAAGTCGTGTCAGAGTGTAGTCCAAAACATCCTGAGAAACTACTGGAGTACCTACCAGTAAATCTCGCTTGCCCTGGCCAGGGACTTTGTGTAATGGCTCTCTAAACACAGCGCGATATCAACCCCCAATACCGGGTGAGACGAATCCTATCTAATCGCCACTGCCTCCAAGTGCTTCGGGACTGCACCCAACTACTGCCTGTTTGCATGACTCAATAGAGCCGTGGTAGGGTAGTAATCTAAGAACAGTGGGAACACACTTGAGGCGAAGCAGCAGTGTCAAGTAAACAGACTAAGTGTACTCATGTCACCTGGGAACTGTTAACTGACGATAGGTAAAGTACCAACCAACAGTTCCCAGCAAGTCCTGTCCAGTGTACTCATAACCTAATGAGCATCTGCATACTATCTCCAGTATGATGTACTGATGGCTGTGGGACAGACCATCTCCTCTCCTGGGATGAGAAGTGTGTACACTAGTCTACTCTGGAGTATCGATGCCCTGTCTGGATAATCCTATGACTAGGTACCTGTATAAGGATGTGCTTGTGGACTACCCAGCCCCCGCAAGTGTGACTGCCATCACGATGCTGGTAGTCAAGCAAAGATCCTAAGGGCTCTATCAATATGTATTAGCGATACGTTAAAAGAAACATATACATATATTAAGATAGATACAAACCAAGTAGCATACTACCATCTTGAGCAAGACTGTTATAAATCAGTGTATATATCCCAAGCTTCCAAAATGTAATATACAAACTAGTACTATACAATAATGGCTTATAGGGCATATCACTCTAACAGATCGAGAGGATTGCATCATCGATGATGATGAGCCAACTAGCTTTCAGCAAGCCATAACGAGTAGAGACTCAGTGAAGTGGTTGGATGCTATGTGATCCGAGATGGAATCCATGTACACAAACCAAGTATGGACTTTGGATTATGCTCCTACTGGGGTAAAACCCGTAGGATGCAAATGGAACTTCAAAAAGAAGATTGGTGTAGATGGTCAGGTAGAAACCTATAAAGTTAGACTTGTTGCTAAAGGTTTTTGTTAAAGACCAGGATTGGATTATGACAAAACCTTTTCACCAGTGGCTATGCTTAAATCCATTCGGATCTTACTTGCCATTGCTGCCTTTCATGACTATGACATCTGGCAGATGGATGTTAAAACCGTTTTTCTAAATGGAAGTTTAGAAGAGTGTGTTTTCTTGGATCAACTAGAGGGTTTCATAGATAGTGGGATCAGCGGAAACGTGTGCAAGTTGCTTAAATCTATTTATGGATTTAAGCAGGCATCGCGGAGTTGGAACATCTGCTTTGATGAGACGGTCAAGAATTTGACTTAATCAAAAATGTAGATGAACCTTATATTTATAAGAAGATTGTAGGGAGAAATGTGATATTCCTCGTTTTATACGTGGATGACATTCTCCTGATAGAAATGATATTCCTATGTTACAATCGACCAAGCTATTCTTGTCACAGAAGTTCTCTATGAACGACCTGGGTGATGCCTCGTACATTATGGGGATTAAGATCTATCATGACAGATCTAAAAGAATGTTGGAACTTTTACAGACAAGGTACATAGACATCGTACTAAAGAGGTTTAGTATGGAAGATTTTAAGCGCGGTAATTTACCCGCTTATCACGGAATCAACCTCTCCAAAGAGATATCTTCCAAAAATGATGAGGAGAGGGCTCGAATGAGTATAGTACTTTACGCTTCGGCGGTAGGGTCGATAATGTATGCGATGTTATGTACCAGACCAGATGTAGTTTACGCACTTAGCATCGTAAGTATGTATCGGTCCAACCCATGTGAGAAACATTGGATAGCAGTAAAGAACATTCTTAAGTTCCTGAGAAGGACTACGGAGATGTTCTTGCTGTACGATAATAGGGACCTCCAGATCGAGGCTATTACCAACTCTGGCTTCCAAAGTGAAAAGGATGACTCTAAATCTGTCTTGGGTTATGTGTTTACCCTCAACGAGGGGTGATCTGTTAGAAGAGTTCCAAATAGGACACCGTAGCAGAATCAACGATGGAGGCTGAGTACATCGCTGCTAACGATGCCGCAAAAGAGTCAGTCTGGATGGGGAAGTTCATTTCTGAAGTTTAGGTGGTTCTATCCATTGCTAATCTAATACCTTTGTATTACGATAACAATAGAGCCATGGCTTTGGCAAAGGAACCATGGTCCCATCAGAAATCCAGACATATCTTGAGGCGGTATCACCAGATCAGGGAGATCGTGGATCGCCAGGAGATCGAGGTGCAGAGAGTAGATACAAAGGACAACACGGAAAATCTATTCACCAAGGACATCCCTCAAGTCCAATTCGAGAGACTGTTCGAGATGTTGGGCATGCGGTATGCTAGCAACTGGCTCTAGTGCAGACGTTGGGTACTTAATAAGCCAATTACAGGCCTTAGTGCAAGTGGGAGATTGTTGGATATGTATGCCCTAGAGGCCTTCATTGTATAGGATTCTAGGAATATATATGTACAGGACAATCTTGCTCGATATGATAGTATGAAAATTAGTTTTCTTTTATCTTAATGTGTGATATGTTTTAATTGTTATTTCATATCTTGTATACATGTTGATAAAGCCCGTAGGATTCTTGCTTGACTACCAGCGTTGTGATGGTGATCGTACTTGTGGGAGCTGGGTAGTTAATAAGCATATCCTTAAAATGTCCCTAGTCGTGGGAATATCGAGACTGAGCATTGATACTCTAGAGTAGACTAGTGTATACATATCTTGACCTTGATGAGGGGTGATGGATTGGTCCCACAGCCATTGTTGTGGTTCACCTAAGATTGTATACAGGTGCTTACTGGGGGTGAGTACACTGGACAGACTCGCCGAGAACTGGATAGATGGTATTATACCTAGCATCGGATAGCAGTTCTCTAGTGACATGACTGTAGATAGTCTGTCGACCTGGGGTCGTTATTTATCTCGTGTGAGTTCCTACTGTGCTTTGATTACTACCCTACCACGACTCTACTGAGACGTGCAAACATGTTTTAGTTGGGTACAGTCCTGAGCCACATGGAGGCAGTGAGCGACTGTTGGAGATTCGTCTCTCCCGGTATAGGGAGTCGATGTTGCACTGTGTTCGGTTGGCCAACTTCATAAATCCCTGGCCAGGACGGATTGAGAATTACTGGTAGTTGGACCAGTAGATTCTTGTAAGTCTAGGGTAGCGCCCCGGCCGTCTGTCCGAGGCGAAAATGCGGAAACGAAAACTTTTTCAAAACTTGAAACCGGCGCTGTCGCAGACTTTAATCCCGGATCGAACCATTAACCTATAACTAGCAACTAGAGAAAGGTTAGAAAAGCTTTACCGATCGATCCTTGTCCTTCGGTCTTTAGCCACCATCCCTAGCTCCTCGCGACATCTCCGATCTCCGGTCTCCTCGTCAGAAAGGGCACCGCATCTTCGAGTCTTTTTACGGGCTCCCGCTTCTTCCAAAGCAACTCGGACACGAAGTTTTCCAGCCGACGTGTCCAAGGTGAAGTAGAGAATGTGTGCGATCACTTTGTCTTAAGCATCCATTGATTCTCAACGCATGAGAGTGTATGGATGGAGGTTGAAGATGATGCCTTTAATGGAAACGGTGAGCTAGAGGAGGAAGAAGAAGAAGAAGAAGCCATTTCTTTCTTGTGTGTTCTATGATAAAAATGAGAGAGAGTGTGAGATGAAAAATACAAGACCAAACTCTTCTATGGCTGCCCTTCTCTCGCTTCCTCTCATTTCAACTCACAAATCAATCACATAATGTAACACATGCACAAAGAAAGAGACCATGAGTCACCACTTGTGCATGTGTCACAATTAATGCTCCTAATCATGATTTCTAGCTCATAATTTCCATTTGTAAACATTAACCCAAATGTTTACAACAACAAAAAGACACGTCAACATCTAAAGTAAACTCGTGACGGATCACAAGGATACCCCTCACCTGTATATACATACCTGCATCCGCATTCCGACCGAATGCGAATGCGATGAGACTAAAATAATCCAACAAATCTAATACTAGGATCCGTCTTAAACCAAAGCCCACTAGTATGATCCTCCCGATCATGATCCGTGCACTACTGCATGTATATGATCAAAACCCTACCATATATCATACGGCCTCTACAACGTTTCGCCCGAAACTTGAGAAACTGTCTGTGGAGGACTCTAAAGACTCGTCAACACTCTGGCTGTGGATTTAACCACCAGCATGTCAGTGGTACTAGCTGTACGTAACGGGCTACCAGGTATTGACCAAAAGGGAGGTCGATGAGCGAACTCATCCTGACACCCTACTGAGCCTGTCAGTGACAATATCCATACAGTCCGGTCCTTTCTTCTATGAGCATCGCATGTTGGGCCTAGGGGGTTGGTAAAAGTCAGACCCCCAAAAGCGGTACAAGTCGTGTCGGAGTGTAGCCCAGAACACCCTGAGATACTACTGGAATACCCACCAGTAAATCTCCTGCCTTGGCCAAGGACTTCGTGTAAGTCCACGGTAGCGCCCCGGCCGTCTAACAGACACCAAATGCGGAACAAAAACTTTTTACATCTGGCGCTATCGCGTACTATAACCCGGATCTGCCATTATAGCTAAACTAACAAAATACAAAGTGGGTAGAAGAGTTATACCGAACGATCCGAGTCCTTTGGTCTTCAACCATCATCCCACGCTTGTTGCAGCTGCTCCGATCTCCTAAATCTCCAGTCTTCTCGTCCAGGTGGCACCATGTCGACGGATATTTAAACGGGCTCCCGCCTCTGAACCGAGGCAACTCGGTCATCAAGTTTGCTAACAGACGACCAAGATGAAGTAGAGAATGAGTAGAACACTTTGTCTCGTTACGTCCAAGGCTATGGACGAACGGTTAATGAAGTTGCCTTTTGGATCGAATGGAACAGAGAAATCGATCACATCTAATTTCTATGCACCAAAACTTATATCTTTTTTTCAAATAACAGCCATGCTCTCCACCAAATGAATAGCCGGCCATGATATAGGCAAGGGGGGTGAGTGTAGGAGCTAGGAGGTGACCACAACAATGAATCTTATCATGACTCACTAATGACACCAAGTATGAACACATTAAAAGCAAAGGATGAATCATTAAGCTTAGTCACACTTGCATTAAATGAACATTTAAAGCAACCAGGAGTCACTAATCCTAGTCACGTCTTCTAGAAGCATCCACACTCATCTCAAGAAAAGATAAATCCGCATTTAAACGAATGTTAAATACGGCTGATAGAAAACTGGAAACTGGCAACTTCCAAAAGTGATCCTGAAACGAATTTCAGGATAACCCCGTAATGGTATAAACATACCCGCATTTGTATTACGACCGAATACAAATGCATCTGAGACAAAGATATTATATCTACACAGTATAATACTCGGATCCGGCTTAAACCAAAGCCGACCAGTATTATCTGCCCGAAAAATCACACGTGCGAAAACGCACGTGCATTTTCCGAACCTTTCCATAAAACCATACGGCCTCTACAACGTTTCGCCCGAACTTGGGAAAGCGTCTGTGGGGGACTCTAATGACTCATTAACACAGTGCCACTGGGTATAACCACTAGCACATCAGAGGTACAAGCTGTACGTAACGGTTTGCCTATGTATTGATTAGAAGGGAAGCTGACGAGCGAACTCATCTATAAACCCTACTGAGCCTAACAGTGACAATATACATACAGTCCGGTCCGTTCGTCTACGAGTATCACATATCGGCGTAGGGGCTGGTAACGTCAGACCCCCAATAGCAGTATAAGTCGTGTCAGAGAGTAGCCCAGAACACCCTGAGATACTACTGGAGTATTTGCCAGTAAATCTCCTGCCTCGGCCGAGGGCTTTGTGTAATGGCTCTCCTATACACAGCGCAATCTCACCCCCAATACCGGGAGAGACGAATCCCCTGCCGATCCGCTCACTTGCCTCCAATGTGGCTCGAGACAGTACCCAACTAAAACCTGTTTGCACAACTCCTTTGAGCGTGGTATGGTAATAATCTAAGCACAGTGGGAACTCACATGAGACAAATAACGACCTCAGGTCGATGAACTAACCTGTACACATGTTACCAGAGAACTGCTATCTGACGATATGTATAATACCAATTAGCAGGTTCCCAGCGAGTCCTGTCCGGTGTACTCATAACATAATGAACACCTGTATACATCTTAGGTGATCCAACTGACACCAGTGGCTTGTGAGACCGGCCACCGCCCCTCGTCGGGGTCTCGACTGTATACACTAGTCTACTCTGGAGTATCGATGCCCTGTCTCGAAACTCCCACGACTAGGGACACTTTAAGGATGTGCTTACAGACCCCAGCTCCCACGTATATTATCGCCATCATACCGCTGGTAGTCAAGAAAGAATCCTATGGGCTCTATCATCATGCAATAGCGAACTAAAGCATGTATACGATGATAAAGACAAACCAGATAGCAAACTATCATCTCGAGCAAGACTGTCATATCGGTATAGGTCCTGTCTCAATCATTGCAATCACGTACCTGCGATCCAATAATTGACTTTGACGGCACTATCTCCAACAATCTCCCACTTGCACTCAAGGCTAATTATTGCGATGTCGCATACTCACAGCCCGTGTGATATCGAACATCCAACTCCTCTACTAATCAGTTTCACAAAGCTAGTTTGCAAAACTCTTGTGTTCGAGAAATAGCCTCAGTGAGTGGATACGTCCTGATGTTTCTTTTTATGTCTCTCTAAATCTCAAGTTCGCGGAGAAAACCATCTCCCGAATCGAGTAATACCTGTCTTAGAATATGTCTGAATATCTGATGGGACCTAGTTCATAAATGAACTTCAAATTCAAACTTCTTAGACTGTATCTATAAATGAACCTAATCAGTATCCAGCACCATGCCTCCCACAGTATCCTCTTAGACCACCTGTCCATAATACTGTCCCTAGTCAGAGGGAAAACTATAACTCTGATAATCACTCTGTCATCCATGTCACCTTTGAAGCCTGGAATGATAACCGTCTCCCGAAGGAGGCTGCCGTCATCAAATCCATAGGACAAACACTTATGTTCTAAAACTGCTCCCTTATGTTTCTTCAGGATTGGATTAATATAAACTTATCGCATCAAGTGCAAAAACTACATCTGGTGTGGTACTTGACATCTCACGATTGACTCAATTGCCTAAGCAAGTGATCTACCAATCATGCACTTCCCTCTGTCCTTTAGTCTCTAAGACACCTTTAGAGAGGGTGACTCCATCACCTGCAGGTACACCACCATGCTAGGAGCCAACTATTCTAAATACCATTAGAATACTGTCAAAGTACCCAAATTGGGAAAGTACCCAAATCTAGATCTAATACCATAGATCTAGTAACTAGAATGTCTGATATTATATCCATGTCCTTTGTGAAGAAACAATTGTGTAACAACCACAGTACAACCAATCGTAGTATAGGAATTTTACTTCCTACTCTGTGAATGTCATCCAAATCCAGGACATCACACCCTACTACCCTCTTAACAGATCCATCCCCTATTCTGATGAAGTCAAACCCATGACTGTCACATCAAAATTAGATGATCTTATCTCCGCTATATCTGCTTAAGTCTATAAATAGACATAAGCTACTTGCCCACTATGCTTCCGCTGCTCCTACTAACTACGACAACCCTCTGGCAGAATAATATCTACGCACACTTCTAAAGCTAGTTTAGAACGACGTTATATTTATCCTCTTGCCGGGTCTCATAGTCTGGAACAACAGTAGTGTCAAGTCTGGGTAAACAAGAACCTCCCTGTCACCATCCTTGAGGCTACCGGAGTACAACCAATTTCTATGAAACACTTGTATAAAAACTAGAGAAGTTATAAGTAAACAGAACATAGTATGAGGACCTACCCCTTTGTCCTGACAGACACTGGACAACATACAATACTCTGTATAAGTCCGCTGAGTTGAATAACTCAAAACTTGTGCAACGTAGGTTAAAAACTGTACCCAGGTGATTTCCTCAAATATCACCAATTACAACGAATTCCGATATAATGATGATGATCACCTAATTCCCAATAACTTTCTCCCACTCATCATCTATAAAACTATACAGATATGAGAATAAAACCTGGTAAATGCATACCCTGGAGTAAGTATCTAATCGGGAAATCAGATTTCTTTTAACAATGCACTGAAACATGAAAATGTTTCATAGGGGTATCCTGGTATTCTTAGTAATGCCTCTTCCATAATCCAATTCATGACTATAACCGTATATTTCTTTGCCATCTCTCCAAATCCCTTTATTTGTCTTTAGTCGTTACCTTCTGTACACCATCGTTAGGCTAAATGGTTTTCTTTCTTCCCTACCGTTTGGCACCAGCCTATGGTTTGGAAGAAGACTATCCAGTAAGCATAATAGGTGTACTCTCCTAAACCAAGGAGCACTCGCAACTTGAGAGAAGGTGATGATAAAAGACAACTGAATAATACCTTATTCTATTTCTCCCGAACTGGGGAAAAAAGCGAAGGTGAAATAGGAGTGGCGATGAAGTACGCGGTTTGGTCGTGAATGATAACAGTCGCAATTTACTTTGTCCTCTTTCTAATCCCTTTATTTTGTCTTTATTTATTACCTTCTGTACACCCTACTTAGGTTAATTGGTTTTCTTCATTCCCTACTTTTCGGCACCTGCCTATGGTTTGGAAGAAGGCTATCCAGTAAGCATAATAGGTGTACTCTCCTAAACTAAGGAGCCCTCGTAACCTGAGAGAAGGTGATAATAAAAGACAACTGAATAAACCAATTCTATTTCTCCTGAACCTGGATCCATCCTCGAAGAAGTCTCTTCGAGTTCGTATATAACCATACGATGGATCTATCCAATGGAAGTGGATGTCCGTAGTAATACGGGGTGTTCTGAGAAATGCAAAGGGTAAAAGAAGGAGCGGCAATGACTTATGCAACTCATACAATCCAAAAGCCAGTATTTTAAGAAGGTTCGGTCAACTTGGTCACTGAGTCATAGTCTAGGGTCGGTCAAAGATCGCTGCCAAAGAGAGAGAGAAAAGAAACACTCTGCGTGCACTCTAACCTAGATCAGAATGGATATTACTTTATCTAATCAGGAAACCTCCCACTATAATCTCAAATTCTCCTCCAAACCTGTAAGAAGAATTTGTCCGGATCACCCGAAGAGTATACCAACTCATCAGTCAGAATCGGGATCCAACTATCATCGCATGATAACTTGATGGAAGCTACTCAAGTTATCACACTCCAGAAGGTATGCGCATGCCTGGCAAGTTTCCTGTATGTTTGAAACTCCCGATGTGATTTTTGCCCCATGCTCTTATAACCTTGACTAAGGGCCAAAATGTCATAAGTCACATGCCAAGTTCTACCCGTCACTATCCAGGTCAATTTGAACCCACCCGTACATACTCTTGAATAAGGGCCAATTATAGTAATACGACTGTCCCAAACCGACGCATCTATCTATACAACATGTGAGTACCCAGCAGCTACCAAACACTATGCCTTGACTAAGGGCCAAAATACATAGCTTGAATATTACTGACCATTCATATGAAATGACGGAGGGCTACGGCTGGTTTTTGGCGAAAAACCTTTAACGTAATGAACTTGATCTCGTTGAAGGAAACTGATAGCTTTTTACAAAAATATAGTGGCAAAAACGTTTTGCTAAAAAGGTCACTCCCGGTGAAGGGATCTCGGCTCTTTCCTCATGGAATGAGGTGCATGATATTCCAACTGAATACCGCGAAGCAAAGTAACTTGTAATCGACTATATTAAAGTTACTACCCTGATGTAAACTTCTTCCCATGTTGTCACTCCCGGTGAAGGGATCTCGGCCCTTGCCTCGTCGAATGAGGTGCGGGATATTCTAACTGAATACCGCTATGCAAAACAAAAGTAAACATCTTTGTAATAACACCTTTTTAAAATTTGTTCCAACAACATCAAATATAGGTTTGTTTTATCCTTGCATTGATAAGAATCAATTCAGTCCCATCAATCAATCACACCTGAAAAGAACAAAAATAAAATGTACGTATATGCCATCTGCATTCGCTACTGGGTCCCGTTATCACCCGTTAGGTTACTTAACTAACGACAGAGCGGGGGATGGACTAGCGCGGGTGTAAAACATATACAACATCTAATAATATATATCAATATACAATAATCGCTCCAGGCGTGATAATATGCAACATTACAGAAAAGTAATAAGCATCACAGAACAATACAGATAATCTGGGATCCCCGGGTTTCACAGAGCCGCTGCTGAAACCCGACGTTCCCCTGGTCGTGTGGATAACCTGTGCAATGAAACCTAGACCCCTACGGGTGCGGCAAGTTACCCGCCAAAACCTGAAGCGAGGTAGTCCCCCACAACATAGTGAATGGAACACCAGGCACTTCACGGAATCCGGTAAATTGAGCACCCCTTCTTGGGTCAACCTGTACCCCCTACAAGTGCGGCGAACAGTCTGCCAATTCTAGAGTGAGGTCCCTCTGCCTCTCAATGCCATGAGATACGGACCCGTTGCCCTCCAGAACCCGGCTATCCGTGCATTCCTTCGTGGGATAAACCTAGTACAAAAATAAAAATATATACAACGGGTACATCGACCTCAACCTGGTCGTGCCCCAAAAGAATATTATACAACAGGCAGTGACGGCAGTCCACATGTTGGACGCTCGCCCCGCAATATCAAATGTACAAATAAATCCAAACTGCACTACCATTGCACACTGCTATCCACCACGACTTATCCGCAACATCACAGCACAACACAGAACATCAACGCGAATGCCACGTTCGCAAACCCGTCTAAAAGTACTATAGCAATTAGACGCGGTTTACCGATCAAATGACATTCCTGGTCGGAGATATAAAGTAAGTACCGTATACTAACAAATTTAAAATTTCGATCGACAAAATTTCCCGAAGTGGGCCCTACGTACTTTTGCTGTACAGTAACAAAATCTGGGCCCAAAAGAACTATACAAAAAACCACAATTTCCAAAAAAAAAGCTATCTGTGAAAAATTGATGCACTGTTCCCACTAAAGCGCCGCGGTTCAGCGGTCAAACCCTAGGTTTGACCGCGGATCCGCGGTGCTCTTGTAGGATCACGCGCCCAATTTTCAGCCGTATGCTTATAAAACCCTGCTTAATTTTCTGGGATGTGTAAAATTATTTTTAGACCCTGTTTAAAATCGACAGAAACTTAAACACTTGAAACTTATGATTTCGGAAAATCCGTTCGATCGATATTTTAAATGCGTTAGCACAAGTTAGTATAGCTTAATGGTGAGGCTCTGATACCACTGTAGGTCAGGCCGCCACCCCATCCAATGGGGTCGCCGTGGCACCAACGAGTCCCTCAGTAGCTACTTTTTACGCATGTCCCCCTCGCGAGGACTACAACCCGCCGGAACACCTTCCAGTCTCGGGACACCCTGGGGGTAAGAGCCTATGCTTCGCCACACTGTCACACAGTGAGAACCCCCCATAGGTCAACATCCAATGCCTAGTAGCTCTGATACCACTGTAAGTCCACGGTAGAGTCCCGGCCGTCTAACAGACGCCAAATGCGGAACAAAAACTTTTTACAACTGGTGATATCGCGTACTATAACCCGGATCTTCCATTATAACTAAACCAACAAAATACGAAGTAGGTAGAAGAGTTATACCGAACGATCCGAGTCCTTCGGTCTTCAACCATCATCCCACGCTTGTTGCGGCTGCTCCGATCTCCTGAATCTCCAGTCTTCTCGTCCAGGTGGCACTATGTCGAAGGATCTTTAAACGGGCTCCCGCCTCTGAACCGAGGCAAATCGGTCGTCAAGTTTGCTAAAAGAGACGACCAAGATGAAGTAGAGAATGAGTAGAACACTTTGTCTCGTTACGTCCAAGGCTATGGACGAACGGTTAATGAAGTTGCCTTTTGGATCGAATGGAAAAGAGAAATCGATCACATCTAATTTCTATGCACCAAAACTTATATCTTTTTTTTTCAAATAACAACCATGCTCTCCACCAAATGAATGGCCGACCATGATATAGGCAAGGGGGTGAGTGTAGGAGCTAGGAGGTGACCACAACAATGAAGCTTATCATGACTCACTAATGACACCAAGTATGAACACATTAAAAGCAAAAGATGAACCACTAAGCTTAGTCACACTTGCATTAAATGAACATTTAAAGCAATGCAACCATGAGTCACTAATCCTAGTCACCTCTTCTAGAAGGTTCCACACTCATCTCAAGAAAAGATAAATCCGCATTTAACCGAATGTTAAATACGTATGATAGAAAACTGGAAACTGGCAACTTCCAAAAGTGATCCTGAAACGAATTTCAGGATAACCCCGTAATGGTATAAACATACCCGCATTTGTATTACGACCGAATACAAATGCAGCTAAGACAAATATATTATATCTACACAGTATAATACTCGGATCTGGCTTAAACCAAAGCCGACCAGTATTATCTGCCCGAAAAATGACACGTGCGAAAACGCACGTGCATTTTCCGAACCTTGCCATAAAACCATACGGCCTCTACAACGTTTCGCCCGAACTTGGGAAAGTGTCTGTGGGGGACTCTAATGACTCATCAACACACTGGCACTGGGTATAACCACTAGCACGTCAGAGGTACAAGCTGTACGTAACGGTTTGCCTATGTATTGATTGGAAGGGAAGCTGACGAGCGAACTCATCTATAAACGCTACTGAGCCTAACAGTGACAATATACATACAATCCGGTCCGTTCGTGTACGAGTATCGCATATCAGCCTAGGGGCTGGTAACGTCAGACCCCCAATAGCAGTATAAGTCGTGTCAGAGAGTAGCCCAGAACACCCTGAGATACTACTGGAGTATCTGCCAGTAAATCTCTTGCCTCGGCCGAGGGCTTTGTGTAATGGCTCTCCTAGACACAGCGCGATTTCACCCCCAAAATCGGGAGAGACGAATCCCCTGCCGATCCGCTCACTTGCCTCCAATGTGGCTCAGGACTGTACCCAACTAAAACCTGTTTGCACAACTCCTTTGAGCGTAGTAGGGTAGTAATCTAAGCACAGTGGGAACTCACATGAGACAAATGACGAGCTCAGGTCGATGAACTAACCTGTACACATGTCACCAGGGAACTGCTATCTGACGATATGTATAATACCAATTAGCAGGTTCCCGGCGAGTCCTGTCCGTTGTACTCATAACCTAATGAGCACCTGTATACATCTTAGTTGATCCAACTAACACCAGTGGCTTGTGAGACCGGCCACCGCCCCTCGTTGTGGTCTCGACTGTATACACTAGTCTGCTCTGGAGTATCGATGCCCTGTCTCGAAACTCCCACGACTAGGGACACTTTAAGGATGTGCTTACAGACCCCGGATCCCACGTATATGATCGCCATCATACTGCTGGTAGTCAAGCAAGAATCTTATGGGCTCTATCATCATGCAATAGCGAACTAAAGCATGTATACGATGATAAAGACAAACCAGATAGCAAACTATCATCTCGAGCAAGACTGTCATATCGGTATAGGTCCTGTCTCAATCATTGCAATCACGTACCTGCGATCCAATAATTGACTTTGAGGGCACTATCTCCAACACTTCGTGTAATGGCTCTCCTAGACACAGCGTGATCTCACCACCAATACCGGGAGAGACGAAACCCCTGCCGATCCGCTCACTGCCTCCATGTGGCTCGGGACTGTACCCAACTAAAACCTGTTTGCACGACTCCTTTGAGCCGTGGTAGGGTAATAATCAAAGCAAAGTGGGAACTCACACAAAACAAATGACGATTTCAGGTCGATGAACTTACCTGTACACATGTCACCAGGGAACTGCTATCTGACGTCAGGTATAATACCAACTAGTATATTCCCGGCGAGTCTTGTCCAGTATACACATAACCCAATGAGCATCTGTATACATCTTAGGTGAACCAACTGACACCAATGGCTTGTGAGACCGGCCACCGCCCCTCGTCGGGGTCACGACTGTATACACTAGTCTACTAATGGAGTATCGATGCACAGTCTCCAAACTCCCATGACTAGGGACCACTTTAAGGATGTGCTTATAGACCCCTGTTCCCACGTATATGATCGCCATCATACTGCTGGCCGTCAAGCAAGAATTCTATGGGCTCTATCAACGTGCAATAGTGACCTGCAATGTCACCTAAAGCATCTACACGATGATAAAGATAAACCAAATAGCATATTATCATCTTGATTAAGACTGTCCTACCGATATAGGTCGTCCCTCAATCATTGCAAGCACATGCCTATGATCCAATAATTGACTCTGAGGGCACTATATCCAACAATCTCCCACTTGCACTCAAGGCTAATTATTGCGATGTCGCATACTCACAGCCCGTGTGATACCGAACACCCAACTCCTCTACTAATCAGTCTCACAAAGCCCGTTTGCGAAACTATTACGTTCGAGGAATAACCTCAGTGAGTGGATCCGCCATGATGTTTCTTTCTATGTCTCTCTTTATCTCAAGTTAGCGGAGAAATCCATCTCCCGAAATGAGCAATACCTGTCTTAGAATATGTTTGGATATCTGATGGGACCTGTTTCATAAATGAACTCCAAATCCAAACTTCTTAGACTGTATCGTCAACCGAATTTAATCAGTATCCTGCGCCATGCCTCCCTCAGTATCCCCTTGGATCACCTGTCCAAACTACTGCCTCTCGTCAGAGGGAAAACTATAACTCTGACAGTCACTCTGTCATCCAGGTCACCTTGGAAGCCTGGAATGATAACCGTCTCCCAAAAGAGGCTGTTGTTATCATATCCCTAGAACATCCCCTTATGTTCTAAAACTGCTTCCGAACATTTCTCCAGGATAGGATTAATATCAACTTAGTGCATTTAGTGCAAAAACAACATCTGGTGTGGTACTTGACATCTCATGATTGACTCAATTGCCTAAGCAAGTGATATGTCAATCATGCACATCCCTCTCCCCTTTAGTCTGTAAGACACCTTTAGAGAGAGTGACTCCATCACCTGCAGGTATACTACCGTGCCAGGTGTCGTCCATTCTAAAATACCTTTAGAATGCTGTCTAAGTACCCAGATTGGGAAACTACCAAAATCTAGATCTAAAACCATAGATCTAGTAACCAGAATGTCTGATATTATTTCTATATCCTATGTGGAGAAACCACTGTGTGACAACCAAAGTATAACCGATCGTAGTATAGGAATCTTACTTCCTACTATGTGTATGGCATCCATATAGCAGGATATCACACCCTACTACCTTCTTAACAGATCCATCCCCTATTCTGATGAAGTCAAAACCTATGACTGTCACATCAGAAATAGATGATCTGTCTCCAGTATATCTGCTTTAGTCTATAAATAGACATAAGATACTTGTCCACTATGCTTCCGCTGCTCCCACTGACTACGACAACCCTTTGGCAGAGTCATATACACATATACTTCTAAAGCTAGTTTAGAACGACGCTATACTCATCCTCCTGCCGGGTCTCACAGTCTGGAACAACAACAATGGCAATTCTGGGTAAACAAGAACCTCTCTGTCACCGTCCTTGAGGCTACCAGAGTACCTCTCGGGTGCCTGAGGTTACCCACCATATCTGCGGAGTAGCCAATGGAATGTCAAACCATATTGAATCTTTAGGTTCTTATCAAATTTTCAGTAATCGTTTGCGGTTCTGGAATCACTTCCAGTTCTACCATACTCCCACTACTGTTTTCTGAAAAAATCCATTTTTATTAAAACTGTGGCGAGTCAAGAACAATATCACTATTGATCTTCCAGATGGTAGAAAATCAACTCTCGTCATAGCCTGGGTCATCCCACAAACAGCCATTACAGAAACGTGCCTTGAGTTATCCAGAGTCTGGTTTTAAGCATAAGCCGGGCAACTCCCCGTACCTTAACATTGTTAAGATATGAACTATTCTATATCCAATATAGAAACAGAGGCATTGATTTAATTGGAACCAGATTCAAATCATGCAGCTGTCTCCAGTGCATGTCAACTAAATGGAGAGAGGCCGATCAGCATTACTCAACTTAGGAATACATCCAGATATGAGTAACCTGAAAGTGAAGCAAGTTCTCATAATCATTACTATCAACTTAATACCATACACAAGTATCTACATCTTCGATCACATTGAAGAATCCTGATACTTGCAATACCTGGTTCTCTAGTTTATTCTTATACCTATAACTTCTCAAAACATAGACCTTGCATTTCTACGAAACACATGTCTAAGAACTAGAGAAGTCACGAGTAAACAGAATATAATATGAGTACCAACCCCTCTATCCTCATGGACAATGGACAATATACAATACTCTTTATAAGTCCCCTGAGTCTAATAACTCATTCCCTGTGTGTCGTAGGTTGAAAACTGTACTTATGGTTAAGAAGAATTACACCGCTGTTTAATGCTCCTGACCTAATCATCCACTGATATAGGTAAATGTCATAGACATAATTTCAAAAAGTTATATCTCACTTTATAAAAATAAACGTACCGAAATATCAATTTGAAAATGGTGCATAACAACGGATATTTAAAACCAAATATTTGCCGTCCGGCAAACAACCCAGGCGATTTACTCAAATATCACCAATTACAACGAATCCCGATATAATGAGGTTGATCACCCAATTCTCAATAGCTTACTCCCACTCATCATCTGTAAAACCATACAGATGTGAGAATCAAACCTGGTAAATACATACCTTGGAGCATGGATTAATAGGGAAATCAGTTTTTCTTTTAACAATACACAGTGAAACTGAAACATGTAAATGTTTCGAAGGGTATCCGGGTATTCTTAGCAATGCCTCTTCCATTATCAGATTCACAACTATAACCGTATATTTCTTTGCCATCTCTCCAAATCCCTTTATATGTCTTTAGTCATTACCTTCTGTACACCCCTTTAGGCTAAATGGTTTTCTTCCCTCCCTACCGTTCGGCACCAGCCTATGGTTTGGAAGAAGACTATCTAATAAGGATAATGGATGCACTCTCCTAATCCAAGGAGTACTCGTAACCTGAGAGAAGGTGAAGAAAAAAGACAACTGAATAATACCTTATTCCTATTTCTCCTGAACCAGAATCCATCCCCGAACTGGAACAAGTTCCTTCGAGTTCGTATATAACCATACGATGGAGTATCCAAATAACTGTGGACTTCGTAGTGATACGGAGTGTCCTGGAGAAATACAAAGGTGAAGTAGGAGTGGCGATGAAATACTTGGTTTGGTCGTGAATAGCAGTCGCAGTTTACTTTGCCCTCTTACTAATCCCTTTATTTGTCTTTACTTAATACCTTTTGTACACCTTCGTTAGGCTAATTGGTTTTCTTTATTCCCCACCATTCGGCACCTGCCTATTGTTTGGAAGAAGACTATCCAATTAGCATAATAGGTGTACCGTCCTAATCCAAGGAGCACTCGCAACCGGAGAGAAGGTAAAAGGAAAAGACAACTGAATAGTCCTATTCATTTTCTCCAGAACGGAAACCATCCTCGAATCTGGAACAAGTTCCTTCGAGTTCGTATATAACCATACAATGGTTTTATCCAATGGAAGTGGATTTTCGTAGTAATACGGGGTGTTCTGGAGAAAAGGGTAAAAGTAGGAGTGGCAACGAGGTATGCAACTCAGACAATCCAAAAGCCAGTGTTTTAAGAGGGTTCGGTTAACTTGGTCACTGAGTCATAGTCAAGGGTCGGGCCATGGTCGCTGCCAAAGAGAGAGAGAAAAGAAACACTCTGCGTGCACTTTAACCTAGATCAGAATGGTTATCAATTTATCTATCAAGAAACCTCCCACTGTAATCTCAAATTCTCCTCTAAACCTGAAAGAAGAATTAGTCGGGATCACCGGAGGAGTAAACCAACTCATCAGTGGGAATCGGGATCCAACTATCATCGCATGATAACGTGATAGAATCCACTCACGTTATCACACTCCAGAAGGTATGCGCATATCTGGCAAGTTTCAGTTTCTTTAGAAACTCCCGATGTGATTTTTACCCCTTGCTCTTATGACCTTGACGAAGGCCAACATATCATAAGTCACATGTCAAGTTCTACCCGTCATTATCCAGGTTAATTTGAACCCGCCCGTACATACCCTTGACGAAGACCAAAATAGTAGTACGATTGTCCCAATCCAACGCATCTATCTATGCAGCAGAAAAGTAACAAATAGCTACCATACACTATGCCTTGACGAAGGCCAACATACATAGCATGAATACTAAGTGCTACCTTTCTGAAATGACGGAGGGCTACGAATGGTTTTTGGCGAAAAACCTTTAACGTAATGAACTTGATATCGTTGAAGGAACCGGATAGCTTTTTATAAAAATATAGTGGCGAAAACCTTTGCCAAAGTGGTCACTCCCGGAGAAGGGATCTCGGTTCTTTCCCCATAGAATGAGGTGCAGGATATTCCAACTGAATACCACGATGCAAAGCAAAAAGGCAATCGGCTATAGTGAAGTTATTACCCTGACGCAAACTTCTGTCTAAGGGGTCACTTCCGGTGAAGGGATCTCGGCCCTTGCCTCGTCGACTGAGGTGCTGGATATTCATAACCGAATACCACTGTGCAAAATAAAAGAAAACTTCCTTGCAATAACAGCTTTTTGAAAACTTTTCCAACAACATCAGAATAGGTTTGTTTAGCTTGCATTGATCCGAATCAATGCAGTCCCATTAATTAATCACACCATAAAAGAACGAAAATATGATGTACGTATATGCCATCCGCATTCGCCACTGGGTCCCGTCATCACCCGTTAGGTTACTTAACTAACGAGAGAGCGGGGACTGGACTAGCGCGGGTTTAAAACATATACAACATCTACTAGTATATATAATAATCGCTCCAGGCGTGATAAATGCAACATCACAGAAATGTAATAAGCATCACAGAACAATACAGATAATCTGGGATCCCCGGGTTTCATAGAGCCGCTACTGAAACCCGACGTTCCCCTGGTTGTGTGGATAGCCTGTGCAATGAAATCCTAGACCCCTACGGGTGCGGCAAGTTACCCACCAAAACCTGAAGCGAGGCAGCCCCCTACAGCAAAGTGAATGGACCACCCAACACTTCACGGAATCCGGTAACTTAAGCACCCCTCCTTGGGTCAACCTGTACCCCCTACGAGTGCGGCGAATAGTCCTCCAATTCTAGAGTGAACCCCCTCCGTCTCAAAGCCATGAGTTGCGGGCTCGTTGCCCTCTAAAACCCGGCTATCAGTGCACCCCACCGCGGGATAATCCTAGTACAGAAAGTAAAATATATATACATCGGGTACATCGACCTCAGCCCGGTCGTGCCCCAAAAGAATAATATACAAACAGGCAGTGACGGCAGTCCACATGTCGGACGCTCGCCCCGCAATATCAAATGTACAAATACAACCAAACTGTACTACCATAGCACCAGGCTATACACCATGTCAAATCCGCAACATCACAGCACAACATAGAACATCAACGTGAATATCACATTCGCAAATCCGTCTAAAAGAGCTATTGCAATTTGACCAGATTTACCGATCAAATGACATTCACGGTCACAGATATAAAGTAAGCACTGTGAACTAACAAATTTAAAATTTTTGATCGACAAAATTTCCCGAAGTGGGCCCCAAGCACAATTCCCAGAACTCAAAATAATCTGGGCCAAAACAAAATATTCCAGAAACCACATTTTCACACAAAAGACAAGTACAAGAAAAATGGTGCACTGAAGCCA
Organism: Agapanthus africanus; assembly: GCA_030015575.1. Classification (NCBI taxonomy): domain Eukaryota; kingdom Viridiplantae; phylum Streptophyta; class Magnoliopsida; order Asparagales; family Amaryllidaceae; genus Agapanthus; species Agapanthus africanus. The sequence goes on along the minus strand of JASDDO010000016.1, from coordinate 39,659,516 downwards.
TATAACGGCGGCGGAACCACGGCCAAAACATGGTTATTGCCGCGGTTCCGCGGCGCTACACTGGATTCGTGCTCCCAAATTTCTACAGAGGTCTTAAAAACGCCTGCCTGATTTTCTGACATACCCAAAATAATTTTTAGACCACAAAAAAAATCGACAGAAACTCTGAAAATGAAAACATGGTTTCGGAAATTTTGATCGATTGATGTTTTAAACACGTTAGAACAAGCTAGTAAAGGTTAATGGCGTGGCTCTGATACCATGTAAGTCTACGGTAGCTCCCCGGCCGTCTGTCCGAGGCCAAAATACGGAAACGAAAATTTTTTCAAAACTTGAAACCGGCGCTATCGCAGACTTTAATCCGGGATCGAACCATTAACCTATAACTATCAACTAGAGAAAGGTTAGAAAATCTATACCGATCGATCCGCGTCCTTCGGTCTTTATCCACTATCCCTAGCTCCTCGCGGCATCTCCGATCTTCGGTCTCCTCGTCGGAAAGGGCACCACATCTTCAAGTCTTTTTGCGGGCTCCCGCTTCGTCCGAAGCAACTCGGACACGAAGTTTGCCAGCCGACATGTCCAAGGTGAAGTAGAGAATGTGTGTGATCACTTTGTCTCAAGCATCCATTGATTCTCAACGCATGAGAGTGTATGGATGGAGGTTGAAGATGATGCCTTTAATGGAAATGGTGAGCTAGAGGAGGAAGAAGAAGAAGAAGCCATTTTTTCTTGTGTGTTCTATGATAAAAATGAGAGAGAGTGTGAGATGAAAAATACAAGACCAAACTCTTCTATAGCTTCCCTTCTCTCTCTTCCTCTCATTTCAACTCATAAATCAATCACATAATGTGACACAAGCACAAAGAATTAGACCATGAGTCACCACTTGTGCATGTGTCACAATTAATGCTCTTAATCATGATTTCTAGCTCATAATTTCCATTTGTAAACATTAACCCAAATGTTTAAAACAACAAAAAGATACGGCAACATCTAAAGTAAACTCGTGACGGATAACAAGGATACCCCTCATCTGTATATACATACCTGCATCCGCATTCCGACCGAATGCGAATGCGATGAGACTAAAGTAATCCAACAAATCTAATACTAGGATCCGGCTTAAACCAAAGCCCACTAGTATGATCCGCCCGATCATGATCCGTGCACTACTGCACGTATATGATCGAACTCTGCCATATATCATACGGTCTCTACAACGTTTCACCCGAAACTTGAGAAACTGTCTGTGGGGGACTCTAAAGACTCGTCAACACTCTGGCTGTGGATTTAACCACCAGCACGTCAGTGGTATTAGTTGTACGTAACGGGCTACCAGGTATTGACCAAAAGGGAGGTCGATGAGCGAACTCATCCTGATACCCTACTGAGCCTGTCAGTGACAATATCCGTACAGTCCGGTCTGTTCGTCTATGAGCATCGCATGTCGGGCTTAGGGGGTTGGTAAAATTCATACCCCCAAAAGCAGTACAAGTCGTGTCGGAGTGTAGCCCAGAACACCCTGAGAAACTACTGGAATACCTACCAGTAAATCTCCTGCCTTGGCCAAGGACTTCATGTAATAGCTCTCCTAGACGCAGCGTGATGTCACCCCCAATACCGGGAGAGACGAAACCCCTGCCGATCCGCTCACTGCCTCCATGTGGCTCGGGACTGTACCCAACTAAAACCTGTTTGCACGACTCCTTTGAGCCGTGGTAGGGTAATAATCAAAGCACAGTGGGAACTCACACGAGACAAATGACGATCTCAGGTTGATGAACTAACCTGTACACATGTCACCAGGGAACTGCTATCTGACGTCAGGTATAATACCAACTAGTATGTTCCCGGCGAGTCCTGTCCGGTGTACTCATAACCCGATGAGCACCTGTATACATCTTAGGTGAACCAACTGACACCAATGGCTTGTGAGACCGGACACCGCCCCTCGTCGGGGTCTCGACTGTATACATTAGTCTACTAATGGAGTATCGATGCCCAGTCTTGAAACTCCCACGACTAGGGACTACTTTAAGGATGTACTTATAGACCCCAGCTCCCACGTATATGATCGCCATCAAGCAAGAATCCTATGGGCTCTATCAATGTGTAATAGTGACCTGCAATGTCACCTAAAGCATGTACACGATTATAAAGATAAAGTAGATAGCATACTATCATCTTGAGTAAGACTGTCCTATCGGTATAGGTCCTCCCTCAATCATTGCAATCACGTGCCTGTGATCCAATAATTTACTCTGGGGGCACTATATCCAACAATTCTCGGATGGTCTTGAGCCACACTGGCACGACTTGTCAGGTTATTAGGGGTCTGACGTTTTCCACCCCTAGACCCGGCATGCGATACTCTGAGACGAATAGACCGGCCTACATGGAGATTATCACGAACAGGCTCAGTAGGGGTTCATGATGAGTTCGCTCGTCGACCTTCTTTTTGACAGGTACCTGGGTAGCCATTATGTACAGCTTGTGCCACTGATGGACTTATGGTTAAACCCACTGCCAGCGTACTATCGAGTCTTTAAAGTCCCACATAGGGAGTTTCCCTGGTTCAGGCGAAACGATGTAGAGGCCTTATAGTTTTACGTGCAGGGTTCCAATCATATACGTGTACTAGCTACACGGATGATGTTCGGACGGATAATACTAGTGGGCTTAGGATTAAGCTGCATTCTAGTATTATATTATTAGATTATTTCTTTCTTTGTATTCGTATTTTTTGCAGTATGAATACGGTTATGTATATACGGAGAGAGTATTCTTGTAATTTTACAAGAGATACTTCTTGAAGGGGACACCTCATTTTTGGTTATATCTATTTTTGGAAAATAGATTAATGAGGTGGAAATGGAGATATTAATGGCATGGTCGAAGTATGCCTAATTCATTTGACTTTACTATTCAAGCATGGTTGTATTTTTGTATGAAAAAATATTGCATGCTTGATTATTGGAAAAGAGTTAGCCATTCTTCACTTGCTCACAAGACTTGATCATTTTGTGTTTTTTCATTCTGTCTCCATTTCGCTCTCCTCCTTCTTCCTCAAACCCTAACCCTCACATGTGTTGTGAATCCTAAGGTTCTTTGAGATAAATTAATCCAATTAACTCTCTACATCTCCTAAGCTATCTAGATTAGCAAACTTGGTACTTTAGTTACCTCATTCTTGAGGTTGGAGTTTGAACCATACACTCTTAGGTGGATCGTCTTCGACACGAGGAGACCGATGACCGAGCTTGATCCATGCTTTCTAGGAGCTAAAGAAGAGGAGAAGAAGACCCGAAGGACAAGATTCGAGGAGGCATAAAACTCTATCATAGTAGTTTAGAACTTCTATGTGTTTTGCTAGTTAGGGTTTCTGAAGGATCTTGGATGTTTGGTCGATGCTGCAAAGTATAAAATCGTTTTTTGTAAATTCTGCCTCCCTATAAACCATGTGGGGTATGCGACATCAACTTACAACTTCCATCGCACTGAAAGATGAAATGGCTGCAATGCAAAAGAAGCTCAAAGCTATTGAAAGCTAATTCTCTTCAGCCTCCCTAAATCAAGTTTCGCTCTCTAAAACCGTGTGTGGTTGTTGTTTTGACTTATCATATTTGACTGAAGGCTGTCATTTGAATCCACCGTCTTAAGGTCAAGAACAAACTAATACTGCTTTTTAGCAATGTTCAGTCGAAAATATTGCAATCTTTAACGTAACAATTTCCTTACTTTTCTAATCATCTAAGAATATTTGTTATAAATATAACACGTATTACAAGTTCGTCTGGAAAATATCAATTACCATGTGTTATACATTATAATCAACATTCTGGAAGGAAATTGTGTGTTTATTATTTCATGCATATATTTTGTATCTCTCACATTCTTCACTGAGATCTTATGCCAGATTATTCAGGTCAAATAACAGAGAAACCTGTCGATATAAAAGACAGGAAATTAAAGAGTCAAATACTGGTATCAACTAAGCAAATATTAGAAGATTCCAGATATCAAATGAAGACCCCAACATCAACACCCGAATACACAGGAAGTTTGAAGATGCAAACTCACCAAACGGCCGCGGGATCCGCCGCGGATCCGCGGCCGAGTCAGGGCGTCAGCGATCGGGAGTTCTCCAGAACCTTTTTTTCAACGACCTAGCTTGCTGAGGACGCTTCATTGTAACAACCTTCTTCTGAAAACTTCTCTAAAACAACCTAACTTGTTGATCAAGCTTTATAACTACCTAGCTCATTCTAGAAGCCTCCTTGTAACAACCTAGCTTATGAGGGAAGCTTGATCTAGGGCAATAAATAGAGACCTAGGGTGGTTGATTGGTTGTTGATGGTAGTCAATTTCTAGCACACAAACCAAACCAAATCCAATTCAATTCCAAGATCAAAATCAAGAATCATCGAGAGTTTATCAAGCATTCAACGCAAAGATCCTTTACGCGAAGCCAATCTTTATCAACGAGCATGAGATCCTTGATAGATCCAAGTCTCACGGAGATCGAGCTAAGCAAAAGTCGACGGAAAAATTACCGCTTCAAGGGAGCGATCGAGGGCACTTCTTATAACCTCAAATTGAAGGATCGTGTAATTTGAAGTTAATAAAGGTGATCAATTGTAATTCTTGCTTTCTTTAAATTCTTGCATTATGAAATTTCTAATTCTTGATTCTGTTATTTCATGATGCGTGAGTGAAATCTCCACTTGTTAAGGATTCGAAGGAATTCGGTAGATCAAATGGTGATAAAATCCTAAACTAATCTTAAGTCTTATGAGAATTATGAAATTTAGGAAAAAGAATCATCAATGAACAAATTTGGAACGAGATCACCGTTCTTGATTATTTCGTTGCAATTTGGGATTGAATGATTGAAGATTCTCCATGCTAAAAGCTAGATTTGAATGATGATCAATGAATAGACAAGGGATAGTAAAGGAGAAACCGTAGTTTCTTCAATAGATCCCTAATCTTATTCATCACCATCGTTCTAGCTATAATTCATCAATATATAAGATGAGTCATTTTTAGTATTCATCATTGCCACTAATTCCTATCAAATCCTACAAGCTATTCTACATTTTCTTGATAATTAAAATTGAATTTGTACACTCTCTTGATTACTAAATCTTAAATTCTTTCATGATGTTTCTTGAAAATATTTCATCAACTAAATCGTGATTCATCTTCTTGAATTTTCTTTAATATTTTCTTTCGACTCAATTAAAGCAAAAATGAATAAATACACGAATCTCAGTGGACGATCTGTACTCATTAACGAACTACATCGACAACGTTATTGATTGTGGCTATAAATTCTTTGATTGTGATAACATTTTCATACCACAGCGAGAACGATCAATCAAATGGCGCCGTTGCTGGGGATCGTTCATAATTTGTTTGTGCTTGCTATTTGAGTTGAAACATTATTATTCCATCAAAAATTTGAATCAAAATCGCATCGTGTGCTTAACATTAGTGTGTGAATTTTGCAAGGAAATCTGGAATCACTACAGCAGGGAGAAAATTATTCCGTTCATTTCATTAAGGATAGAGGATCCAGGGGAGCATCAGTATCAAAACTCATTAACGGAACTGTGCAGGTGACTGCGGAACCGTGGCGGGAAGCAGGTTTTGGCGGCGGAACCGCGGCTATCTTGACGAGTTAGGGCCAGAGCTCTCTGTGGTATATTCTCTTCTTTATTATCTCCTCACTGATCTTGTCCAATAACAATTTTCTGCAGGATTCTTTGCTAAAATTCGGCGCGCTCAAAAATAAAAAAATTGTTGCGTATTTTGATATTGGTTGTTTTACATATTTTAATACGGAAATTAAGGGGAAAAGTGTAACATTTCAGAAAAATAAAATATTATTTTTGGGAATTTTTATAATTGAATAATATTATATTGAATATTTTAATATTTCGGTATAATTAAATACCGATAAATTGGGGAAAATTTGGAAAATTATGGAAATTAAAAAAATGAGGGCGCTTTATTGGATTTATGCAAATTATGAAGTTTTACGATTTATTTGACACTAATTTAGTGCTAAATGCGATTAAAAATCGCTAATCGGGTTTTAAGCGTGTTTTGTGCAAAACATGCACAAGTCTTTTTTTTTTCTTCACTTGTTACATTTAGTTTCTCATGGCATTCCTCATGATTCTTGCATGGTTGTAAATTAAAGAGAATGAGAAGAAAAGAAAAGAAAAGAAAAAGGAATAAGAATAAAGAATGGGGTATGGGTGAGAGAGAGAAAGGTGAGGGGTTAACATTGACTTTGGGCATTCCTCCTTCGTTCCTTCACCCTCATCATCTCTCCCCTCAACTCCCTTGCTGCTGCTGCTGCTTCCTTCACTCCCTCCCCCTCTTCACCTCCTCAAAACACAATCAAAACAACCTCAAAACCTTATCTCCATTTCACAAAAATTGTGCATGAGCTCTCTAGCAACACATTAGACCAAGAAAGCTTGCATTTTGGACGCTTGAGGCAACTCAAGAATTTTCTTGAGTTGCTAAAAGAGATAATTTCTGTACCATTAGTGTAGTGTTTTAATTCCTTATGCATCCATAGATGTTTCATGTTAATATTGAGTGCTTTTGTGGACTATGAAAATTCTAGTTAGGGTTAATGGAAATTTAGAGTTGTGATTGGTAATTGAGCTCAGTAGAGGCCACACAAACCCCCTAGTGCTAGAATTCAGACCTAAACCAGAGACTAGAACCACGGAATACGGAATTGGAAAACCCGGTATCGGAAAATTTTGGATTCTGTGGATGTAAATGAAATCTGCTAAAATACGGAGCCTCTGAAAATTATTTTGCAAGGACAGTGATACATCCAGGTGATTTAGAACATACCACCAAAACCCTAGCCCCTATCTCTCAATGCAGGCCACAAATTTATTCCTTCTGGCCGCAATTTGCGGCCAGAGCAATGAGGAAATGGTTCGTATTTGTTTCAGGGCTTTATCTCCAGTAAATTAGACCCTTGGCATATGCAGAATTGACTAACTTGACCTAGGATGAAATCTGGGACCATTTCCAAAAGTAGCTGTTTTGATTCGGGTTTCGTTTTGCGTATTTTGCATTCTGGATTTTTGAGATTTGTGTCGTATTCGATCACTTGACGTTTGTACGTCGAAATCGAGTATTGTTTGATGGTTTTGAAAGCGTAATCCATAGGTTCTAACCAATAGGCCTTAGCATGTCGTTTTGGTTTTCATATGTCGTTTCGTCTTCGAATTTGATTTTAATACGCTTTGCGTTACGTTATGATGTGTAGGTACCCCACGAAGACTTCGAGACGACAAGAAAGCGCGTGGCGGCGTCGGCAACGGAAAGTGAAAGCAATGTGAGTAGATTATATCTACGGGGGAAGTCGGGTGGATAGTGTATAGCACCCCCGCAGTTCGATATCTAGTATACTATATATACTATATATATATATATATATATATATATATATATATATATATATATATATGATAGCTTATGTGTGACATGGATATTCAGGATATGATTAGGTGTAAAATGGTTAGATTAGGGTTATTAGAAGTGAACTAGTATAGCTTCTTAGTCGCGAACCCTAGAATAGGTTTACACCCACACACACACACATGCTTATCTGTTATGCTTATGCTTGGATGAAGAGGATAGTGGATTATATTTGGGGATGAATCGATGAGATTGGGCATAGCGCCATGAGATCGGTGATATGATGTGGTTCGTATTTGGGATACGACATGAGATGTTAGCGGGCCTTTGGACGTGTGTTCGACACACGCATTTATATCTACATAGATGGTATCGGTTTGTACTAAACTTAGATCAGTACCCTAGTTCATGTGATATGATGATAAAGATACCGGTTAATTGATTAGATAAATGTGATTTTGACCTTTACCCAGATTTGGGATGTCGTACGATGGATGTACCGTACGAGCTTTATTGATGATAAGATCCGCACTCATGACTCGAGGAGGTCATATGATATTGTATCGTACGCGGTACCTTGAGGTGGGATCACCGACTATTATATTTATATATATATATATATATATATATATATATATCGACTCAGATTTAGGTGGTCTCCATACCCCTCCCGATTAGCTTATTAGTCAGATCTGTAGTTACCTTGTAAATGTTAGACCAGACCCGAGTCATACCTATTTTAAAACAAACGAATCGTGAGTATTTTAAAGACAGGCAAAGGGATTCTACGGATATTTTCAAAAGACGCATCTTTTCTTAAAAACACCGTAACCCTTATTTTTCTAAAAACCACGATTCGTCTTATTTCAAATGGAAAAACTGTATGACATAGATACATTGATGTAGATTCTTCACTGTTGTGTTATTGTTTGATTTCTGCATATTCTTGCTATTCGCATCGCGTTGCATGTTTAAATATGTTATTGTTAAATTAAAACCATGTTGTCAGGACACCAGCACCATTATCGATGATGCGTATGTTCCACTTACACCTGCTTGCCGGCTCCCACACTTTATCATCGATAATTGCCATATCACTACAGAGTAGGATTGTTGCATCAGGATATGACCCTTACATGACATACTTACGTACACACATATTGTACACCCATACTTGCATACATACATATTTGCACATACATAGATGATTCTGGCTTGATTTGGAGATTTGGGAACCGCAAGGTATATTTTAAAACTGGATACATTTTAAAGAGTGGTTTCCCCCCGATATGTGCATACTATTATTCCATGTTGCATGATATAATGCTATGCTTACATTTCCTTTATATGTCGCATACACCATGCTTATGATTATACGCATTGAGATATTTGTTTTCATGAGATTTCTGGATTTGGGAACCGTGGTTATTTCAAAAGAAAATATGTATTGTTTTAAAAACCCGGTTTCCTTTGATATGATATTTCAGTGCGTCCACCATGAGTTTTCTCGGTTCTGAGTCGTGTGACATATGAACCCGAATCGAGGAGCTGGATGAGGACGATTGGGGGTACATGGTGGACCCGGTATGGTTCTCCGGGGCGAGAAATGTTTTTCGTGGAGCAGACGATGAACCTGGCAAGGTGGCGAGTACCTACCGGCGATAGTATTTGGGCCCGGCTAATATCCGGAGGATACTGACCGGAGTCGAGAGATGATATGGGCCGATCCGGAATGACGGAGCCCATGGGCCGATCCGGACTGACGGAGCCCGATATATGAGGATTTACGTGCCGATGCTAGGCACAGTTTTCATGATGTTTTCCGGTGTCGATGCTAGACACCCAGGTTCCATGATTTGATGTGTCACGAGGGACACATGTTGATTTATATCCTCATACTTCCATGCATATGCTTTATGATATTTACATGCATGATGCTTTATGTCATTGGGTGACGCTTGGATGATATCCACATACTCATAGATTTCATGATATAGTTGACACTGATTACATTGATCATACCTCATATTTCTGATATGTTGCTACCAGAGGCACTGGCACGAGCACTTGGTACTACACTTATGTATAGATGTTTACCCTTAACACCTTATATTGCTTCATACTTATTCATTTGAGGTTTATATATATATATCTGATCGTATTGACCTAGGATTGAGTCATACATACGATTTCTGCTTTGTGATGTTTTCTATTCACGAGTTGGCAACTCACCCCCGTTGTGCCACAGTTCTTACCGGTTTTGCCGTACAGGTTTCATTGCGGATTTTCTGGCACACTGCTTTCTTTCTGGGTGATTGCTCTGGTAGGTGGTTTCACTCGCATTGTGACCAACCTTGTATTTATTTTTATCAGTTGTATCTAGAAATTTCATCAACAAAACTTGTATATTGTTTCAGAATTAGAAAACCAGTTGTGTATTATTTCGACCATAGAGTCGCGCGTTGTAGTATTATGGTTTTCATGCTGATTTTGAGTTTTCTTTTTGAGTTTTGATCCTCGCCCTTCGGCGTTGTATATTATATTGCTTGCGTGGTTGTGACCGTCGATTGACGAAGAGCTAGCTCCCGCTTGGGGATGCTTTTTATCATTGTGCACATACTATTCTTGTTGTACCCCGTTCGGGGCCAGTATTTACAAAGGAAACTCTGCCGAAATTTTCAGAAAATACTAGTGATTTTAAAAATGCATATTCGGAATACTTATTTAAAAACCTTGCTTTTAAAACATGTTTTCTTTACTTCTTAAAAACTAATTTTCCTTCATCTATTCTTTAAAATGGTTTTAGATTTCTGGGCTTTTGGCTTACTTGGATTAGATGGGGTCCTATAGACTTCATATGATTCAAGGGCCAGTCACGTGCTATTTCGGTTCGTGACAAAGTTGGTATCAGAGCGCTAGGTTTACCTTGGTTCGAGTCTATGTTTGACTATGCGGAGCCTAGAGCGTATATATATATATATATATATATATATATATACGGAACTTAGGATTGACCTTACGGATCTTAGACCTAGTCGAGGGGGTATTAGACCCGAACTTTCGTCGCGTAGGTTGACCTTGGTTGATGGAATAGGTGACTTCAGTAGAGTGACGTACCGTGTGTATGTTCCGCGGCATACTTACGATATGCTACTCCGCTTAAGGAGCCTTAGGATATACATTTCCTTGCACAGTATTATATTCATTCCTATGATCTATCCTTATCGATATCGGTTATGATTTTGCTGCCACGATTACACGGGCAGAGAGAGCTATGGCTAGAGTTGCGTCAGCATGAGCTCGTCATGGACGAGGACTGACCAGGGCGTGATTCCAGAGATGTACGATTGCATAGAGAGGCGTCGTTTTAGTGTGTTTTCGCGCCATGAGCGTTTGACAGATCGCTTTTACGAGATTTCTCGGACGTGTAGATCAGCACCAGAGGATTAGGTTACTGCTAGAGGCCAGCCAAAATGTGATGACCATTGATATATCGCTTATTCATGATGATTGAGGCATTGTTCAGCGTACAGACGAATGAGCTAGTTGTTGCTGCAAATGACGAGATATCGCCCAGATGTTGGAGCTACTACAGCATGAGTATATACTTAGGGATATGATGGAAGGTCGCTAGTCACCCGAGGATGAATGACTAGGACATGTGATTCGTTCGCTTACCCCGATGCGAGGTCATCAGATAGATTGATTCCAGCTAGATACAACTTCATGCAGGTACGTTGAGAGTCGATGGAGACGATCGAGTGTCAGGAGCCCATTTTCCAAGTTTAAAGTATTCGGAAAGACATGCAAGCGATTCCATGGACCCTCTAGAAGAATGAAACCCTAACTCGACATAATGACCGTGTGAAAGCCTTTGAACCTTAGGGTTTGCAGCAGTTCCGCGGTGCCATTAGTGAGGCTTGGGTTTTCCCTTCTACGGCTGGTCTACCGATACTATTAAACTATACCTAAGATGTTGAGCTCTTGGGGGATTATGAGGTTTTGACGAATCGATCGAATGGTTCGACATCTTTCGGATATCATATAATGGGATGCATTGCTTGGGAGACTCCAGATATGAGTATAGCCGTCGGAGCGCAGTCCATGAAGCCACGAAGAGACGAGTCCAAAGCAGTCGACAGTAGATAAAAGTGGAGAAAAGAGTTCGCACGAGTTTTCGATGAGATGAAGTTCCACTCCGTTGACATCAGAGATGCGATACGCATGCAGAGGCGTTGATTATGGATATACCTTCCAGAAGGAGTAGCAATGAGTATGCAGCCATTCCGGAATACGAAACAGATATAGAAAAGGATGATAACCTCCGGACAGTTCGGCAGAAATGAGATTTAAGAGAGACATCGACAGGACCTTTCTGGAATACTATACGAGAAGACTTGGACCCAGGAGCGGTCATATTACGCACACCCAGCAGGCCAGAGTTCGGCATCGTCGACGAGATAGTTGGCCAGAGATCTATAGAGGATGTGCCAGAGCGGGACTGTTTCCGTCGTAATTCCATATTGGGCCGTTGAGCCAAGGATCTATATATCTAGCAATGCACAGTGAGAGACAAGAGACTAAAAGCACCAGTCGCCAGACCATGAACGGGGGGCAAGTAGATATCTTGCTCTGCTAGCATTGGATGCACCGACACCTTCTCGACTTTGAAGGAGGAACTATCGACGACAGTATTTATGATTTGTGATTGGTGATTCGATTATCACGAATCCGTCACTTTGGATTTCGGTATTTTGGGCGATCTATTCGCATGATTTATTCTTGATGACCGAGTTTCATGATATTTGTTTTCGTGCACCATTGTTGCACCTACTAGGTATTCATATTTTGTGCATAGTTATTACGCTTGAGGTATTGATTGTGATTTCATTTACTTTTAGTGTTTTGATTTGAATTGTGCACGCTGATACACATGGTTGTGAGATTATATACCGCGGTATACTTGATCTGGATTGAGCTGTATTGTATGCCGACGATTTCGATTCTGATTTTGATGTTGATTTCGTGTATGACGGATGCACCGATTTGGATTTTCGCGTATGTTCGGCGCATGTTATGAGATGCGATTTTGGTGCACACCAGAGGCGCTAAATCGAGATTCTTCATGCATGTCAGATGCACCTGATTTTGCTGTCAGGCACACACGTTGCCCATGACAGATGTTTCGTGCACACCCGTTGCACCTAGATGTTGTTTCTGTGCACATGTATGGCACACATATGGATTTTGATTTCCGTGCGCACCAGACGCACGTTGCATTCATATACACATTTTGGGATTGGTTTCTTATGGAGCAGTATGTTTTTATAATATTTGCTATTTGTTTTCGTACTGAGCAGGACTTGTCAGAGGACAGTACCTGGATATACTTTGCATGCATTGATTGTTATTGAAGAGATTTTCAAAAAAAAGCGAGCTATAGTCTCAGTATTTACCCACGTGTCTGATATGACACGAAACGTTTAAAACAAGGAAACCCTTCTAAATTGTTTTCAAAACGGCAGGACATACATATTAAACAAAAGATATATACATATATGGTTATTTTCTTACAATAAACGTCCGCCATTGGGCAGTGTTATGCGCATCGCACAGCGACTTAAAAAGGTTTGGCATGCATTTCCTTCACTTAATTACATGTATAGATTTGATGTCTACATGTATAATTTTGATGTATATCATATTGGTTTTGTTTTGGATTTGACATTTGTGTCTTTACCATGACTCCGATGATTGTGGGATGCTTGACGGAGTTATGTTTTTGAGTTATCTGCTCATTGATCATGCGCGTGCATTGAGCTATGATGCGTTTTATGTATTGATGATTTCGGATCCCCGACGACTTAGTCTTTTACTGAAATGTTTTAGTATTTTAGGGGTTTAAATTAAAATTCGAGAACCGAATTTCTTTAAGGAGGGAAGATTGTAACATTTCAAAAAAATAAAATATTATTTTTGGGAATTTTTATAATTAAATAATATTATATTGAATATTTTAAAATTTCGGTATAATTAAATACCGATAAATTGGGAAAATTTGGAAAATTATGGAAATTAAAAAAATGAGGGCTCTTTATTGGATTTATGCAAATTATGAAGTTTTACGATTTATTTGACACTAATTTAGTGCTAATCGCGATTAAAAATCGCTAATCGGGTTTTAAGCGTGTTTTGTGGAAAACATGCACAAGTCTTTTTTTTTCTTCACTTGTTACATTTATTTTATCATGGCATTCCTCATGATTCTTGCATGGTTGTAAATTAAAGAGAATGAGAAGAAAAGAAAAGAAAAGAAAAGAAAAAGGAATAAGAATAAAGAATGGGGTATGGGTGAGAGAGAGAAAGGTGAGGGGTTAACATTGACTTTGGGCATTCCTCCTTCGTTCCTTCACCCTCATCATCTCTCCCCTCAACTCCCTTGCTGCTGCTGCTTCCTTCACTCCCTCCCCCTCTTCACCTCCTCAAAATACAATCAAAACAACCTCAAAACCTTATCTCCATTTCACAAAAATTGTGCATGAGCTCACTAGCAACACATTGGACCAAGAAAGCTTGCATTTTGGACACTTGGGGCAACTCAAGAATTTTCTTGAGTTGCCAAAGGTGGTAATTTCTGCACCATTAGTGTAGTGTTTTAATTCCTTATGCATCCATACATGTTTCATGTCAATATTGAGTGGTTTTGTGGACTTTGAAAATTCTAGTTAGGGTTAATGGAAATTGAGAGTTGTGATTGGTAATTGAGCTCAATAGAGGCCATACAAACCCCCTAGTGTTAAAATTCAGACCTAAACTAGAGACTAGAACCCCGGAATACGGGTTTGGAAAACCCGATATCGGAAAATTGTGGATTCTGAGGATGTAAAATGAAATCTGCTAACATACGGAGCCTCTGAAAATTATTTTGCAAGGATAGTGATACATGCATGTGATTTAGAACATACCACTGTTCAGTTGATAAAACTGCACACTTGTATTACATTTTTCCTACCATTTTCATATTAAAAAAGGACTATATTATAATATATTATACATATGAGGGTTTATGTGTAAAAACATTATTTTCCATGTGTTAATATATGTTAATTATCATTTGGTAGGAAAATGTATGCAAATAATATTATTGATCTAATCCTAGTAGAACAAAGTTTACTAAAATCTTATCTGAGTTGTTGTGCAGAATATTTCCAAGTTGTTATGAAGGATTTAACAAACAAATCAATTTGTTGAAGAAAACTTGCCAAATTAAGAAGCAAAGCTTGGAAACCAAGTCTGGAACCAACCGAGAAAAGATTTTCAGATTCTGAAGATTCCTAGGATTGCCACAGATTAAAGCCCAAGAAAAAGAATCAAATGATCCCTACCCTTGAGCGCTGATCCGCGGCCAAACCCACCCTGGGGCCGCGGATCCGCCGCAATAATGATGAGTTGGAAGGCAATATTTTGGGAGATTGACAACTGCTGAATTTTACCAACTTCTCAACAATAAGATTCTGGGTTTGCACTATAAAAAGGCACCGAGAGCCTCTTAGAAAAATCATCAAGCCGACGAGATCACGAAGTCCAAGACGGCTCACGCATCCAGGCTGATCATCAACGGTTCATCTACCTCCTTAGAAGAGATCGAGAAGCAAATTAGGTTTTTGTAATCATTTTCTAAGGAATCAAAATGTACTTGATCTTGTTGATTAATAAAGGTAGTTCTTTTTCTTATTCTATTTCTTCGTAGTTTAATTATGCAATTTCTCTCCATCTCTTTTTCTCCCAACATGCGCGAGTAATTCTCCGCTTGTTAGGGTTCGTAGGATTAGGGTAGGCTAATGGATGATGAACATCTCTAAACTCTTTTTAAGTCCCATAAAGTTTATGAACTTTATCAAAAGAATCATTAACATCCTAATCGGGCGCGCTAGCAATTCTTTGCTAGTTCCGACCGCGATTAGAGATTAGATTAATGATTGTTTTGGTAAAGGCTAGATATGATCGGAGTTCCGTGTCGAGATAAGGGTTAAGAGTGGGATTCCTTTTCCCTCCAGAAACCCTAATCTACACGCATCACCGTCGTTCTAGTATTAAATCTATTAATGGATAAAAATGGTAACTTTTAATTAATCGTCCATGACTACTAAATCCTAACGAACCCTACGAGCCCTTTTATTATATTGTCTACATCTCTAAAATAATCTAGATCTATATTTTTGTATTCTTGCTTAACGTAGATCTAGAAACTTTTCACAAAATTCTTATTTCCTCCTCTCTCTTTCAACACATCTAAAGTAAGAGTAAAAGGTTCCACGTTTCCCTGAGTACGACCCGTACTCATCTCGGTCTAGCTACACGCGACACCGTTCTGATTGCGGTTAACTACATAAACAAACACTTTTTCGTACCAATCAAATGGCGCCGTTGCCGGGGAAACGTGCGTAATTTTTTATTTTTACTATTTGTGTTGAATTCTTAGACGAGTCATATCATTATTAAAACAAAACTGCAAATTGTATATTTAACGATTATTGTGTGAATTTTTGCGAGGAAATCTGGAGTCACGGACTTGAGGAAACAGGAGATCTAGGGTTCACACTTCTCTGGTAAGATTCTAACTCCCTTCTCTCTCCTCTAAAATCCAATAAAAATCTATTTTCTGCAGGATTCTTTGTAAAATATCACCGCTCAAAAATCTTTTTGCAAAGTTTTGTTTTTCGGTTTGTTTTTGCATATTTTAATACGGATCTTTAAGGGGCAAGGACCAAATCAAGATTCGGTGGGGATTTCATCACCCTTCCTAAGCCCCACAAATCAAAAACCAAGCATATAGATCAACCCTTCATTAATTTAAAAAAATATCTAGACCAGACTCTAAGGACTGTCGCGCTCAATAAGGACAGAGGAAGGTCGTGGGTAATCTATCGTTTATCCGCATTATTTTTGTAGTGCCTAGGCAAGTGTGTCGAAGGCTAGTAGTTTTTAATTAGGCCCACGACGTGGTTCCTTCCCACTTACCTGGCACTTACCTGGCTACAAGGGTAGTACGGAGGCGGTAGAGGATTTATCCTGCGGCTTGTCCTTTGGAAGTCTAGGAGCGGTCTAGAGACTGACCTAGGTAACCTTAGTTCTAGGGTTGCTTGTGCATATTAGGGAGATTTGTCTTGAGTCCCACTTTTTCAAAACAAGCCAATTTTAAAATCACACACGCTGCCACTTGCACTAAACCCGCTTAGTGCATGCTCGGCTGGACACGGGATCCTCGTGCCCGTCTTGTCCGCGTTCCTGCTATCGACGCCGAAGTCGGTACTTCTTCATCTTCTTTTCCCCCACCACACACCACATCGACCGTGATGGACGGCACTCCATCTAATTATAACACCACGCTGCCACCGCCCGCAGGTGAGCAGAATCCACCGCGCATCTCTCTCCAAGAGAGATGCTATCCTATTCGTGGTCCTCTTTCTACTTGTCTATCTCTTCCACCACCTAACGGGGATAATTTCGAAATTAAACCCCACTACATCAATCTGCTGCCCAAATTTCACGGGCTTGAGTCGGAAGACGCGTACGTTTTCATTACCAAATTCGAAAACGTATGCGCAATGATGGGTACTTCACAATTGACCTTAGATGCTATGCGCTTGCGTCTTCTCCCATTCACACTGTGTGACTTGGCAGAAAAATGGCTTTACAATACTGCCGCACACTCTATCGCTAATTGGGATGAATTCGTCGTAGCATTTCTTAAGAAGTTTTACCCAAATCATAAGACCGCACATGTTAGGAGCGAGATCAACCTATTCACCCAGCTTCCCAATGAACCATTTTGGAAGTGCTTTGAACGTTTCAAAGATCTGCTTGTCCAATGCCCCCATCACGGAATACAAAGATGGGATTTATGTCGGATTATATATGAGGGCATTAATTCAGCGACAAAGCAGATGCTTGAAACAATGTGTCAATGCAATTTCATGTCTAAAGATGACGGTGAAGCTTGGAAGTATCTGGAAGATCTTGCTGAACACACGTTGCAGTGGGAAAGCGTAAGACCACCTTCAACTAAGGGAGGTATTCACCAGCTCGATGTTTCTATCGCAGTAAAAGCCGAAATGGCAGTGATACAGAAGAAACTCGATGCTATTGAGAACAAATTTTCATCATTCTCCCTAAATCAGGTCACGCTTCCCAAGACTGTCTGTGGTTGCTGTTCGGATCCTTCACACTTAACGGGAGAATGTCTTATGAATGCATCGTTTCAAGCTAATGCTGCTTTTTAGCAGCGACCTAGAAACGACCCTTATTCTTCCACATACAATCAAGGATGGAGGAATCATCCTAACTTTGCTTGGAATCAAAACCAACAAAGTAATTATCACGGACCTCCTCCACAGCAACCACAACCATAGAATCAGCCCCCCTTTCAGTCATAAAATTTCCAAAATCCGGCCAACATTTCTACATCACAAGTGTCCGGTATTGACAACTCACTTGCACAAACTTTGGATATGTTCATGAAACAATCCATGCAAAATTCGGCTGAGATAAGGTCTTCTATTGATACCCTAACGAAAAACTCCTCCTCCCATGGTGAGAGTATTAAATCAATAGAAAACCAAATCGCACAGTTAAAAGCCGCAATGAGTGCGAGAGAGAAAGGGAAACTCCCATCTCAACCCCTACCGAATCCTGGCCATTCACAAAGTCATAATGTGAATGCCGTCACTACGTTGAGATCGGGGAGAGTGCTGAATAACCAAGTGGGTGAGCAATTTGATGATAGTGACACATTTGATACCCCTTCTTCTTCTTCTTCTTCCCCTAATTCGTCTAGTCTTCCACCTTCATCCGAGCCTATTCTCCGTTTTCCCCAAGGCTCGAACATTTCGCCGAATCTATCTAAGTCGATTCCCACTCCAGTTTTGGGATCGAATCCATCCCCACAGTCTTCTCCACAAACGTTGGACCCAAAACTTATTGATCAAGCACCTTATCCAAACAGGTTGAGGGGAAACCGACCAAGTCCACAAATGGAGAAGATTGTGGAAATTTTTAACCAAGTTAACATAAACATTCCTTTCCTAGATGCTATTCAGCAAGTTCCATCATATAAGAAAATCCTAAAGGACTTGTGCACTAGGAAGAGAAAAGTTCAAGAACCTAAAAAAGTTTTCCTTGCGAGTAATGTGAGCACAGCTTTTACACAACAACTTCCCAAGAAACGAAAGGACCCCGGAAGTCCTACAATTTCAATCTCTATTGGGGGTAAAAATATCAATCGTGCTCTACTCGATCTAGGTGCTAGTGTTAACTTGCTTCCGTATTCTGTTTATGAGCAATTAGGGATCGGAGAGTTAAAGCCAGCGCATTGCACTCTTCAGATGGCCGATCGATCAATCACCCAACCTAGGGGTGAGCTAGAGGATGTGTTAATCAAAGTCGGGGAATTCATATTCCCTGTAGACTTTATCGTTATAGATACACAACCTGTAGCAAACCCACGCAATCAAATTCCGGTGATACTCGGTCGAACCTTTTTGGCCACTTCCAACGCAGTAATTAATTGTAGAAACGGCTCTATGACCCTATCCTTTGGAAAGAAGTCAATTGAGCTTAACATTTACAAGTTGGGAAGTGAACCCTCCGAACCTTATGCTCATGTGTGTTCTGTCGAATTAATGGATGTCGACAGCAGCGAATTTGATCAACCTCATGATACAGACTCTTTTCATATGTTGTTGTTTGACCCAACCATTTACTCTTCCACCGAGTTGTCCGGGTCAACCTCTAATGAGGAACTTTATATTGAGTCTGACGATCACCCCATTTTTTCTGATGACATTATTTTTCGGGGTATCGATGAAAGCTTTGAGGAAATTTTCGCTGATGAACTCACATTTTTACAAGACAAGGGTGCTGAGATGAATCAACTCCAAGATGAAGAAATTGGACCTCCACCCCCTCTTTTGGACAATCATGACAATGCGAGTAATCCATCATTATTATCACTGTGTCGTCTCTCCAAATTGAGACGCAATCCTTTTCCATTACACCTCTTATCACCTCCCCACTTCTTCACGTCGAAAGGTGACATGTTCTTCCACCAACCATGGTGCTTCATTAATAAAATTTTTGAATGGTTGGTGTTGACCTTCGGTCTTTGCAAAGCTTGGCATTGACCAATAACCTTGACCCCCTCATGTGATTTTAAAAGATTAAAAATGTTTAACTCAAGTTTGGGGGGGTGGTATATTTTGGCTCTTGAAAAGAAAATAATTTTTACAAATTTGTGAGCCTAAAATAAGTTTGGGGGAGGATTTTCACTTTCATATATTCTTGCCCCCATTAATAATTTCCTCCCAAGTCTACAGGTTTTTGAGCTTAACGGATGACATCAGTGAGGACACTGCTGTAAACAGGTTTGGGGGAGGTTTGTGCTTATTTACACATCAATTTGCATCATATTTTGCATAAGCACAACATTTTCAAAAATTTTAAAAAAAAAATTCTTTTATAACAAAAGAGTAGAAAGTGAAAAATTACATCCAAAAGATAGGAATAGTTTAAGAAAACCAAGAAAATTAGAAGTTTTCTTAAACGAACTAGTAATAAGTAGTTATGAGCTGTTGTCCCAAGGGTTAGTAAGATAAAGGAAGTCACTAATCTGAGGATAAAAATAAGTCTGAAAAATAGTTTCTATTCTGGAAGCCGAACATTTGAATGTTGATACCCTACTATATGCACTTACACACGTCTTGAAACTCGGGATAGTATAGGATACCTTGAAATGCTCTTGTCTAAAAGCCAAAGTATGATGGAAGTGAAAAAAATGAAGAAAATATAAAAATGGTGAAAAGAAAAATGAACACTGGTTTTGTATAGCCAAGGCAGCAATAAAAAAATATAGCGAGGGTACCTCTTCACCTAGTGCCCTAAGGCCAACTGGTCTGGGAGTCACTGCTAAGCCTTAGGTGGTGCAAGACGAGGAAAATATTATCACCTAATCAGCAAGCACAGGAGTAATCGGTTGGTTAGTACCTCAAGAAGTATTAACGGTCGCATGAAAATGTGTGAGCGAATCTTAGTATTCATAAAATTAAAAAGTACTGAGGTAGATGGACAAGAGTATGATAGCTTGAATTGAATTCTCCGAGTGTAGGGATGTTCTTTACACACACGTGGGGTTATATGATCAATGTTTGGATGAAAGATAGGAATGAAGAATAAAGACGATGTTTTATTGAGGGATGATGTGATTTCTAACATTTTTTCATGACTATTAAGATAGGGCTCATGACAACTGAAAAGCTAGTATAGTTGGAAACTCTTCTTTTCAAAGTATTTCTTTTATGGTTCTTATCTTTATATGTAAATTTCACCATCTTTCTTTTGTTATCGGATTTTGTGGGTGTAATCCGCTGAAAACCCTCAGGAGACAACACTCCTCCTACTAAGGACACCTAGAGGTTTAACGGCTTGTTGCACGTGCTCAGTGCAATCGTATCTGCCTACGAAAGTGTGCTTAGTTTTCTCCTTTCTTTTTCTCCTCTTAAATAAACTAGTTTGCTCGGGATGATCAAAGATAAGTTTGGGGGTATTTGTTCAGTTGATAAAACTGCACACTTGTATTACATTTTTCCTACCATTTTCATATTAAAAAAGGACTATATTATAATATATTATACATATGAGGGTTTATGTGTAAAAACATTATTTTCCATGTGTTAATATATGTTAATTATCATTTGGTAGGAAAATGTATGCAAATAATATTATTGATCTAATCCTAGTAGAACAAAGTCTACTAAAATCTTATTTGAGTTGTTGTGCAGAATATTTCCAAGTTGTTATGAAGGATTTAACAAACAAATCAATTTGTTGAAGAAAACTTGCCAAATTAAGAAGCAAAGCTTGGAGACCAAGTCTGGAAGCAACCGAGAAAAGATTTTCAGATTCTGAAGATTCCTAGGATTGCCACATGTCACCAGATGAAAGCCCAAGAAAAAGAATCAAATGATCCCTACCCTTGAGCGCTGATCCGCGGCCAAACCCACCCTGGGGCCGCGGATCCGCCGCAATAATGATGAGTTGGAAGGCAATATTTTGGGAGATTGACAACTGCTGAATTTTACCAACTTCTCAACAATAAGATTCTGGGTTTGCACTATAAAAAGGCACCGAGAGCCTCTTGGAAAAATCATCAAGCCGACGAGATCACGAAGTCCAAGACGGCTCACGCATCCAGGCTGATCATCAACGGTTCATCTACCTCCTTAGAAGAGATCGAGAAGCAAACTAGGTTTTTGTAATCATTTTCTAAGGAATCAATGTGTACTTGATCTTGTTGATTAATAAAGGTAGTTCTTTTTCTTATTCTATTTCTTCGTAGTTTAATTATGCAATTTCTCTCCATCTCTTTTTCTCCCAACATGCGCGAGTAATTCTCCGCTTGTTAGGGTTCGTAGGATTAGGGTAGGCTAATGGATGATGAACATCTCTAAACTCTTTTTAAGTCCCATAAAGTTTATGAACTTTATCAAAAGAATCATTAACATCCTAATCGGGCGCGCTAGCAATTCTTTGCTAGTTCCGATCGCGATTAGAGATTAGATTAACGATTGTTTTGGTAAAGGCTAGATATGAACGGAGTTCCGTGTCGAGATAAGGGTTAAGAGTGGGATTCCTTTTCCCTCCAGAAACCCTAATCTACACGCATCACCGTCGTTCTAGTTTTAAATCTATTAATGGATAAAAATGGTAACTTTTAATTAATCGTCCATGACTACTAAATCCTAACGAACCCTACAAGCCCTCTTATTATATTATCTACATCTCTAAAATAATCTAGATCTATATTTTTGTATTCTTGCTTAACGTAGATCTAGAAACTTTTCACAAAATTCTTATTTCCTCCTCTCTTTTTCAACACATCTAAAGTAAGAGTAAAAGGTTCCACGTTTCCCTGAGGACGACCCGTACTCATCTCGGTCTAGCTACACGCGACACCGTTCTGATTGCGGTTAACTACATAAACAAACACTTTTCATGAAATCTGGGACCATTTCCAATAATTTATGTTTTGATTCGGGTTTTGTATTGCGTATTTTGCATTCTGGATTTTTGATATTTGTGTCATATTCGATCACTTGACGTTTGTACGTCGAAATCGAGTATTGTTTGATGGTTTTGAAAGCGTAGTCCATAGGTTCTAACCTATAGGCCTTAGCATGTCGTTTTGGTTTTCGTATGTCATTTCATCTTCGAATTTGACTTTAATACGCTTTGCGATATGTTATGATGTGTAGGTACTCCATGAAGACTTCGAGACGACAAGAAAGTGCGTGGCGGCATCGGCAACGGAAAGAGAAAGCAATGTGAGTAGATTATATCTACGGGGGAAGTCAGGTGGATGGCGTATAGCACCCCCACAGTTCGATGTCTAGTATACTATATATACCATATATATAAGATAGCTTATGTGTGACATGGACATTCAGGATATGATTAGGTGTAAAATGGTTAGATTAGGGTTATTAGAAGTGAACTAGTATAGCTTCTTAGTCGCGAACTCTAGAATAGGTTTACACCCACACGCACACACATGCTTATCTGTTATGCTTATGCTTGGATGATGAGGATAGTGGATGATATTCGGGGATGAGTCGATAGGCTGGACACGGGATTCTAGTGCCCGTTAAGTCCGCGTTTCCCTCATCGACCCAAAAGTCGGTATTTCTACATTTACCTTTTCTTTACCCACCACCACACCCACATCGATGGATCCACCTCCATCGAACTTCTTTTCCACTACCCTGCCGCCGTTCGTTGGTGCGCAGAATCCACCTCGCATCTCTCTCCAAGAGAGGTACTATCCAACACGAAGCCCACGTTCCACCTGTCTTTCCATTCCACCAGCCAACGGGGAAAATTTTCAAATAAAACCCCAATACATCAACCTTCTACCAAAATTTCACGGTCTCGAGTCTGAAGACGCATACGTGTTTATCACGAAATTTGAAAATGTATGCGCAATGATGGGTACCTCACAGTTGTCTGTGGATGCTTTGTGTCTTCGTCTTCTCCCATTTACCTTGTGCGATTTAACCGAGAAGTGGCTATATAACACTACCGCACATTCCATTTCAAATTAGGATGAA
The DNA here is from genome assembly GCA_030015575.1 of Agapanthus africanus. Lineage (NCBI taxonomy): Eukaryota > Viridiplantae > Streptophyta > Magnoliopsida > Asparagales > Amaryllidaceae > Agapanthus > Agapanthus africanus. The sequence goes on along the minus strand of JASDDO010000016.1, from coordinate 39,635,895 downwards.
TTCGTCAAAGCATTCCTTAAGAAATTCTACCCACATCAAAAGACAGCTCGAGTCCGTAGCGAAATCTATCAATTTACCCAGCTTCTAAATGAAACATTTTCAAAATGTCTTGACCGCTTCAAGGATCTGTTAGTCCAATGTCCACATCACGGCATCCCGAGATGGGAATTGTGCCGAATCATTTATGAGGGCATTACTCCTTACACAAGACAGTCCCTTGAATCCATGTGTCAAGGCAACTTTATGACCAAAGATGATGGGGAAGCCTGGAAATTTCTAGAAGATTTCGCTGAAAAATCTTTACAGTGGGAGGGTGTGAGTCAATCATCTAGGGATGGCAATGATATTTCCATAGAAGTTAGAGCTGACATTGCAGCTATATATAAGAAACTCGAGAATATGGAAAACAAATTTTTAGCTGCCGCCCTAAGTCAAATATCACTCTCCAAAACTGTATGTGGTTGTTGTTCTGATCCGTCTCACTTGACGGAAGAATGTCCGTTTCAAGGTCCTGAGCATACCAATGCCGCATTTCAAAGACCTAAAAACGATCCATCTTCCTCCACATATGATCAGGGTTGGAGGAATAACCCTAACTTTGCTTGGAACCAATCACAATTTCAAAACACGGTTCCAACCCAAAACAATTTCCAAAGGGTCCCTCCACCACAACAGCAACCACCACAATTGAGTCAGCACCCCTTTCAAGCACAAAATTTTAAAAATCCGGTCAACACTTTTTCACCATCTAGTCCTTTGCAGTTGACCGGGACTGATGAATCCTATTCATTTGCACAATGCACGAATTTGGTCTTAACAAATATCATGCAAGTTTCGGCTGAAATGAAATCTTCCGTCGAGAATGTAATGAAGATCATTATCTCTCAAAATGAGAACATCAAATCGATGGAAGAACAAATTGCACAACTAAAAGCCGAAATGCGTGCAAGAGAGAAAGGGAAACTTCCAGCTCAACCTTTACCCAATCCTGGCTATTCACATCATGTGGATACACTTACGTTGAGATCTGGAAGAGTGCTTGACCATCACCTTGGGGAAGAGTTTGATGATACTAATAAATCAATCAATAATACCCTGGCTGAGACCTTTCCTCACACACACACTTCTGACCCCAGTTCTTCTACCCCTCCATCTTCTTCCGAGCCTATTCTCCATTTCCCAAAAGGCTCGCCACTTCAGCCCACCTCTTTTACCCCTCCACGGACGATCCCCACTTCTATTATGGGATCGGTTCCACACCCACTTCCTTCTCCTATGATGGACCCAGCGCTTATTGCTAAAGCACCTTATCCTAATCGGTTAAGGGCTAACACACCGAGTCCACATATAGAGAAGATTATGAACATTTTTAAGCAAGTAAACACCAACATCCCTCTCCTAGATGCCATCCAACAAGTTCCGTCTTATGCGAAAACTCTTAAGAACTTGTGCACTAGGAAGAGGAAGAGGAAGACTCAAGCGCCGAAGAAGATTTTCATGGAAAAAACAATAGACACGGCTTTCCCCCAACAATTACCGAGGAAACGTAAGGATCCAGGATATCCTACTATTTCCATCTCTATTGGGGAGAAACACATTAACCGTGCTCTACTAGATCTTGGGGCAAGTGTTAACTTGCTTCCTTACTCAGTCTATGAGCAATTAGGGATCGGAGAGTTGAAGCCAACCAATTGCACTCTCCAGATGGCTGACCGATCAATCACCAAACCTAGGGGTGAACTGGAGGATGTGTTAATAAAAATCGGAGAATTTATAATCCCGGTAGATTTTATTGTAATTGATACACAGCCTGTAGCGAACCCACGGAATCAAATTCCGGTGATTTTAGGTCGCCCCTTTTTGGCCACTTCCAATGCAATAATCAACTGTCGTAACGGTTCTATGACCCTATCTTTCGGGAATAGGTCAATAGAGCTGAACATTTACAAGTTGGGAAGTGTACCCTCCGAACCTACTGCTCAGGTCTGTTCTGTCGACTTAATGGATGTCGACAGCAGCGAATTTGATGATCCTCCTCATATCGATCTTGACTCTTTTCATACGTTATTGTTTGACCCAATTATGTATCATACACATACGGACTCTTCCACCGAGATGTCCGGGTCAGCAATTAACACCGATTATGAACTGTTCTTAGAGTCTGAAGATCACCCCGCATTTTGTGATGACATTATTCATCGGGGTATTAATGGAACTTTTGAGGAGATCTTCGCTGATGAACTCGTATTTTTAAATGACACGGGTGTTGAGATGAATCATATCCAAATCAATGAAATTGAACCTCCACCCCTTTTTGTAACTTGTAAAAAGAATGCGAGTAATCCATCATATTCACTGCATCGTCTCTCCAATATGAGGCACACACACATTCTCTTCCACCACTTAACATTTCCCCACTTCTTCTTCCACCAACCAGAGCACTGTATTGATAAAAATTTTGAATGGTTGGTGTTAACTTTCGGTCTTTGCAAAGCTTGGCATCGACCAATGATTTTTGACCCCCTCATATGATTTTCAAAGCTTAACGTTGCATAACTCAAGTTTGGGGGGTATATTTTTTCTGGCTCTTGAAAAGAAAAATTTTTACAAAATTTTGAGCCAAAAATAAGTTTGGGGGAGGTTCTTCACTTAAATATTTTGCCCCCACTAATAAATTCCTCCCAAGCTTACAGGTTTTTCGAGATTTAGCAGAAGGCAACAGTGAGGACACTGTTGAAAATAAGTTTGGGGGAGGTTTGTGCTTATTTTCGCATCATTTGCATATCATTTGCATAAGCACAAAACATTTTTTTGAAAATCATAAAAATTAAAAAAATTTCAAAATATAAAAATATTTTTTGTACATAAATAAGATAATGAAAGATTAGATAGTGAACAATTACATCCATGAGATTAGAAAAATTTAAGAAAAGCAAGAAAATTAGAAGTTTTCTTATACGAACTAGTAATAAGTAGTTATGAGCCGTTGTCCCAAGGGTTAGTAAGATGAAGGAAGTCACTAATCTGAGGATAAAAATAAGTCTGAAAAATAGTTTCTATTCTGGAAGCCAAACATTTTGAACGTTGCTACCCTGCTATTCGCACTTACACACGTCTTAAAGCCTGGGATAGTAGAGGATACCTTGAAATGCTCTTCTCTTAAAGCCAAAAGTATGAAGGAAATAAAAAAGAAAAAAAATGATGAAAAATATAAAGTGGTGAGAAAAATGAACACTGGTTTTGTTACCACCGAGGGCAATAAAAAATATATAGCGAGGGTGCTTCTTCACCTAGTGCCCTAAGGCCAACTGGTCTGGGAGTCACTGCTATGCCTGAGGTGGTGCAAGACGAGGAAAATACACCAATTAAGCAAACACATGAGTAATCGGTCGGTTAGTACCTCAAGAAGTATTAACGGTCGCATGAAAGTGTGTGAGCAATTTCGTCTAAATATTCATTGATTAAAAAGTACTGAGGCTGATGGGCAAGAGTATGATAGCTTGAATTGAATTCTCCGGGTGTAGGGATGTCTTTACACACACGCAGGGTTATATGATCGATGTTTGGAAGAAAGATAGGAATGAAGAATAAGACGATGTTTTATTGAGGGAGGACGTGATTTCTGACATTTTTTCATGACCATTAAGATAGGGCTCATGACAACTGAAAAGCTAGTTTAGTTGGAATCCCTAATTTTCAAAGCTTTTCTTTTAAAATTCTTTTCTTTAAATGAAATATTCATGATCTTGCTTTTATTATTGGATTTTGTGGGTGCAATCCGCTGAAAACCCTCAGGAGACAACACTCCTCCTACTAGGGACACCTAGAGGTTTAAAGGATTGTTGCACGTGCTCAGTGCAATCGTGTTGCCTACGAAAGTGTGCTAGTTAGTTTTTCTCTTTCTTTATTTTCTCCTTCTCTTTTTAATAAAACATTCGCTCGAGACGATCGAAATTAAGTTTGGGGGTATTTGATCAGTCAAAAATATTGTATATTTTAGCCGGCAATTTCCCTAACATTTGCACTCATTTAGAAGTATTCGGTATTCATATTTCACATATTAGCAAATCGGTCGTTAAATATTAGATTTCATGTATTATACTTTTAAACCGACACTTTAAGGGAAATTAACCGCATTTATGGCATCGCATCATTTCTGTATTTGCGCAACACTTGTCTTGAGTCTGTGCTGGAAATACGGAAGAAAAGCAAAAGAGCAGATCAAAAATACGCCAACTAAATCATTTCAGATCTGGTAGCAATTCAGATGGAGAAATACAAATCAATACATCAAAAGAAGGCCCATGAGACATACCAAACAAGTACCAGAAGAATAGAAGCCCAAAGCCCACAAGTAGCCGCGGATCCGCGGCAGGAGCCTACTTGCGCCGCGGATCCGCGGCGGATCTGCCACGTCAGCTGTTTATTTTTACAGGAAAACTCCTATCTCTTGGCCCACATTCCTTTCTGATATGTCCAATTCATGAAGTCTCGCGAAGCTACTGCCAGATCAGCAAAGAAGATTAAGCAAGGCTAATCCTAATTAAGCTCCTAATCAATCCTCTTCTAGAAGCTCCCTCCTAACTAATCACATCTAGAAGCTTCTCCCCTAACTAACTTTTGGAGGGAAATTTGAATTTCTTCAACAAACTTTAGGAGGGAAACTTAGAATTTGAAATCCTAGATCTAGGGTTTGGTTATCTATAAATAGGAGCCTAGATCTAAGGGTTGAGGTTAATCTTCATTAGTTAAATAATCTCTCATTCCCTCTTTCATCATCTTCTTCCACAAGTCTAGTGACAAGGCTTGTGCGAAACCCTAACCCTAATTCCACTCCAAATCCAAGATCTTGAGTACCAAATCAAGCGAGAAGTCTTCAACCTTTTAGGAGCCGAGCCGGTCTTCAATCGGGCAAGTGATCCAAGCCGATCCACGATCCACGGAGACGAGCGAAGCCAAATCGACGATCAAGTTCTTCCTCTTTTAGTTCTTGAGCGAATGTAACTAAATTGTTGATATAAATAAAAGGTGAAATTCTTTAATATTGCTTTCTTTTAATTCTTGCATCATGATTAGATCTCAATTTGTAATTGTTGCTCTTGTTATGATGTGTGAGTGAAACTCCGCTCGTAAAGGAGTCGAGACGATTGTAGAATGATGATATAACAAATCTTTAAACGATTTTTAAGTCCTACGAGTTTTGTAAACCCTAGCAAGTTCAAGAATCGATGACCTAGTTTCGTTGCGATGCTTTCTTGATTGTGATCGCTCGAAATTAGGAATCTACGATCGTTTCTTGAATTTACTAGAGGCTAGAATATGAATGATATCGATGAATGAACAAGGGATAAGATGAAACCCTAGTTTCACAAGAAATCCCTAATTCTCGTCGATCATCATCAATCTAGTATCAATTCATCGAAGGATAAGAATACGTCATCGTAAGATTACATCACATCTATAGATCCGATCGATTCCTACGAGCCTCATTTCGATTCTTGATATTTGGTTTGGAAAAATCATCAAACTATCAATTCTTGATTCTATCTTTTTAATGCTTTCTTAGATCTAGATTTTTCCCTTTCTTGAATTGCAATTACAAATCATGAATTGTTTTGTTTTCTTTCTTTAAAGTTTCAATTCATCTAATTCGAAAGACGAACGATTACACTTTCCCTGTGGACGATCCGCACTCACATACAAACTACATCCGACACCGTAGTTGATTGTGGTCAAATAATTTTTGGTTGTGATTTCTATACTATTTTCACACTACACATCAAGAATCTTTTCAATCACTTGGTTTGCCAAACCTTGTGAACTAGAGTGAGTAGAGGAGAGTGTGTTGGGATTTTTCTCTATGGTTCTTGCTTCTCAACACATGAGATAAGTGAACCATAGACAAGAGAGAGCAAGAGGAACAGGGAGAGCTCAAGCAAGAGAGAGAAAGGAAATGAGAGAATGAGTAACTCTTTTTCCCTCTTGGCTCTCATAATCCAAAGTCATCATAACAAATAATAGCAATCAAGTATTATGTGATGGTTTAAGTCGAAATAGCCATATCATTTCATGCACTCATTTTGCACAAGAGAAACAAGCAAGAAAAAGTCCTTGCCATGAAATGATAGGTATTGTCATGATGATGGTCAACTAGTCCAACCTAGTCAACCGGTCAACAAAGTCAACCCCTCAACAACCATGTCACTATAATACTTAATTAATATTATTGTTAATTATATTTCATATTCTCATTAGGGTTTAGCAAAAAGTCAATAGTCAACAGTCAACAGTCAATAACCCTAATGAGAGTCCCTTGCCTCTGTCTCTCTGTCAACTGTGCATACACACCCGCATCCGCGTTCCGAGGAACACGAATACATACGAGATAAAACCAATCCCAAATCGTACACTAGGATCTGGCTTAAACCAAAGCCCGCTAGTGTTAACTGTCCGGACAGTAAACGTGCACAAGTGCACGTGTGTGACCGAACCCTGTCGCAAAACCATGCGACCTGTCGCAAAACCATGCGACCTCTACTCTTTTGCCTAAAGGCGAATAGCTTTCTGTGTGGGACTCTAAATACTCGACACTACGCTGGCAGTGGGTTTAACCACAGACCGCAAGCGGCACTAGCTGTGCGTAACGGTCCCCAGGTAGATGCCAACAAGAAGACTGACGAGGTGAAACCCATCTGAACTCCTACTGAGCCTGAATGTGACAGTCTCCATACAGTCTGGTCTGTTCGTCTGATACATCGCATGGCGGGCCTAGGGGGCGGTAAACGTCAGTCCCCTAATAGCAGTACAAGTCGTGTCGGAGTGAAGCCCAGAACACCCTGAGATAACACTGGAAACCTACCAGTATATCTCGCTTGCCCTGGCCAGGGAGTACTCGTGTAATGGCTCTCCTAGACACAGCGCGACGTCAACCCCCAATACCGGGAGAGACGAATCCTGTCTAACCATCACTGCCTCCAAGTGCTTCGGGACTGCACCCAACTACTACCTGTTTGCACGACTCCTTTGAGCCGTGGTAGGGTAGTAATCTAAGTACAGTAGGAACACACTCGAGGCGAAGTGACAGTGTCAAGTCAGCGGACTAAGCTGTACTCATGTCACCTGGGAACTGATAACTGACGATAGGTATAGTACCAACCAACAGTTCCCGACGAGTCCTGTCTAGTGTACTCGTAACCCAACGAGCACTCGCATACTATCTCCAGTACGACGTACTGATGGCTGTGGGACAGACCATCTCCCATACTGGGATGAGAAGCGCATACGCTAGTCTACTCCGGAGTATCGATGCCCTCTCTCGATAGTCCTGCGACTAGGGACCTGCATAAGGATGTGCTTATAGATTACCCAGCCCCCACTAGTGTGACTGCCATCACAACGCTGGTAATCAAGCAAAGATCCTAAGGGCTCCACTAATGTGTATAGGTGATATACTAAAATAAACACATGTACACATTGAAGTAGAAACAAACCAAGTAGCATACTACTATATTGAGCAAGATTGTTTATACAAGGTGAATATCCCAAGCTTCCATTAAGTAATATACAAACTAGTATGATACAGTAATGGACTCTAGTATGATACAGTAATGGACTCTAGGGCATATACACTAACACTTTGGTTTAAGCCAGATCCTAGTATTTGATTAATGGATTATTTTCGTCTCATTGTATTCGTGTTTCTCGGAATACGGATATGGGTATGTATATACGGATGGGAGGGGCATTCTTGTAATTTGATCAAGATTGTTTCTTGAAGTGAGACACCTCAATTAGGGTTTTTCTTTATTGATAAAATCTTTTATGAGGTGGAGGAAATGTGATGGGAAACTTTGTGGTATTTTAGTGAAATGTGAACATGGCTTTATGTTGACTTCCTTGGACTCTTGGGAGATATGAAGACTTAGATATTTTGAGATATTGTTTGAGATATTTGTATTATATATTTTAATTTGGTTTAAAGTCAAAAACATAAGCCATTTTCACATTATCCTTTTATCATTATCATTCTACAGATACTTGCTCTCTCTCATTGTCCTCAATCTTTCTTCATCTCATTCTCAAACCCAAATTATCTCATGAGTTGAGAATATTAGGGTGTGTGAGACAACTAGATCCCAAATCACTCTCTACACACTCTAGGATACTTAGTTTAGCATACCAAGTGTCTTATTTCCCTCATCTTGGAGGTGAAAGCTCAATGTTGAAACTCTCGGGTGGATCTTCTTCGATTTGGAGAAGCCGACGAGGAGGCATGATCCGTTCTCACTTTGAGGAGCTCACAACAAGGAGAAGGATAGCGAGGACTTGAGGTATAACATTCTCTCATAGTTGTTAAACCTCCGATTAAGTTTGTTAGTTAGGGTTCAGTATCGATCCTGGAGTTTAGTCGATGTTACGAAGCACTTAAAAATCGTTTTTTGCAAACTCCGCCTCCCCGCGAACATGTGGGGTGCGTGGTATCGACTTACAGTGGTATCAGAGCCAACTAAACCATAACTAACAGATTAAATGACAAGTAAAACTACAAAACCGAAATTACCCCAAAACATCGAAGCATAGATCCTAGTTTCTGTTGATTTTTTACGAGGCTCTAAATTTTTTTTAAACAATTGCAGTGTACTCATTTACTTGTAAAGTGAACACACACCAAAAATGAGACATTTCCCTTTGTAGTGGACTGGCCACATTGCCAGAAAGTCCGGCCTCACCGGTTTTAGAGAAGGGGAATGCTTCGTGTTTTGGTTTGTGGTCTTGTTACTTGGATCTAGGGTTCAGGAGTTGTTTGTTTTTGCCAATTTTGAATATGCTGTCAATTCTTTAATGTGGAAATACAGGATGTTTCGAAGTCGCAGTGTTAACGTCGTTTGATGTTTCAAGTTGTGATATATGTGTTCGTAAACTTCCGCTAATTGCTATATGTCGGTTAGTTGGGGGTTGCACATATCTGTCATGCTTTTGTGGGTTGTGTATATGAATATTGTTAAATTGCCGTGAATGAATAGCCGGGGATATGAGGTGTTATATTATTTCATTCAAATGTAAATTGTAATTTGATGTAATATTTTTTCGCGGGGCATATCCGGGTTGAGGTTGTATCCACCGTTGTATTATTTCATTTACTTTTTATTGCTCCTATGATAGATACAAGGTGGGGTGCACAAACTACCGGATACTTTGAAGTGCCAAGTGGCCTACTTATTTTACTGAGGGAGGTTGCTTCACTTTGAGTATTTGGCAGGTAGTTAGCCGCAACCGTAGGGGTCTGGGGTGGGGTTTGGCTATTCATCACGACCGTGTAATCCGTCTTTCATTATAGGCTTAAACGAAACGCGGAATTCCTAGTATATCCAATATATTCATCTGTGATCTAGAATGCCTATTATTGCGTCTGATGAATGGATATTATATATATATATATATATATATTATGTAATAGACGTTGCTTATGTTTTGCATCCGTGCTAGTCCAGCCCCCAGCTCTAGCATTAGTTATCTAACATAACGGTATAAGACGAGGACCAGTGGCGAATGCGGATAGTATAAGCGTACCTTGTATTTTTGAATTTTTCTGCAATGGTAGGTTAATTGATGGGACTGCATTACATTAATGCAAAGAAAACAAACCAAAGCTGAATCGTTGGAACAATTTTAAAACCACTCGGTTTTTTCAAAACAGCAAAAGTTTTAAAATGCGGAGCTTAAACCACTCCTTTTAAAAGCTATCAGGTTCCTTCGATTATATCATGTTCACTACGTTCACGGTTTCGCCAAAACCATTCGTAGCCCTCCATCATTTCAGTTGGACATTCAGTAGTATTCAAGCTATATATATTGACCTTCGCCAAGGCATAGTGATTGGTAGCTGCTGAATATTCATCTGTAGCATAGATAGATGCGTTTGTTTGGGACAATCATACTACTATTTTGGCCTTCGTCAAGGGTATGTATTGGTGGGTTCAAATTAACCTGGACAACGACGGGTAGAACTTGACATGTGACTTATGATATGTTGGCCTCCGTCAAGGTCATAAGAGCTTGGGGCAAAAATCCACAACGGGAGTTTCTAAAGAAACTGAAACTTTCTAGTGTTGCATACCATTTGGAGTGTGATAATTTTGGTAGGATTCCTTCGACTTTATCACACGATGATATTTGGATCCCGATCATACTGTGAGTATATACTACTCCTCGGGAGATTTTTTCACTTAACGATCAATGCTGTAAACCAAGTAGGTGTCTAAAACAGTATTAGCAGGGCTACGCCTCCAGGGAAAAGAGGTTATTTAATTAAGAAACTTCGTGAAAGCATCGTAATACCTCCCTCGAAGTACCGACACTAGCTTGGTTGAAAGGTTAAGAAAGTATTGTATGGTGAGATTAATCCTGACTAATTCTTCTTTTATGGTTTGAGGAAGGATTAAAGAAAAAGTGGGAGCCATCCTGTTTAGATAAACTAAAAGTCAGTCTAAACTTGTAAGAGTATCATACTAAAGTGTTTCTTCTCTCTCTCCTAATTGCAGCAACCAAAATGACGGGCCTTAAATTACTATTAGATAAAAATATATTGACAGGGCCAAACCATAAAGATTGGTTCAGGAATGTCAAGATAGCAATCACGTATGATAAATTAGGCTATGTCCTTACTACTAAATCCCTCGCCATCCCAGGTCCAGATTCCAGCGTCGCGGATAGGGAAATCCGTAAGACTTGGGAGATTGACTGCGCGATGGCTAAGTGCCTCGTGCTGGCCTCTATGGACAATGAGCACCAGAGGCGGCACGAGAATATGGATTTTGAATAAATATTCCTCCATACCAAGGAATTATATGGAGAGCAATCTCATATCGCAAGATACGAGACCTCGAAGAAGCTATTTCAGGCGAGGTTGGCCATCGGGTCATCTGTAAGGGAATACGTCCTTAAGATGATCGGCTACATTGAGGAGCTCACGGACCACGGGACCACGTTGGAGAATGAGTTGTATACAGACTTAATTCTGCAGTCCCTTCCTTCCACTTACGCCCAGTTTATCTTGAATTTTAATATTCAAGGTAAAGAAGTTGAACTTCTGGAACTCCTCAACATGTTGAGGAGTACTGAGGGCACCCTGCAGAAATCCAGGGAAACACCCGCTCTACTTTTTGGTGGAGCTTCCTCTTCTAGATCAAAGGCGAAAGCCAAAGGAAAGAAGAAGAAGGACCCCACCAAGCCGAAAGACGGTGTTAGTAAGGTGGAAGCAAAGGGCAAGGCAAAAGTAGCCGGACCGACAGAAGGAAAGGAAGAATGCTTCTACTGTCATAAGAAGGGCCATTGGAAGAAAGATTACTGGGCTTGGAAGGCCAAGAACCAGGACCCGAAGCAAGTTGTGGCTTCGGCTTCAGGTGTGTTTGTAATTGAAAACTGTTTGTCAATCAACTCTACTTACCGGGTATTGGATACCGGATCAGGATCTCATATCTATAATTCTTTGCAGGCACTGAGAACCGTAGAGTTCTGAAGAGCGGTGATATGACCCTCAGAGTTTCTAATGGAGCGAGCGTGGATGCTGTGCCCGTAAGGGAATATCACTTAGGGTTGACAAGTGGACATATTTTCGTTTTGCACAACTATTTTTATGTACTTAGTTTGAATTTTAATATCATTTTTGTATCTTTGTTATCTAAAGAAGGTTATGATTTTACATTTGTATGCGATGTCGTAAACGTCCACCTTAATCATGGTCTGATTGGGTCAGGTACTCTAAACAAAGGTATATACGTATTAAACCAATTGCAAATTTTCAATGTCCAGAACACACATAAAAGAAAGACTCCAGAATTAAATCAAGTTTTCTTATGGCATTGTAGACTGGGTCACATCAACAAAACAAGGTTGACCAAGTTACAAAAAGAAGGATATTTGGATCCGTTCGAATATCAATCTTATGCAACTTGTCAATCATGTCTCAAAGGAAAGATGACAAAGACTCTGTTCACTGGACGCGGAATAAGAGCGAGAGAGCTCTTGAGACTAATACAGAGCGACGTGTATGGTCCAATGTCCATACATGCAAGAACTGGTTATTCCTATTTCATTACTTTTACGGATTATTTCTCTAGGTATGGACATATTTTCTTGATGAAACATAAATCTGAGGCCATTGAGAAATTCCGAGAATATAAGAATGAAGTGGAAAAACAAACCGGCAATAGTATCAAGACACTGAGATATGATCAAGGTGTTGAATACTTGAGTGCCGAGTTTCTGGATTACCTAAAGGAGAATGGAATTCTCTCTCAGTTTACTCCTCCATACACACCACAACACAACGGTGTATCGGAGAAACGGAACCAGACCCTATTGAATATGGTACGTTCCATGATGAGTAATGCTGAGTTAGCACGATCATTCTGAGGCTTTGCACTAGAATCAGCTGCATATCTTTTGAAAAAGGTTCCTACCAATACTGTGCCTACCACACCATATCAGACGTGGAGTGGGAAGAAACCCTATCTTCAATATCTGAAAATATGGGGATGTCCAGCTTTTGTTAAAAAGCGGTATGCGGACAAACTCGAGGCACGCTTAGTACTGTGTAAGTTTGTGGGATACCCAAAGAACTCAAGGGGGTATCTTTTCTATTACGCAGAGGAACAAAAGGTTTTTGTTTCTCGTTATGCCCACTTTTTAGAACATCAATTTTTAGAAAAAGGAACTAGTGGGAGCGCAAAAGAACTGGAAGAAATTCGAGAACCACAAGCTATTACTGAAAGCTTGATAGAACCAGAAGTTTCAGAAGAACATGACATTCCCGCACCACTCCGCAAGAGTAGTAGGGTGTCTCATCCGCACGAGAGATACTACAGATTTCTCGTAGATGGGGATAGAGAGGATTGCATCATTGATAATGATGAGCCAACTAACTTCCAGCAAGACACTCAGAGAACAGACTCGGTAAAATGGATGGATGCAATGCGGACCGAGATAGAGTCCATGTACACCAACAAAGTATGGACTTTGGACATTGCTCCAGAAGGGGTAAAACCCGTAGGCTGCAAATGGATCTTCAGAAAGAAGATTGGTGTAGATGGACATGTTGAAACCTAGAAGGCTAGACTTGTTGCAAAAGGATTCGTCAAAGACCTGGTTTGGACTATGATGAAACATTTTCTCTAGTAGCTATGCTTAAATCCATTCGGATCCTTCTTTCCATTGTTGCCTTCCACGATTATGAGATTTGGAAGATGGACGTAAAGACCGCTTTTCTAAATAGAAATTTAGAAGAGTGCGTCTGTTCGATATAGTGCCCTCAGAGTCAATTATTGGATCACAGGCACGTGATTGCAATGATTGAGGGAGGACCTATGTCGGTAGGACAGTCTTACTCAAGATGATAGTCTGCTATCTGGTTTATCTTTATCATCGTGTACAGCTTTAGGTGACCTTACAGATCACTATTACACATTGATAGAGCCCTTAGGATTATTGCTTGACTACCAGCAGTATGATGGCGATCATATACGTGGGAGCTGGGGTCTATAAGCACATCCTTTAAAGGTACCTAGTCATGGGAGTTTCGAAACTGGGCATCGATACTCCATTAGTAGACTAGTGTATACGGTCGAGACTCCGACGAGGGGCGGTGGCCGGTCTCACAAGCCATTGGTGTCAGTTGGATCACCTAATATGTATACAGGTGCTCATTGGGTTATGAGTACACCGGACGGGACTCGCTGGGAACATGCTAGTTGGTATTATACCTGATGTCAGATAGCAGTTCCCTGGTGACATGTGTACAGGTTAGTTCATCGACTGAGATCGTCATTTGTCTCGTGTGAGTTCCCACTGTGGTTTGATTATTACCCTACCACGGCTCAAAGGTGAGTCATGCAAACATGTTTTAGTTGGGTACAGTCCCGAGCCACATGGAAGCAGTGAGTGGATCGACAGGGTTTCGTCTCTCCTGGTATTGGGTGTGAGATCGCGATGTGTCAAGGAGAGCCATTACACGAAGTCCTTGGCCAAGGCAGGAGATTTACTGGTAGGTATTCCAGTAGTATCTCAGGATGTTCTGGGCTACACTCCGACACGACTTGTACCACTTTTGGGGGTCTGACTTTTACCAACCCCCTAGGCCCGACATGCGATGCTCATAGACGAACGGACCGGACTGTACGGATATTGTTACTGACAGGCTCAGTAGGGTGTCAGGATGAGTTCGCTCATCGACCTCCTTTTTGGTCAATACCTGGTAGCCCATTACGTATGGCCAGTACCTCTGACGAGCTAGTGGTTAAATCCACAGCCAAAGTATTGACGAGTCTTTAAAGTACCCCACAGACAGGTTCTCAAGTTTCGGGCGAAACTTTGTAGAGGTCGTATGATATATGGCAGGGTTCGATCACATACGTGCAATCGTGCACGGATCATGATCGGACGGATCATACTAGTGGGCTTTGATTTAAGCCGGATCCTAGTATTAGATTTGTTGGATTACTTTAGTCTCATTGCATTCGCATTCGGTCGGAATGCGGATGCAGATATGTATATACAGGTGAGGGGTATCCTTATGATCCGTCACGAGTTTACTTTAGATGTTGTCGTATCTTTTTGTTGTTGTAAACATTTGAGTTAATGTTTACAAATGGAAATAATGAGCTAGAAATTATCATTAGGAGCATTAATCGTGACACATGCACAAGTGATGACTCATGGTTTCTTTCTTTGTGCATGTGTCACATTATTGATGGAATTGAGTGTTGATATGATAAGAAGAGAGAGAGGGGCTTCCATATGAGAAGTTTTGTCTTGTATTTTTCAACTCACTCTCTCATTTTTATCATAAGAACACACAAGAAAAAGAAAGGCTTCTTCTTCTTCTTCTTCCTCTAGCTCACAACCTCCATTGATGGCTTCATCTTCAACCTCCATCCATACACTCTCATGCGTTGAGAATCAATGGATGCAAGAGACAAAGTGATCACACACATTCTCTACATCACCTTGGACACGTCGGCTAGCAAACTTCGTGTCCGAGTTGCTTCGGACGAAGCGGGAGCCCGTAAAAAGACTCGAAGATATGGTGCCCTTTCCGACGAGGAGACCGGAGATCGGAGATGCCGCGAGGAGCTTGGGTTGGTGGCCAAAGACCGAAGGATACGGATCGATCGGTATAGCTTTTCTAACCCTTCTCTAGTTTGCTAGTTATAGGTTAATGGTTCGATCCGGTTTTAAAGTATACGATAGCGCCGGTTTGAAGTTTATGAAAAGTTTTCGTTTCCGTTTCCACATTTTGGCCTCGGACAGACGGCCGGGGCGCTACCGTAGACTTATATGGTATCAGAGCCACGCCACTAACCTTTACTAGTTTGCTCTAACGTGTTTAGAACTCTGATCGAACAAAATTTTCGAAACCGCAATTTCAAAAACGAAGTTTCTGTTAAATTTTTTTTTGAGTATTGCAGAAAATCAGGCAGGCTTTTTTAAGAAATCTGTGAAGATGTGGTACACTGATCTTACCATAGCGCCGCGGAACCGCGGCATTACCCTTGTTTTGGCCGCAGTTCCTCCGCCCTACTGTAGCATCAGTCCACCAATTTTTCTACAGTGGTCTCTGACTTGGAAATGGGGTTTCTGGTATTTTTATTTTTGGCCCAGATTATTTTGAGTACTGGGAATTGTGCTTGGGGCCAACTTCGAGAAATTTTGTCGATCGAAAATTTTAAATATGTTAGTTCACAGTGCTTACTTTATATCTGCGACCGTGAATGTCATTTGATCGGTAAATCTTGTCTAATTGCTATAGCTCTTTTAGACGGATTTGCGAACGTGACATTCACGTTGATGTTCTTTGTTGTGCTGTGATGTTGCGGATTTTTCGTGGTGGATAGTCTGGATGCAATGGTAGTACAGTTTGGTTGTATTTGTACATTTGATATTGCGGGGCGAGCGTCCGACATGTGGACTGCCGTCACTGCCTGTTTGTATATTATTCTTTTGGGGCACGACCGGGCTGAGGTCGATGTACCCGTTGTATATTTTGTTAGTTATGTATATGCCCTAGAGGCCATTGTTGTACATATGATGTATATTATAATGGATGCTTGGATATATATAGAGATGACTTTCTTGCTCGTCATGATAGTATGCTATTTGGTTTCACTTTATCTTAACATGTTGACTTGTATTGGTTTACTGTTTTACTCTCACATGTTGATAAAGACCTTAGGATCTGTACTCGACTACTGGGACTATGATGAGATCATACTAGTGGGGCCGCGGTAGTCGATGAGTACATCCTATAACTGTTCCTAGTCGAGGGTATATCGAGACAGGGCATCGATACACCAGAGTAGACTAGCGTATACGCATCTTGACCCATATGATGGGCGATGGATGATCCCATATCCATCGGTGTTTGACATCAGAGATGGTGTACGGTGCTCAGTGGAGACTGGGTACACTGGACGGACTCGCCGAGAACTCCCAGATGGTGATATACCACACGTCAGATGGCAGTTCTCCGGTGACACTGGTACAGGGTAGTCTGTAGACCCGAGATCGTCATAGAGTCTTGTGTGATTCCCACTGTGCTTTGATTTCCACCTTACCACGTCCAAGAGGGCGTGCAAAACGGTGGCTTTTGGGTACAGTCCCGAATCACATGGAGGCAATGAGCGATAGGAGGGGATTCGTCTCTCCCGGTATAGGGAGTTGATGTTGTGCTGTGTTCGATTGGCTATAACTGGAAGTCCCTGGCCAGGGCTGATATAGAGATTTACTGGTAACTGTTACTAGTAGTTTCTCGACCCGTTATGAGCCACACATCGACACGACTTATCGGTTACTGGGATCTGACGTATACCACCCCTAGACTTGATATGCGACATATCAGACGAACAGACCGGACTGTACCGGAGTGTTACTGGTTGGATTCACAGGAGAACGCACAGGCTAGCTTGTTGATCTTCTGATCGCTCAATACCTGGGTGGCTGTTACGTTTAGCTGACCGCTTGCAGCTTGTGGGTGTTTGATGTGATCATCACCTGCTACCGGCGTATTGACGATTCTTTAGAGTCCTACACAAAGGTTTCTTGGCTCAGGCGAAACAGAGTAGAGGCACATATGTGATATGTGCAGGACCGAGAATAATGTGATATGGGATACCGTATTATATTCTCGCGATATTTAGATATGAACCGGGACATCGGATCAAGTGTTGATTCGATGAATCGGTACATGATATATTAGTCGGTAATATTCGATATAGCCGGATCATCGATTCAAGTGTTGATTCGATGATTTAATGTATAATAATATATATGATATATTGTATTACATTATCTAATATTGGCTCGCTTTATTATTTCATTTTCTCATTGGATGATACATTGATATATATGCGATATATGTTAATTGTATTATTTTCTTTTGTTGCAAATATATAATATATATGTGATATATATTATTGTGACATGATATGATTAATTGTTAAACATGTTTAAGGATGATTAATTGAGGTTAGGGTTTGATTAGGGTTAGTTGCTTCATGCACCTTCTAGAAGCATTTTATTTTGTCATGGTTAAGATATTTTGTGATGACACATTACTAAACCTAACCAAACCCTAACTCTAGTTGTTTCTCTACACATTCTTATCCACTCATCCTTAACCATGGTTGATATATCAATCATATACACTTCTTTCTATTCATCACAAAAAAAAATAATCTTATTATCTTTTCCATTATCTTCTTCTTCTCTCTTGAAGAAAGCTCACTTGATTTTCTTTATGTGATGAATAAATATGAGAAAATGATTTAAAAAGAAAGCAAAATTACTACTCTCTCATCCTCATCTCATCTAGCCCATGGGATTAGTGTGTTCATCTCTTTAGAGTGAGAAAGCTTGAGTCGTAGCAACTTCGAGGTAGATCATCAGAGATTTGGAATACTTCGAGCTAGCATGGATCGTTCGAGTCGTGGAGCCTCTCATGAGTCCGGGAGATCGTGGATCGCGGCAAAGGGACTTCTACTCGGAGCTTGTGAAGTGAAGGAGCGGACTACAAAGGTTGTAATCCCTCACACTTAGATAAAAGTTATCTTCTTGCATGTTAAACCCTAATAATCTAGCTAAGATCCCGGCTTTGGGTTGTTCGGCACGTCTAAATTTTTATCCGGGCATGTTTGATGCCTTTTGAACCTTCACAAGAGTGCCTAGGAACCCTACAGTGGTATCAGAGCCTAGCTAGAGCATTAGGCGATGTGTTTACGAAGTTAAAACTCCGATCGAACCCGAAACGACGAAACTAGACCCCTCTCTGGAAATTTTTTAAATTTTGGGATTTTTCTGAATTAAAAATATGTAAAAAAATCAGCATGGAATTCTAAGAATTACCATAAAACCCGAGCCCCCAATTCGATCAAACGGTGGCGGAACCGCGGCGCAAGCATGCTTGCGCGGCGGTTCCGCGGCGGATTGATAAGATTGTGACACGTGGATTTTCTGGTAATGTCCGTAGGTGCTTGTTGAGGCTTCTGGATATTTTTAACAGTGATTCCAGTATTGTTTAAATCTGGGGTTTATTTTGTAATAGTAGATTCGATCGGAATATTTAAGTTCGTATTTCTTTCCGGATATTTAGAAATTGTTAAACTAGTTGAACGGATATCATTAACCGACTTTTTCCCGGCACGTAGAACTTTCAAGTGTTGAATTTTTATTGGGTTTAAATCTTTCGGAAAAATTGTACAAGTTAAGCGGTGGACCCTCTAGAAGACAACAAACCTTAACTCGATTATGTGACCGTCTTGAACTGCCTTTTGAACCTTCGGGTTTGGGGCAGTACGGCGTGCCACATGTGAGGCGTTGGCTTGACCCTTCTACGGCTGGATCACCGGTACTGTAACATATTCTGGGATCATTTGAACTCCGCTCAAGAGTTGAGCACTTTGGGAAATTTTGGGTGTTTGATTATCTGTTCGGAAAGTTTAATACTGTCTATTTATCTGGAATGTGATACAATATGTGGAATTCATAGAGTTAGGCATGAAATGCGGAGTATGTGATATTTCGGATTTACGATGTCTAAAGTGATTGTGGATTCCAAATATTGTAGTTTTACACTTTCTTTTCTGTGACCGTAAGTGTAATATGTGATATCGCCGGTTTCGTTGCTATATGTCAACGACAATTGGGATGCGTATATTTACTTACGTTGATGATATGTGATATTATGTGTTGCTGTGATATGTTATATTGGATCGTCGCGATCAGAATAGCCGGGGGTTTTATGTGAGATGAGGGTTTTTATTTTCATTCATGTAAAATTCATTTGTAATGTAATATTCTTTTATTTTGGGCACTTCCACGTTGCGGTTGCTGTCACCAGTGTATATTATTTACTTTTCCGCATTAGGTAGACCCAAGGAGGGGAGCACAAGTAACCGGGTTCTGGGGTCCAGTGGGAGGCCATCTCGAGGAGTCGAGACCGGGTCTCCTAACCCTAGAATTGGCAGTGTTACTTGCCGCTCTCGTAGGGGTCTTGGGATGTGGGTTTGGCTATTCGTCGCGACCGTGGAATCCGTGTTTTATACAGGCTCGTATTAAAAACACGGACGTCCTGGTATATCCAATATTTCATATATGTTCTTCTGCTGCAATGTTCTGTGATGAGATCATATTATTGCCTGAGACGAATGCTTATACTATATATATATGCTGATATATAAATATTACTGCTTTCGTTTCTTCTGTGATGCTTAGGAAGCATAAGCTGATGGGATTTTTATTAATAAGATTAATAAAAGGAAAAGAAACCTAAAGATGTTGTAGAATCAAAAACTTTATAAAAAGGGTAGCTACAGTTTTGCTTTGCACAATGATATATATGATATATCCTGCACCTTATTCGATAAGGAAAGGACCGAGATCCCTTCACTGGGAGTGACTCCTTTAGCGAAATTGGCAGATGCTACAAAACTCGGTTTGTCTTTTGATTGCTTTTAGTGTTTTGCTTTGCACAGTGATATATATGATATATCCTGCACCTTATTCGATGAGGAAAGGGCCGACGATCCCTTCACCGGGAGTGACCCCTTTAGCGAAACTAAGAAAAGCCTCAAAAACACTCCTTTTCAAAAACGCATGATTCTACGACGATATCAAGTTCATTACGCAATAGGTTTTCTGAAAAACCTGTCGTAGCTCTCCGTCATTTCAGATAAATCCTACATAGTATTCGTGCTGTGTTTGTTGACCTTGTCAAGGCACAGTGTACGGTAGCTAATTAGTGTTTATCTGCTAAAACATGAGATGTGATTGGATTAGGGTATTCGTACGGCCTTGTTGACCTTGTCAAGGGTCATGCGGGTGGGTTTAATTCAATCAGGAAATGACAGGTTGAACTTGACTTGCGATTTATGGTTTGTTGACCTTATCAAGGTCATAGATCGCTAGGGGCAAAATATTATCTGGAATTTCAAGTGTTGAAATTTGCAATGAGATTGCATACCTTCTATGAGATAGTTGGATCCCGATACCCACTGCGAGTAAGTGTTACTCCTGGGAGAGTTTTACACAGGACAATTAGCCGATCAAGTAGGTGTCTAGAAAAGAGTTAATGAGGTTACGCCTCTGGGAAAACGAGGTTTACTTTAATTAGGTCCGTGCGAAAGCACGGGGAACCTCCCTCAAAGTACCGACACTGATCTGGCTGAAAGATTGACGAAATTGTAGGGTGTAATTAATCCCGGCTAATCTTACATTTTAGGGTTTTAAGGAAGATTTGATAAAAACAGTGGGAGACATCCTGATTAGATAAGATAATAACCAATCTAATCTTGCAAGAGCATACGCTAAAGTGTTTTCTTCTCTCTCTCTCCAGGTAGCGACCATGTCAGGCCATAATCAAGATAATAATATTGATGTAATGACTGAACCCGATTATTGTACTGAGCAAGGGAACGTTGGACCCGTTCTTTCTTATAAGAGTTATAAGACTGAATAGGAAACAGGAGAATATCTAGATTCTCACGCCGCCCAGAAGAACATGCATGTTGATGCATCTTCTTCGGGTGTGTTAGTTATTGAGAACTGTTTCTCAGTTCACCCTACGTCCTGGGTATTAGATACCGGATCAGGATCCCACATATGTAAACAGTTACATGGGCTACGTAAAGGTAGAGAACTGGGAAAAGGTGATCATTCCGTTCAAGTAGGGAATGGTGCGGGTATTGTAGCCAAAGCAGTTGGCGAATATCACCTTGTATTACCATGTCGTAATACACTGATTCTGAATGAGTGTTATTATATACTGAACATGATGTGCAACATTATATCAGTTTCTTTATTAAGTAAAGAAGGATATAATTTTGTAGTAAAGGATAATGTTATGAACATATTCCTAGATCAAAAGTTGATTGCATCAGGCTCGTTACATAATGGCATATTCATTCTAAATCAGAATACAGTCCTGAATATACAAAACACACACAAAAGGAAAAGTTCAGATATGAACGAATCCTACTTGTGGTATTGTAGACTTGGTCATATCAATGCGACACGACTGGCTAAGTTACATAAGGATGGTTATTTGAATCCGTTCGAATTATCATCTTATGATACTTGCCATTCATGTCTCAAAGGAAAAATGACCAAAGCTCCGTTTAGTGGACACGGAGAAAGAGTTACTGAACTCTTAGGACTGATACATAGTGATGTTTGTGGTCCCATGTCTACGCATGCCAGGAACGGTTCTTCCTACTTCGTTACATTCACTGACGATCTCTCTAGATACGGACATGTGTTTCTGATGAAACACAAGTCTGAAGCTTTTGAGAAATTCAGAGAATATAAGCACGAAGTAGAGAATCAAACGGGCAAAAGTATTAAGATTCTTCGATCTGATCGAGGAGGTGAATACTTAAGCAATGAGTTCCTAGATTATCTAAAAGAGAATGGGATTCTCTCTCAGCTAACTCCTCCTTATACACCACAGCACAACAGTGTATCGGAGCGGAGGAATCGCACCCTATTAGATATGGTGCGTTCTATGATGAGTACAGCTGAGTTACCTATTTCCTTCTGGGGGTATGCACTTGAGACAGCAGCATACCTATTGAATCAAGTTCCAACTAAATCTGTACCTACCACTCCATATGAGATATGGAGTGGGAAGAGACCGTATCTTAAACGAGTTAAGATATGGGGTTGTCCGGCCTATGTCAAAAGGCAAAATCCGGACAAACTCGAGGCACGGTCAGTTCTTTGCAAGTTTGTAGGATATCCGAAGAATTCTTATGGATATTTTTTCTATCACAGTGAGGAGCAAAAAGTGTTTGTTGCTCAACATGCCACCTTTTTAGAAAAGGAATTTCTTTCAAAAGAGATTAGTGGCTCTGAGGTAGAACTGGAAGAAGTTCCAGCAACACAAACTGCAACTGAAGATTTAGTGGAACCAGAGGATTCAGTAGTACCCGACGAACCCCAGCCTCTCCGCCGATCTAGTAGGGTTTCTCGTCCGCCTGAGAGATACTACGGTTTTCTCATTGATGGTGGAAGCGAGGACTGCATCATGGATGATGATGAACCCACTAGTTTCGAGCAGGCCATCACAAGTAGTGACTCTGTAAAATGGCTGGATGCAATGCGATCTGAGATGGAATCCATGTACACCAACAAAGTATGGACTTTGGAAAATGCTCCTGAAGGGGTAAAACCTATAGGGAGCAAGTGGATCTTTAAAAAGAAATTTGGTGTAGATGGAAAAGTTGAGACTTTCAAAGCTAGACTTGTAGCAAAAGGTTTTCGTCAACGACCAGGTGTGGATTATGACGAAACCTTTTCTCCAGTGGCTATGCTTAAGTCCATCCGGATCTTACTTGCCATTGCTGCATACCATGACTACGAAATCTGGCAAATGGATGTTAAGACCGCCTTTCTAAACGATGATTTAGAAGAGAGCGTGTACATGACTCAGCCAGAGGGCTTCGTAGATAGTGGGAGCAGCGGAAAGGTGTGCAAGCTGCTTAAATCCATTTATGGGTTAAAGCAAGCATCGCGGAGTTGGAACATCTGTTTTGATGTTGTAGTCAAAGAGTTTGACTTCATCAAAAATATAGATGAACCTTGTATCTATAAGAAGGCAGCAGAGGGTAAGGTTGTCTTCCTCGTATTGTACGTGGATGGCATACTCTTGATAGGAAATGATATTCCTATGCTGCAATCAGTCAAGCTCTTCTTATCACAGAGATTCTCAATGAAAGATCTAGGTGATGCCTCCTGGATATTGGGAATAATGATCTATAGAGATAGATCTAAACGGATACTGGGATTGTCCCAATCCAGGTACATTGACACCATACTAAAGAGGTTTAGTATGGAAGAATCCAAGCGTGGGAACCAACCCACGATCTCTGGACTCACTCTCTCCAAAGAGATGTCTCCCAAGACTGATTTGGAGAGAGCTCGCATGCAAAGGATACCCTATGCTTCGGCAGTAGGCTCTATCATGTATGTGATGCTATGTACCAGACCCGATGTAGCATACTCACTAAGTATAGTGAGTCGGTATCAAGCAGATCCTGGAGAGAGTCACTGGACAGCTGTGAAGAACATTCTCAAGTACTTACGAAGGACTAAGGAGATGTTCTTGGTGTATGGTAATGGAGAACTCCAGGTGGAGTCCTTTACCGATTCCAGCTTCCAAAGTGATAAGGACGACTCTAAGTCGCATTCGGGTTTTGTCTTTACCCTTAATGGAGGGGCGGTATGTTGGAAAAGTTCCAAACAGGATACCGTTGCAGACTCGACGATGGAGGCTGAATACATCGCTGCCAACGATGCTGCCAAAGAGGCTGTCTGGATCAAGAAGTTCATTAGTGAACTTGGTGTGGTTCCATCCATTGAGCATCCAATACCTCTGTATTGCGATAACAATGGAGCTGTGGCTTTGGCCAAGGAACTCAGGTTCCATCAGAAGTCCAGACATATTCTGAGGCGGTATCACCTGATCAGGGAGATAGTTGATCGCCAGGAGATCGAGGTCAGGAGAGTAGATACGAAGGACAACACTGCGGATCCATTCACGAAGGCTATTCCCCAGATACAGTTTGAGAGATTATTCGGGATGCTAGGTATGCGATACTACAGCAGCTGGCCTTAGTGCAAGTGGGAGATTGTTAGTTATGTATATGCCCTAGAGGCCATTGTTGTACATATGATGTATATTATAATGGATGCTTGGATATATATAGAGATGACTTTCTTGCTCGTCATGATAGTATGCTATTTGGTTTCACTTTATCTTAACATGTTGACTTGTATTGGTTTACTGTTTTACTCTCACATGTTGATAAAGACCTTAGGATCTGTACTCGACTACTGGGACTATGATGAGATCATACTAGTGGGGCCGCGGTAGTCGATGAGTACATCCTATAACTGTTCCTAGTCGAGGGTATATCGAGACAGGGCATCGATACACCAGAGTAGACTAGCGTATACGCATCTTGACCCATATGATGGGCGATGGATGATCCCATATCCATCGGTGTTTGACATCAGAGATGGTGTACGGGTGCTCAGTGGAGACTGGGTATACTGGACGGACTCGCCGAGAACTCCCAGATGGTGATATACCACACGTCAGATGGCAGTTCTCCGGTGACACTGGTACAGGGTAGTCTGTAGACCCGAGATCGTCATAGAGTCTTGTGTGATTCCCACTGTGCTTTGATTTCCACCTTACCACGTCCAAGAGGGCGTGCAAAACGGTGGCTTTTGGGTACAGTCCCGAATCACATGGAGGCAATGAGCGATAGGAGGGGATTCGTCTCTCCCGGTATAGGGAGTTGATGTTGTGCTGTGTTCGATTGGCTATAACTGGAAGTCCCTGGCCAGGGCTGATATAGAGATTTACTGGTAAGTGTTACTAGTAGTTTCTCGACCAGTTATGAGCCACACATCGACACGACTTATCGGTTACTGGGGTCTGACGCATACCATCCCTAGACTTGATATGCGACATATCAGACGAACAGACCGGACTGTACGGGAGTGTTACTGGTTGGATTCACAGGAGAACGCACAGGCTAGCTTGTTGATCTTCTGATCGCTCAATACCTGGGTGGCTGTTACGTTTAGCTGACCGCTTGCAGCTTGTGGGTGTTTGATGTGATCATCACCTGCTACCGGCGTATTGACGATTCTTTAGAGTTCTACACAGAGGTTTCTTGGCTCAGGCGAAATGGAGTAGAGGCACATATGTGATATGTGCAGGACCGAGAATAATGCGATATGGGATACCGTATTATATTCTCGCGATATTTAGATATGAACCGGGATATCGGATCAAGTGTTGATTCGATGAATCGGTACATGATATATTAGTCGGTAATATTCGATATAGCCGGATCATCGATTCAAGTGTTGATTCGATGATTTAATGTATAATAATATATATGATATATTGTATTACATTATCTAATATTGGCTCGCTTTATTATTTCATTTTCTCGTTGGATGATACATTGATATATATGCGATATATGTTAATTGTATTATTTTCTTTTGTTGCAAATATATAATATATATGTGATATATATTATTGTGACATGATATGATTAATTGTTAAACATGTTTAAGGATGATTAATTGAGGTTAGGGTTAGTTGCTTCATGCACCTTCTAGAAGCATTTTATTTTGTCATGGTTAAGATATTTTGTGATGACACATTACTAAACCTAACCAAACCCTAACTCTAGTTGTTTCTCTACACATTCTTATCCACTCATTCTTAACCATGGTTGATATATCAATCATATACACTTCTTTCTATTCATCACAAAAAAAAATAATCTTATTATCTTTTCCATTATCTTCTTCTTCTCTCTTGAAGAAAGCTCACTTGATTTTCTTTATGTGATGAATAAATATGAGAAAATGATTTAAAAAGAAAGAAAAATTACTACTCTCTCATCCTCATGTCATCTAGCCCATGGGATTAGTGTGTTCATCTCTTTAGAGTGAGAAATCTTGAGTCGTAGCAACTTCGAGGTAGATCATCAGAGATTTGGAATACTTCGAGCTAGCATGGATCGTTCGAGTCGTGGAGCCTCTCATGAGTTCGGGAGATCATGGATCGCGGCAAAGGGACTTCTACTCGGAGCTTGTGAAGTGAAGGAGTGGACTACAAAGGTTGTAATCCCTCACACTTAGATAAAAGTTATCTTCTTGCATGTTAAACCCTAATAATCTAGCTAAGATCCCGGCTTTGGGTTGTTCGGCACGTCTAAATTTTTATCCGGGCATGTTTGATGCCTTTTGAACCTTCACAAGAGTGCCTAGGAACCCTACATATTTTACTTTCTGTACTAGGTTCACCCCGCGATGGGGTGCACGGATAGCTGGGTTCTAGAGGGCAACGGGCCCGCATCTCATGGCTTTGAGACGGAGGGGGCTTCACTCTAGAATTGGCGGGCTATTCGCCGCAATCGTAGGGGGTACAGGTTGACCCAAGGAGGGGTGCTCAAGTTACCGGATTCCGTGAAGTGCTAGGTGGTCCATTCACTTTGTTGAAGGGGGCTGCCTCGCTTCAGGTTTTGGCGGGTAACTTGCCGCACCAGTAGGGGTCTAGGATTTCATTGCATAGGCTATCCACACGACCAGGGGAACGTCGGGTTTCAGTAGCGGCTCTATGAAACCTGGGGATCCCAGATTATCTTTATTGTTTTGTGATGCTGATTACATTTCTGTGATGTTGCATTTTATCATGCCATGAGCCATTATTATATATTGATATATATACTAGTAGATGTTGTATATGTTTTATACCCGCGCTAGTCCAGTCCCCGCTCTGTCGTTAGTTAAGTAACGTAATGGGTGATGAAGGGACCCAGTGGCGAATGCGGATGGTATATACGTACGTCATATTTTTGTTCTTTTGTGGTGTGATTAATTGATGGGACTGCATTGATTCAGATCAATGCAAGCTAAACAAACCTGTTTGATGTTGTTGGAACATTTTTCAAAAAGCTGTTATTGCAAAGACATTCTCTTTTGTTTTGCACAGTGGTATTCGATTATGAATATCCAGCACCTCAGTCGACGAGGCAAGGGCCGAGATCCCTTCAACAGGAGTGACCCCTTGGAAAGAAGTTTGCGACAGGGTAATAACTTCACTATAGCCGATTGCCTTTTTTCTTTGCATCGCGGTATTCAGTTGGAATATCCTGCACCTCATTCTTCGGGAAAAGAGCCGAGATCCCTTCACCGGGAGTGACCTCTTTAGCAAAGGTTTTCGCCACTATATTTTATAAAAATCTATTCGATTCCTTGAACGATATCAAGTTCATTACGTTAAAGGTTTTTCGCCAAAAACCATTCGTAGCCCTCCGTCATTTCAGAAAGGTAGCACTTAGTATTCATGCTATGTATGTTGGCCTTCGTCAAGGCATAGTGTATGGTAGCTATTTGTTACTTTTCAGCTGCATAGATAGATGTGTTGGTTTGGGTCAGTCATACTACTATTTTGGCCTTCTTCAAGGGTATGTACCGTTGGGTTCAAATTAACCTGGATAATGACGGGTAGAACTTGATATGTGACTTATGATATGTTAGCTTTCATCAAGGTCATAAGAGCATAGGGTAAAAAAATCACATCGGGAGTTTATAAAGAAACTGAAACTTGCCAGATATGCGCATACCTTCTGGAGTGTGATAACGTGAGTGGATTCCATCACGTTATCATGCGATGATAGTTGGATCCCGATTCCCACTGATGAGTTGGTTTACTCCTCTGGTGATCCCGACTAATTCTTCTTTCGGGTTTGGAGGAGAATTTGAGGTTACAGTGGGAGGTTTCCTGATTACATAAATTGGTAACCATTCTGATCTATGTTAGAGTGCACGCAGAGTGTTTCTTTTCTCTCTCTCTCTTTGGAAGCGACCATGGCCCGATCCTAGACTATAACTCAGTGACCAAGTTAACCGAACTTTCTTAAAAACACTATGTTTTGGATTGTCAGAGTTGCATACCTCATTGCCACTCCTACTTTTACCCTTTTCTCCAGAACACCCCGTATTACTACGAACATCCACTTCCATTGGATAAAACCATCGTATGGTTATATACGAACTCGAAAGAACTTGTTCCAGATTCGAGGATGGTTTCCGGTTCTGGAGAAAATGAATCGGACTATTTAGTTGTCTTTTCCTTTTACCTTCTCCCAAGTTGCGAGTGCTCCCTGGATTAGGACAGTACACCTATTTCGCTAATTGGATAGTCTTCTTCCAAACCATAGGCAGGTGCCGAACGGTAGGGAATGAAGAAAACCATTTAACCTAAAAGGTGTACAGAAGGTATTAAGTGAAGAAAAATAAAGGGATTAGTAAGAGGGCAAAGTAAATTGCGACTGCTATTCACAACCAAACCAAGTATTTCTTCGCCAATCCTACATTACCTTTGTATTTCTCCAGGACACTCCGTATCACTATGAAGATCCACAGTTATTTAGATACTCCATCGTATGGTTATATACGAACTTGAAGGAACTTGTTCCAGTTCCGGGATGGATTCTGGTTCAGGAGAAATAGGAATAAGGTTTTATTCAGTTGTCCTTTATCTTTACCTTCTCTCGGGTTGCGAGTACTCCTAGGATTAGGAGAGTACACCCATTATGCTTATTGGATAGTCTTCTTCGAAACCATAGGCTGGTGCCGCACGGTAGGGAGGGAAGAAAACCAATTAGCCTAAAGGGGTGTATAGAAGGTAATGACCAAAAACATATAAAGGGATTTGGAGAGATGTCAAAGAAATATATGGTTATAGTTGTGAATCTGATAATGGAAGAGGCATTACTAAGAATACCCGGATACCCCTTCGAAACATTTACATGTTTCAGTTTCACTTTGTATTGTTAAAAGAAAATCTGATTTCCCAATTAGTCTTTGCTCCAGGGTATGTATTTACCAAGTTTGATTCTCACATCTGTATTGTTTTACAGATGAAGAGTGGGAGTAAGCTATTGGGAATTGGGTGATCATCCTCATTATATCGGGATTCGTTGTGATTGGTGATATTTGAGGAAATCGCCTGGGTTGTTTGCCGGACGACAAATATTTGGTTTTGAATATCCGTTGTTATGCACCAATTTCAAATTGATATATCTGTACATTTATTTTTTTAAATTGAGATATAACTTTTTGAAATTATGTCCATGACATTTACCTATATCAGTAGATGGTTAGGTAAAGAGCATTAAACAACGGTGTAATTCTTCTTAACCATAAGTACAGTTTTCAACCTACGACACACGAGGAATGAGTTATTAGACTCAGGGGACTTATACAGGGTATTGTATGTTGTCCTGTGTCCATTTGGACAGAGGGGTTGGTACTCGTACTATATTCTGTTTACTTATGACTTCTCTAGTTATTAGACATGTGTTCCATAGAAATACAAGATCCAAGTTTTGAGAAGTTATAGGTACAAGAATAAAGTAGAGAACCAGGTGTTGCAAGTATCAGGATTCTTCAAGGTGATCGAAGATGTAGATACTTGTCTATGGTATTCAGTCGATAGTAATGATTATGGGAACTTGCTTCTCTTTTAGGTTACTCATATCTGGATGTATTCCTAAGTTGACTATGGCTGATCGGCCTATCTCCATTTAGTTGACATGCACTGGAGACAGCTGCAAGATTTGAATCTGGTTCCAATTAAATCAGTGCCTCTGTTTCTATATTGGATATAGAATAGTTCATATCTTAAGAATGTTAAGGTACGGGGAGTTGTCCAGCTTATGCTTAAAACCAGACTCTGGATAACTCAAGGCACGTTTCTGTAATGGCTGTTTGTGATTTGACCCAAGCTATGACGAGGGTTGACTTTCTACCATCTGGATGATCAATAGTGATATTGCTCTTGACTCGCCACAGTTTTGATAAAAATGGATTTTTCAGAAAACAGTAGTGGAAGTATGGTAGAACAGGAAGTGATTCCAGAACCGCAAACGATTACTGAAAATTTGATAAGAACCTAAAGATTCAATCTGGTTTGACATTCCATTGGCCACTCCGCAGATATGGTGGGTAAGCTCAGGCACCCGAGAAGTACTCTGGTAGCCTCATGGACGGTGACAGGGAGGTTCTTGTTTACCCAGACTTGACATTGCTGTTGTTCCAGACCGTGAGACTCGGCAGGAGGATGAGTATAGCGTTGTTCTAAACTCGCTTTAGAAATGTACGTGTATATGACTCTGCCGGAGGGTTGTCGTAGTCAGTGGGAGCAGCGGAAGCATAGTGGACAAGTAGGTTATGTCTATTTATAGTCTAAAGCAGATATAGCGGAGTTAGATCATCTATTTCTGATGTGACAGTAATAGGTTTGACTTCATCAGAATAGGGGATGGATCTGTTAAGAAAGCAGTAGGGTGTGATGTCCTGGTATTTGGATGACATACACAGAGTAGGAAGTGGAATTCCTATACTACGATCGATTATACTTTGGTTGTCACACAGTAGTTTCTCCACATAGGATATGGATAATATATCAGATATTCTGGTTACTAGATATATGGATTTAGATCTAGATTTGGGTAGTTTCCCAATATGGGTACTTAGACAGCATTCTAAAGGTGTTTTAGAATGGACGAATCCTGGCACGGTAGTGTACCTACAGATGATGGAGTCACCCTCTCCAAAGGTGTCTTAAAGACTAAAGGGGAGAGAGATGTGCATGATTAGTAGATCACTTGCTTAGGCAATTGAGTCAATCGTGAGATGTCAAGTACTACACCAGACGTTGTTTTTTGCACTAGATGCAATAAGTTGATATTAATCCTATCCTGGAGAAACGTTCAGAAGCAGTTTTAGAACATAAATAGATGTTCTAGGGATATGATAACAACAACCTCTTTTAGGAGACAGTTATCATTCCAGGCTTCCAAGGTGACCTGGATGACAGAGTGGCTGTCAGAGTTATAGTTTTCCCTCTGACGAGGGGCAGTATTTTGGACAGGTGGTCCAAGCGGATACTGAGGGAGGCATAGCGCCAGATACTGATTAAGTTCAGTTGCCGATAGAGTCTAAGAATATTGGATTTGGAGTTCATTTATGAACTAGGTCCCATCAGATATCCAGACATATTCTAAGATAGGTATTGCTCATTTTGGGAGATGGCTTTCTCCGCGAACTTGAGATAAAGAGAGACATAGAAAGAAACATTAGGGCCGATCCACTCACTAAGGCTGTTCCTCGAACGCAATAGTTTCGCAAATGGGCTTTGTGAGACTGATCAGTAGAGGAGTTGGGTGTTCGGTATCACACGGGCTATGAGTATGCGACATCGCAATAATTAGCCTTGAGTGCAAGTGGGAGATTGTTGGATATAGTGCCCTCAGAGTCAATTATTGGATCACAGGCACGTGATTGCAATGATTGAGGGAGGACCTATGCCGGTAGGACAGTCTTACTCAAGATGATAGTATGCTATCTGGTTTATCTTTATCATCGTGTACAGCTTTAGGTGACCTTACAGATCACTATTACACATTGATAGAGCCCTTAGGATTCTTGCTTGACGACCAGCAGTATGATGGCGATCATATACGTGGGAGCTGGGGTCTATAAGCACATCCTTTAAAGGTCCCTAGTCATGGGAGTTTCGAGACAGGGCATCGATACTCCATTAGTAGACTAGTGTATACAGTCGACACTCCAACGAGGGGCGGTGGCCGGCCTCACAAGCCATTGGTGTCAGTTGGATCACCTAAGATGTATACAGGTGCTCATTGGGTTATGAGTACACCGGACGGGACTCGCTGGGAACATGCTAGTTGGTATTATACCTGATGTCAGATAGCAGTTCTCTGGTAACATGTGTACAGGTTAGTTCATCGACTGAGATCGTCATTTGTCTCGTGTGAGTTCCCACTGTGGTTTGATTATTACCCTACCACGGCTCAAAGGAGAGTCTTGCAAACAGGTTTTAGTTGGGTACAGTCCCGAGCCACATGGAGGCAGTAAGTGGATCGACAGTGGTTTCGTCTCTCTCGGTATTTGGTGTGAGATCGCGATGTGTCAAGGAGAGCCATTACACGAAGTCCTTGGCCAAGGCAGGAGATTTACTGGTAGGTATTCCAGTAGTATCTCAGGGTGTTCTGGGCTACACTCCGACATGACTTGTACCGCTTTTGGGGGTATGACTTTTACCAGCCCCCTGGGCCCGACATGCGATGCTCATAGACAAACGGACCGGACTGTACGGATATTGTCACTGACAGGCTCAGTAGGGTGTCATGATGAGTTCGCTCATCGACCTCCCATTTGATCAATACCTCGTAGCCTGTTACGTATGGCTAGTACCTCTGACGAGCTAGTGGTTAAATCCACAGCCAAAGTTTTAACGCTTTGAAATTCGCTTAGGTTAATTTCACGTTAGTTAGTAATGATGCGTGTTTTTTTTAAAAAAAACCCGAAAATCTTATTTTTCCTTTTAAACTAGTGGAAATCGTGATGAGAGGTGTTTTTATATATATGTATATATAAGGTATATTAATTAAAATTTAGCTTGTGTTCACCTTGGTTAGAATTTTTCTTTAATTACTTTCCTAAGCTAGGTTTAGTGTTATAACATGCACACTTATAACATTTTTTTGACTTAGGTTAAAAAGTGTTAGCATGTAACCCATTTTCATTTTCTTTCATAGTTCTATTATCCCCACATTAACCAAGTCAAAACCCTCTTTTTAAAATAAAAAAAATTAGGAAATGGGAGGTATGGGTTGGATTAGGTGAGATGGCTTGACTTTTAACCACCTCCATCTCTCTCTCTCTCAATTCTTTCTCCCTCTCATTTTTTTTCTGCTCTCAGCAGAGAAGCAGCAGCTGCATCATCATCATCATCATCATCATCATCATCATTCTTTTCTTCTCTTGCTTCTATTTGAATCCATATACAAACCCTACACAAAAACCCCTTTTTACTTCACAAAAACCTTGGAAAAATGGCTTCCTTGTGAAAAGAACCCCCATCGGGGAGTGAAATAGAACATGAAACCGTGTTGGTGGAAAGTCAGTGCATTTGAGGGCAAGGGCTGGAAAATTGAGTTCCCTAGGATCTTTTGAAGGTATCAAACTCACCCTTAACACCTTAGATCATAACTTGTAACCTTGTTTGCTAAAAATCGAATTTGTGTGCATTTTTGTGATATTGAAGGGAAATTAGTGAATCTTGTGATAAGTTAACATTTTTATGACTTGATTAGCTTAGTTATGTGCTTATAGTGTTGTTATAACCTAGAGTTTGTTTCAGGTTTCACTAAAATATCCTAATGTATCTATTTAGTGTCAAAATAGCTTTTTAACTAGGTTTTGGGCTCTGTTGTAATCTTCTTGTACCCCGTTTGCTTCAGGAAAAAATTGTATTTACTAGAGCATGTACACTAGGTTTAAAGAACACACACAAAGCACGGGAGCACATTTCCCTAGGTGGGCCGCCGGAATATTCATTCTGGCCGCAAATTGCGGCCAGATGGGGGACCTGGGTGTTGGGGTTTGTTCTGTTGGTGTCTGCTGCTATTCTAAGACTTATGGTATATGCAATTTTGTAAAATTCTCTCTGTAGGAAAATCTGGAACCAAATACCCTATTTCCTGCAATTTTAACCTTCGCGACACGTGTGATACGTGTGTGGGTTTGGGGTTTTCTGCGTATCACGACGTCTCGGGGTAGCTTCAGGCGCGTAATCACATGTTTTAGCGTATCGCACACACACGCGTTTGATTTGCGATGCGGGTTTCTCGTTTGGCTTAATGTCGTGTTTTTGTAGATTTGAGCTTATGTGTATTTCTTATGAAATACTAGGTTCGCAGGCGAGCATGACGAACGCCGCAAAGAAGGGGAAACAAGTCGTCGGCTACACTTAGCACGACCAGGTGAGTAGATTTAACATCTACGGGGAAATCGCCCGTATGGCATTATGCGTCAGGGCTGATAGGATATTGTAGTAGCATATTGCATTTACATACATTTGACTGTTCATGGATACTATTGTTGCATACCGCATTCCCTGCTACATCTTTATGAACTTAGAAATTATGACACACCGCACTATTACTAACGGTTCATGTTGCACGAGCACTAATCTGCATGTTACACACACACTGTTAGTAATTGCCATGACACTCACACTATAGAATTGCCTGAACAATATACTGGAGCTCACCTCCTATATGATTCGACATGATTATGTTACTTGCGCACGTACTCATTTACAAATCCATATTTGTGCACGTACTCATTTGCATATCCCTACTTATGCATATTCAAACTGTACCAACCTAAATAAGCCGATTTTTGGTAGAAACTGGGGACCGCATGATACCTTTTGAAAAACTGAATCTATTTTAAAATGCGATTTCCCCCTTTTTTCTTATAGTACGACTTTTGATACATATATCACATCGCATGGATTTACGCATTGGCTTTGGATTTCATATGATTTCTGGATTTGATGACCGCGGGGTTATTTAAGAAAATATGCACTATTTTGAAAATCGGTTCCTCTTGATATGATATTTCAGTGCATCCACCACGAGTTTTCGCGGTTCTGAGACGTGTGTTTGAAACCCGATTCGAGGAGTTGGATGATCCGTTTGCGGGTTCGTGGTGGACCCGGTATGGTTCCCCGGGGCGAAAAATGTTTTTCGTTGAGCAGACGATGAGCCTGGTAGGGTGGCTAGTACCTACCAATGATTGGTTGGACCTGGCGGGTATCCGGAGGATACTGACCAGAGTCGATAGATGGATATGGGATGACCCGTACTGCTGGGGCCGAGGGCCGATTCCGCAGATGGAGCCCGATATATGAAGATTTGCGTGTCGATACTGGACACGATTATTTCATGATATTTTGAGTGCCGATGTTGGGCATTCGCGATTCCCAGAGATTTACAGGATTTGAGGGCCGATGAGGATGACGGCGCCTGAGTTTTATTGGGATTTGGGTGCATTGATGGACACCGATTATTTTTCCACGTTGACATTCCGTGTAGATGTATTTTATCCCATGCTCAGCTTTCATTATTATTCATCTCATCCTGTAGTTATTTTACCTGACAGAGCACTTATGCATGATTATTGCACATCCTGCTCATCGCATATAGATATTATCTGCTGGCATATGTTAGAGTAGCGCAGTACGTGCATACTCGTGATTACCTTTATATGTTATCTCCTATTCACGAGTTGGAAACTCATCCCCGTTGTGCCACAGTGTTTGCAGGTTGCCCATCAGAGCAGTCGCGGCAGGCTGCTTTCTAGTATCTTTTGGCTACGGATACCACTTCAGTTGGGGCGTGAGCTGTTTTGTTGTTAGGTGGGTTGTGGTATCCAGTTATTTCCATTGTATACATACTTTTGTATCTAGTATTCTCCGTCTACCTTAATATGTATTTGACTTAGAGGCCAGTGTGAGGACGATGATGTATATTATTTGTATTCTGGTGTTGAGCTCGTGTGAGCCGACTTTATTTATGTAGTTTTTATCATTTGTGATGTTTTTCCATTTATTGTTCATTTCTTCGTTACGGCGTCGTATATTACTCTTGTGGTGATTGTTTCCGCCGTTGGGCGTGATTGCTCCCGTTTGGGATGCTTTATTATATCGTTGTCATTTTATTCATATCACATCTTGTACCCGATTTCGGGGTTAGTTTTACAAAGGAAATGCTGCCAAAATTTTTAAGAAAATAACTTGAACTTTAAAGAATGTTACTAAACTACATAAGGTTTTCCCAAATGTTTTTAAACAAATGTTTCAACACTCACTACTTTTAATGGTTTTTATTTCTGGGTTTCGGCTTACTTAGTCGCGTTATGCCTGTAGACGTTACATGATTAAGTGCCGGTCACTAGTCGAACTTCGGGTCGTGACAAATTTGGTATCAGAGCGTAGGTTTTTCCTTTCGGAGTGCAGGATGACCCCGGTATGATGGAGTAGGTAGCTGAAGCTTAGTGACGTAGCGTGTGTATGTTCCGCAGCATACTCACGACACGGTACTCCACCTGAGCGACCTTAGGACTTATTGATTGAAATTCCTTCATGATTATATGCATTCTTGTGATTCGATTTCCGTATCCTTATCGAATCCTGTTTCTTTTTCAGCCATTATGCCGCCAAAGACTACGAGGACGCAGAGAGCGGTCGCGTGAGCCGAGATTCGAGTTGACTCGTCCGAGATGAGGACTGATCCGGGTAGTACTCCGGTTGTACCCTAGCAGGCTGTTCCTCCTACGACAGATCAGATCGCCATGCTAGGGGCTGGTATGGAGGAGATGCGCCAGACGATGGGATCCAGTATGCAGGAGATGCGCCAGATGATGGGATCGCTAGTTGAGACACTTCGAGCGCAGCGACCAGAGGTAGTTCCACCCGTTGCAGGGACCATGATGGTATCCACAGTACAGGCAGTTGCCCCTGCAGCTACAGAGGTTATTACGGTATCGCTATCAGAGTTTATGAGGCTGAAGCCTCCGGTCTTCACAGGCACCGATGCAGCCGAGGACCCACATTCTTTCATTGATAGGATGGTCCGGCTATGCCGTTCCCTTAGATGCTCAAATGTGAAATTGGTAGAGTTCACGAGCTTTCGCCTCGAAGGTCTTGCGCAGAAATGGTGCGAATCGGTCGAGAAGGGCAGAGCGGCAGGTCTTCCTCCTATAACCTGGACAGAGTTTGTGACGGTATTTCTAGCCAAATTCCTTCCCCAGAGTGTCAGGGATGCCCGAGCACGCAGATTCGAGTCTTTATGCCAAACGCCAGAGATGACAATGGCAGAGTACGATGTGCTATTCACAGAGCTATTAGCTTATGCCCCATACCTAGTGGCTACTGAGGAGATGCAAGTCAAGATATTCGTTCGAGGCTTACTTACCCTACTGTTCCTCGCGATCAGCGCGCAGCATTGTGAGACTTATGCAACAGCTGTAGATGCAACCTTATTAGTCGAGGAGCACCTTGCTGAGACTTCGGTAGTTCCAGAGCCGAAGAGAGTTCATACTGGTATATCGGCACGGAGACAGATATTTAGACGCCGCGACAGGTTTCGTTCAGGTACGAGGAGTAGCAGAGATTCGGGATGAGGCCAGATGTTTAGTTCGTATCCACAGGAGAGTCAGCAGACGTCGCAGGGGTGCTTTAGGTGCGGCAGTCTACTTCACCTCGTTAGAGATTGTCCTGAGATACACCGGAGGGAGACAACAGTACTGCATGTCACCTTACCACCTTCACCACCCCAGAGGCCATTGCCTATTGTACATACAGTTACTCCGCGTCAGACTCATGCACAGAGAGGTCGTGGTCGCGGAGGATTTGTTCATAGAGAACGAGGTGACCGAGGTAGGGCACAACCAGTGGCTCGTAAGGGACAATCAGTCGCAGGTGGAGGACAGGAGCGGGTTTTTGCTTTGATGCATCAGGACGCGCAGGCGTCCAATGCGGTGGTCTCAGGTATCCTTTCAGTGTGTTTTGTTGATGCACACGTGTTGTTTGATCCGGGATCCACGCACTCGTACGTTTCCACACACTTTGTGCCGAGTTTGGGTAGAGAGTTCGGTTTGCTTGATCAGCCGCTTGTTGTGACCACCCCTGTGGGCGAGTCGTTTGTTGCTAGACACGTGTTCCGATCCTATACCGTCCGTATTGGCGAGAGAGAGTTCCATGTCGACTTGATCCTTCTTGAGATGTTGGACTTCGACGTTCTTTTGGGCATGGATTGGTTAGCCACGTGCTATGCATCTGTGGACTGCCGCGAGAAGACAGTTAGATTTTGTTTTCCCGGCGAGTCGACTTTTGTTGTGCTGGGGGACCGTGGTGTCGCCCCTCACAGTTTGATTTCTTCTTTTCGCGCTGGACAGCTTTTGAGGAAGGGATGTCAGGGATTTCTCGCCTTTGTTTGCGATACTAGAGCTATAGAGGTTTCGTTGGATCAGGTTCCAGTTGTTAGCGAGTTCCCTAATGTGTTCCCTGACGAGCTTCCTGGGCTACCGCCTGAGCGTGATATTTCTTTCTGTATTGATTTGATTCCCGACACATGGCCTATTTCTACACCGCCTTATCGGATGGCCCCGGCGCAACATAGAGAGTTGAAGGGTCAGTTGCAAGATTTGCTGGATAAGGGACTTATTCGACCCAGTGTGTCTCCTTGGGGTGTTCCTGTCCTATTTGTCAAGAAGAAGGATGGCAGTTTGCATTTGTGTATCGACTACCGCCAGCTGAACAGGGTTACAGTGCGAAACAGATATCCTTTGCCACGCATCGACGATTTGTTTGACCAGCTACAGGGGGCAGGATACTTATCGAGGATCGAATTGCGATCAGGCTACCATCAGCTGCAGGTTCGACAGGAGGACGTTCCGAGGACAGCTTTCCACACGCGCTATGGCCATTATGAGTTTTTTGTGATATCGTTCGGACACACCAATGCGCTAGCAGCATTTATGGACTTGATGAACCATATTTTCCAGCCGTATCTTGACCTATTCATCATAGTATTCATTGACGATATCTTGGTGTATTCCCGGAGCAGAGAGGAGCACGAGCAGCACCTGCGGATTACACTGCAGACCATGAGGGAGCACCAGCTTTTCGCAAAATTCTCCAAGTGCGCATTCTGGCTGGACAGCGTAGACTTCTTGGGTCACGTGATTACATGAGATGGTATATGTGTGGACCCGAGGAAGATCGAGGCCGTTCAGCGTTGGCCCAGACCCACATCAGTTACGGAGATTCGCAGCTTTCTAGGACTGGCCGGTTACTATAGGCGATTTGTGCAGGACTTCTCCCGTATTGCTACACCTTTGACCGGGTTGACCCGGAAGGGAGTTCCTTTCGACAGAGGAGTGCGAGCACAGTTTTCAACAGCTACAGACTCGACTGAGTACGGCGCCGGTGTTATCATTGCCTTCAGGATCGGGCGGATTTGTGGTCTATTGTGATGCTTCTCGAGTGGGGCTAGGGTGCGTATTGATGCAGCATGACAGGGTGATCGCGTATGCTTCACGGCAGCTGAAGAAACATGAACAGAACTATCCCACTCACGATTTGGAGATGGCTGCAGTGATCTTTGCACTCAAGATCTGGCGACATTACCTATACTGCGTGTCGTGCCAGATATTCACTGATCACAAGAGCTTAAAGTATATATTTCAGCAGCGGGACCTGAATCTTAGAGAGCGCCGTTGGATGGAACTAGTAAAGGACTACGATTGTGAGATATTGTATCCCCTGGGCAAGGCGAATGTAGTAGCGGATGCTTTGAGCAGGAGGCCTGGAGGTAGCCTATCTTGTTTGAGCGCAGTGCAAAGGCAGTCGTCGGAAGATTGGCAGATTTTATGCGACAGCCGAGTGCAGTACGAGTTCACGCCGATCGGGGGACAGCTTGCGCATGTTCGTGCATACCCACAGTTGCTTGACCGTATACATGAGGCACAGTACAGTGGTGACCATTGTTCAGAGATCATGGCACAGATTGAACAGGGCAGATTTTCCGAGTTCGTGATCGATGATCAGGGGATACTGCGATTTGGGACTAGACTGTGCGTACCAGATGCTAAGGGACTGCGGTGCGAGATTCTTGAGGAGGCACATCGATCGGTGTACAGTGTTCATCCGGGTTCCACCAAGATGTACCATGATATGATAGATGTTTACTGGTGGGACGGAATGAAGAGGGACATCGCAAATTTCGTGTCGAGATGCCTGACTTGTCAGCAAGTCAAGGACGAGCACCAGAGGCCCGCGGGAGAGCTACAGCCGTTACCCATTCCGGAGTAGAAATGAGAGCAGATTTCTATGGACTTCATTGTAGGTCTACCCAGGACTAGTCGAGGGTATGACTCCATCTGGGTGATCGTGGATTGTTTGACGAAAGTGGCTCACATCCTGCTGGTGAAGACGACTTTCGGATTTGCTCAGTATGCCCAGATATACATCGACGAGATTGTATGACTGGATGGAGTCCCGACGTGTATCGTGTACGACAGAGGCACCCAGTTTACCAGCCGACTATGGCAGAGGCTTCAGGAGGCTTTGGGCACCCGCTTGAGTTTCAGCACAGCATTTCATCCGCAGACCGACGGCCAGTCAGAGCGGACTATTCAGACTCTCGAGGAAATGCTCCGAGCGTGCGTCTTAGACTTCGGAGGTAGCTGGGATCATCATTTATCCTTAGTAGAGTTCTCCTACAACAACAGTTTCCAGGAGACCATTCAGATGGCACCATTCGAGGATCTATATGGTAGGAGATGCAGATCGCCCATCTGTTGGACAGAGCTCAGCGAGAGCAGTATCTTAGGGCCGCAGATTGTTGAGGAGATGACCGCGAAGATCCAGTTGATTCGCGATAGGATGATAGCAGCCCAGAGTAGGCAGAGATCTTATGCGGACCGTCGTCGGCGCAGACTTGAGTTTTCTGTTGGCGATGATGTTTTCTTGAGGGTCTCCCCAATGAAAGGTGTGATAAGATTTGGGAAGAAGGGGAAGCTTAGTCCCAGATACATGGGCCCCTTCGAGATCCTCGAGCGTGTTGGTGCAGTTGCCTATCGACTAGCCCTTCCGCCCAGTTTCCCAGATGTGCACCCTGTATTTCACGTTTCGATGCTCCGCAAGTATCTTCATGATCCTTCGCATGCGATTCAGCACTCGACGATCCAGTTGGAGCGCGACCTTTCTTTTACAGAGCAACCGGTGGTCATCTTGGATCGACAGGTGAAGAAATTGAGATCGAAGGATATATCGTCCGTCAAGGTCCTTTAGCGTGGCCCGAGCAGCGAGGAGGTCACATGGGAGACCGAGAGCGAGATGAGGAAGAAATATCACCATCTTTTTAAAAGTACGCGTAGTTAGATTTTTAAATTCGGGGACCGAATTTCTTTAAGGGGGTAGATTGTAAAGCTTTGAAATTCGCTTAGGTTAATTTCACGTTAGTTAGTAATGATGCGTGTTTTTCAAAAAAAAAACTCGAAAATCTTATTTTTCCTTTTAAACTAGTGCAAATCGTGATGAGAGGTGTTTATATATATATATATATATATATATATATATATATATATATGGTATATTAATTAAAATTTAGCTTGTGTTCACCTTGGTTAGAATTTTTCCTTAATTACTTTCCTAAGCTAGGTTTAGTGTTATAACATGCACACTTATCACATTTTTGTGACTTAGGTTAAAAAGTGTTAGCATGTAACCCATTTTCATTTTCTTGCATAGTTCTATTATCCCCACATTAACCAAGTCAAAACCCTCTTTTTAAAATAAAAAAAATTAGGAAATGGGAGGTATGGGTTGGATTAGGTGAGATGGCTTGACTTTTGACCACCTATCTCTCTCTCAATTCTTTCTCCCTCTCATTTTTTTTCTGCTCTCAGCAGAGAAGCAGCAGCTGCATCATCATCATCATCATCATCATCATCATTCTCTTCTTCTCTTGCTTCTCTTTGAATCCATAAACAAACCCTACACAAAAACCCCTTTTTACTTCACAAAAACCTTGGAAAAATGGCTTCCTTGTGGACTTTGGTGGCAAGTCAGTCCATTTGAGGGCAAGGGATGGAAAATTGAGTTCCCTAGGATCTTTTGAAGGTATCAAACTCACCCTTAACACCTTAGATCATAACTTGTAGCCTTGTTTGCTAAAAATCGTATTTTTGTGCATTTTTGTGATATTGAAGGGAAATTGGTGAAGCTTGTGATAAGTTAACATTTTTATGGCTTGATTAGCTTAGTTATATGCTTATAGTGTTGTTCTAACCTAGAGTTTGTTTCAGGTTTCACTAAAATACCCTAATGTATCGATTTAGTGTCAAAATAGCTTTTTAACTAGGTTTTGGGCTCTGTTGTAATCTGCTTGTACCCCGTTTGCTTCAGGCAAAAATTGTATTTACTGGAGCATGTACACTAGGTTTAGTGAACACACACAAAGCACGGGAGCACATTTCCCTAGGTGGGCCGCCGGAATATTCATTCTGGCCGCAAATTGCGGCCAGATGGGGGACCTGGGTGTTGGGGTTTGTTCTGTTGGTGTCTGCTGCTATTCTAAGACTTATGGTATATGCAATTTTGTAAAATTCTCTCTGTAGGAAAATCTGGAACCAAATACCCTATTTCCTGCAATTTTAACCTTCGCGACACGTGTGATACGTGTGTAGGTTTGGGGTTTTCTGCGTATCGCGACGTGTCTGGGTAGCTTCAGGCACGTAATCACACGTTTTAGCGTATCGTACACACACGCGTTTGGTTCGCGACGTGGGTTTCTCTTTTGGCTTAATGTCGTGTTTTTGTAGATTTGAGCTTATGTGTATTTCTTATGAAATTCTAGGTTCGCAGACGAGCACGACGGACGCTGTAAAGAAGGGGAAACAAGTCGTCGACTACACTAGCACGACCAGGTGAGTAGATTTAATATCTACGGGGAAATCGCCCGTATGGGGTTATGCGTCAGGGCTGATAGGACATTGTAGTAGCATATTGCATTTACATACATTTGACTGTTCATGGATACTATTGTTGCATACCGCATTCCCTACTACATCTTTATGAGCTTAGAAATTATGACACACCGCACGGTTACTAACGGTTCATGTTGCACGAGCACTAATCTGCATGTTA
This sequence comes from Agapanthus africanus, assembly GCA_030015575.1. NCBI lineage: Eukaryota > Viridiplantae > Streptophyta > Magnoliopsida > Asparagales > Amaryllidaceae > Agapanthus > Agapanthus africanus. Next base: position 39,593,222 of record JASDDO010000016.1, on the reverse strand, counting down.
CACACACCGTTAGTAATTGCCATGACACTCACACTATAGAATTGCCTTGAACAATATACTGTAGCTCACCTCCTATATGATTCGACATGACTATGTTACTTGCGCATGTACTCATTTACATATCCATATTTGTGCACGTACTCATTTGCATATCCCTACTTATGCATATTCAAACTGTACCTACCTAAATAAGCAGATTTTTGGTAGAAACTGGGGACCGCATGATACCTTTTGAAAAACTGAATCTATTTTAAAGAGCGGTTTCCCTCTTTTTTCTTATAGTACGACTTCTGATGCATATATCACATCGCATGGATTTACACATTGGCTTTGGATTTCTTGTGATTTCTGGATTTGAGGACCGTGGGGTTATTTAAGAAAATATGAACTATTTTGAAAACCGGTTCCTCTTGATATGATATTTCAGTGCGTCCACCACACGTTTTCTCGGTTCTAAGACGTGTGTTTGAAACCTGGTTCGAGGAGTTGGATTATCCGTTTGCGGGTTCTTGGTGGACCCGGTATGGTTCCCCGGGGCGAGAAATGTTTTTCGTGGAGCAGACAATGAGCCTGGCAGGGTAGCTAGTACCTACCGGTGATTTGTTGGACCTGGCGGTTATCCGAAGGATACTGACCAGAGTCGATAGATGGATATGGGATGACCCGTACTGCTGGGGCCGAGGGACGATTCCGCAGACAGAGCCCGATATATAAGGATTTGCGTGTCGATGCTGGACACAATTATTTCGTGATATTTTGAGTGCCGATGTTGGGCATTCGCGATTCCCAAAGATTTACAGGATTTGAGGGCCGATGAGGATGACGGCGCCTGAGTTTTATTGGGATTTGGGTGCATTGATGAACACCGATTATTTTTCCACGTTGACATTCCGTGTAGATGTATTTTATCCCATGCTCAGCTTTCATTATTATGCATCTCATCCTGTAGTTATTTTACCTGACAGAGCACTTATGCATGATTATTGCACATCCTGCTCATCGCATATAGATATTATCTGCTGGCATATGTTAGAGTTGTGCAGTACGTGCATACTCGTGATTACCTTTATATGTTATCTCCTATTCACGAGTTGGAAACTCACCCCCATTGTGCCACAGTGTTTGCAGGTTGCCCATCAGAGTAGTCGCGGCAGGCTGCTTTCTAGTATCTTTTGGCTACGGATACCACTTCAGTTGGGGCGTGAGCTGTTTTGTTGTTAGGTGGGTTGTGGTATCCGGTTATTTCCATTGTATACATACTTTTGTATCTAGTATTTTCCATCTACCTTTATATGTATTTGACTTAGAGACCAGTGTGTGGACGATGATGTATATTGTTTGTATTCTGGTGTTGAGCTCGTGTGAGCCGACTTTATTTATGCAGTTTTTATCATTTGTGATGTTTTTCCATTTATTGCTCATTTCTTCGTTACGACATCGTATATTACTCTTGTGGTGATTGTTTCCGCCGTTGGGCGTGATTGCTCCCGTTTGGGATGCTTTATTATATTGTTATCATTTTATTCATATCACGTCATGTACCCGATTTCGGGGTTAGTTTTACAAAGGAAATGCTGCCAAAATTTTTATAAAAATAACTTGATCTTTAAAGAATGTTACTAAACTACTTAAGGTTTTCCCAGATGTTTTTAAACAAATGTTTCAACACTCACTACTTTTAATGGTTTTGATTTCTGGGTTTCGGCTTACTTAGTCGCGTTACGCCTGTAGACGTTACGTGATTAAGTGCCGATCATGAGTCGAACTTCGGGTCGTGACAAAAGTTTTGACGAGTCTTTAGAGTCCCCCACAGACAGTTTCTCAAGTTTCGGGCGAAACGTTGTAGATGCTGTATGATATATGGCAGGGTTCGATCATATACGTGTAGTCGTGTACGGATCATACTAGTGGGCTTTGGTTTAAGCCGGATCCTAGTATTAGATTTGTTGGATTACTTTAGTCTCATTGCATTCGCATTCGGTCGGAATGCAAATGCAGGTATGTATATACAGATGAGGGGTATCCTTGTGATCCGTCACGAGTTTACTTTAGATGTTGCCGTAACTTTTTGTTGTTGTAAACATTTGGGTTAATGTTTACAAATGGAAATAATGAGCTAGAAATCATCATTAGGAGCATTAATTGTGACACATGCACAAGTGATGACTCATGGTCTCTTTCTTTGTGCATGTGTCACATTATTGATGGATTTGAGTGTTGATATGATAAGAAGAGAGAGAGAGGGCTTCCATATGAGAAGTTTTGTCTAGTATTTTTCAATTCACTCTCTCATTTTTATCATAAGAACACACAAGAAAAAGAAAGGCTTCTTCTTCTTCTTCTTCCTCTAGCTCACAACCTCCATTGATGGCTTCATCTTAAACCTCCATCCATACATTCTCATGTGTTGAGAATCAATGGATGCAAGAGACAAAGTGATCACACACATTCTCTACATCACCTTGGACACGTCGGCTAGCAAACTTCGTGTCCGAGTTGCTTCGGACGAAGCGGGAGCCCGTAAAAAGACTCGAAGATATGGTGCCCTTTCTGACGAAGAGACCGGAGATCGGAGATGCTGCGAGGAGCTTGGGTTGGTGGCCAAAGACCGAAGGACGCGGATCGATAGGTATAGATTTTCTAACCCTTCTCTAGTTTGCTAGTTATAGGTTAATGGTTCGATCCGGTTTTAAAGTATACGATAGCGCCGGTTTCAGGTTTATGAAAAGTTTTCGTTTCCGTATTTTGGCCTCGGACTGACGGCTGGGGCGCTACTGTAGACTTACAGCGTCTATATGCACCAGCCATAGGGTTTCATTCTGAGTGGGAGCAATGGGAAAGTGTGCAAGTTGCTTAAGTCCATTTATGGACTAAAGCAGGCATCACAGAGTTGGAACATCTATTTTGATGAGGCAGTCAAAGAATTTGACTTTATCAAAAATCCAGAGGAGCCATGTATTTATAGTAAGATTGTAGAGAGAACTGTAGTATTCCTCGTCTTGTACGTGGATGACATTCTTTTGATAGGAAATGACATTCCTATGCTACAATCTGTCAAAGGGTTCTTGTCACAAAGGTTCTCCATGAAAGACCTCGGTGATTCCTATTACATTCTGAGGATCCAGATCTATCGTGATAGATCTAAGAGAATGTTGGGACTTTCACAGTCCAGGTACATCGACACAATACTGAAGAGATTCAGTATGCAAGATTCAAAGCGCGACAATTTACCGACTTGTCATGGAATCACCCTCTCCAAAGAGATGTCTCCCAAGACTGATTTGGAAAGGGATCGCATGTCAATTATACCCTACGCTTCTACGGTAGGCTCTATAATGTATGCAATATTGTGTACCAGACCAGATGTAGCTTATGCACTAAGCGTGGTAAGCCGGTGTCAGTCAAACCCTGGGGAGAAGCACTGGATAGCAGTAAAGAACATTCTCAAGTACCTAAAAAGGACTAAGGAAATGTTCTTGGTGTATGGCGATAAAGACCTCCAGATCGAGGCCTTTGCTGACACCAACTTCCATAGTGACAAGGATGACTCTAAGTCCATGTCGAGTTATGTCTTTACCCTTAATGGAAGGATGGTCTATTGGAAGAGTTCCAAGCAAGACACCGTTGCTGACTCGGCGATGGAAGCGGAGTATATGGCAGCTTCTGATGTAGCAAAAGAAGCAGTCTGGATGAGGAAGTTCTAAACAGAACTTTAGGTGGTTCCGTCTATTGTAGATCCAATACCTCTGCATTGTGACAACAACGGGGTTTTAGCTTTACCAAAGGAACCCAGGTCCAATCAGAAATACAGACACATCTTGAGGCGGTATCACCTGATCAAGGAGATCGTGGATCGCCGAGAGATCGAGGTACGGAGAGTTGCTACTGAAGACAACACTGCAGATCCATTCATAAAGGCCATCTCTCAGACACAGTTCGAGAGGCTATTCGAGATGATAGATCTGCGATATGCCAGCACATGGCCTTAGTGCAAGTGGAAGATTGTTAGTGTAATATGCCCTAGAGGCCATTATTATATAGTACTAATTTGTATATTAAATTTGGAAGCTTGGGATATATACACGGATTTATGACAGTCTTTCTACTTGGTTTATATCTATCTTAATATATGTATATGTTTCATTTGACGTATCACTAATACATATTAGTAGAGCCCTTAGGATCTTTGCTTGACTACCAGTATTATGATGGCAGTCACACTAGTGGGGGCTGGGTAGTCTACATGGACATCCTTATAAAGGTCCCTAGTCATAGGATTATCGAGACAGGGCATCGATACTCCAGAGTAGACTAGTGTATACGCTTCTCATCCAAGCAGGGGAGATGGTCTGTCCCACAGCCATTAGTACGTCATACTGGAGATAGTATGCAGGTGCTTATTGGGTTATGAGTTATACTAGACGAACTCATGAGGAACTGCTGGTTGGTACTATACTTATCGTCAGGTAGCAGTTCCCAGGTGACATGAGTACAGCATAGTCCGTTGACTTGACACTGCTACTTCTCCTTAAGTGTGTTCCCATTGTTCTTAGATTACTACCCTACCACGGCTCTATTGAGTCGTGCAAACAGTTAGTAGTTGGGTACAGTCCCGAAGCGGTTGGAGGCAGTGGCGGTTAGATAGGATTTGACTCTCCCGGTATTGGGGGTTGATGTCGCGCTGTGATTTGGAAAGCCATTACACAAAGTCCCTGTCCAGGGCAAGCGAGATTTTCTGGTAGGAATTCCAGTAGTTTCTCAGGGTGTTTTTGACTACACTCTGACATGACTTATTGCGCTATTAGGGGTCTAACGCTTGTCTCCCTTATGCCCGATATGCGATACACTTTGATGAACAGACCGGACTGTACGGAGATTGCCACAGACAGGCTCAGTAGGAGTTCGGATGAGTTTGCTCATCGTCCTTCTTATCGATAGATACCTGGGTAGCTGTTACGTGCAGCTAGTACCGCTGACGTGCTTGTGGTTAAACCTACTGCCAGCATACTGTCGAGTCTTAAGGGTCCTACACAGAGGGTTTCCCTGGTTCGGGCGAAACGATGTAAAGGTCGTATGGTTTTACAACAGGGTTCGATCACATGCATGTACTTGTGCACATATGATGTTCGGGCTGACAATACTAGTGGGCTTTGGTTTAAGACGGATCCTAGTATTTGATTAATGGATTAGTTTCGTCTCATTGTATTCGTATTTCTCTGAATACGGAAGTGGGTATGTATATACGGACGGGAGGGGCATTCTTGTAATTTGATGAAGATTGTTTCTTGATGTGAGACACCTAAATTAGGGTTTTTCTTTATTGATGAAATCTTTTATGAGGTGGAGGAAATGAGATGGGAAACTTTGTGGTATTTTAGTGAAATGTGAATATGGCTTTATATTGACTTCCTTGGACTCTTGTGAGATATGAAGACTTAGATATTTTGAGATATTTGTATGAGATATTTTCATTTGGTTTAAAGTCAAAAATATAAGACATTTTCACATTATCCTTTTATCATTATCATTCTACAGATACTTGCTCTCTCTCATTCTCCTCAAGCTTTCTTCATCTCATTCTCAAACCCTAATTGTCTTATGAGTTGAGAATCCTAGGGTTTGTGAGACAACTAGATCCCTAATCACTCACTACACACTCTAGGCTACTAAGTTTAGCACACCAAGTGAACTAGTTCCCTCATCTTAGAAGTGAAAGCTCAAAGTAGAAACTCTCGGGTGGATCTTCTTCAATTTGGAGAAGCCGACGAGGAGGCACGATCAGTTCTCACTTAGAGGAGCTCACGATGAGGAGAAGGACATCGAGGCGATGAAGGACAGCGTGGACTTAATGTTTGTTATATGTATGCCTTAGAGGCCATTGTTGTACATACGATGTATATTGTAATGGATGCTTGGACATATATAGGGAGGACTTTCTTGCTCGACATGATAGTATGCTATCTGGTTGTACTTTATCTTAACATGTACTCTGATTGTCTCTATGTTACATGTTGATAAAGCCCTTAGGATATGTACTCGACTACTGGGACTATGATGAGATCATACTAGTAGGGTCACGGTAGTCGACGAGTACATCCTATAACTGTTCCTAGTCGAGGGTGTATCGAGACAGGGTATCGATACACCAGAGTAGACTAGCGTATACGCATCTTGACCCATATGATGGGCGATGGATGATCCCATATCCATCGGTGTTTGACATCAAGGATGGTGTATGGGTGCTCAGTAGAGACTGGGTACACTGGACGGACTCGCCGAGAACTCCCAGATGGTATTATACCTCACGTCAGATGGCAGTTCTCCGGTGACACTGGTACAGAGTAGTCTGTTGACCCGAGATCGTCATAGAGTCTTGTGTGATTCCCACTGTGCTTTGATTTCCATCATACCATGTCCAAGAGGGCGTGCAAAAAGTTGGCTTTTGGGTACAGTCCCGAATCACATGGAGGCAATGAGCGATAGGAGGGGATTCGTCTCTCCCGGTATAGGGAGTTGATGTTGTGCTGTGTTCGATTGGCTATAACCGGAAATCCCTGGCCAGGGTTGTTGAGATTTACTGATAAGTGTTATCAGTAGTTTCTCGAACTGTTATAGACCTCATATCGACACGACTTATCGAGCTACTGGGGTCTGACGTTTACCACCCCTAGGCGAGATATGCGACATATCAGACGACGAGACCGGACTGTACGGGAGTGTTACTGTTTGGATTCACAGGAGAATGTACAGGCTTGCTTGTTGATCTTCTGAGCGCTCAATACCTGGGTGGCTGTTATGTTTAGCTGACCGCTTGCAGCTTGTGGGTGTTTGATATGATCATCACCTACTGCTGACGTATTGACGATTCTTTAGAGTCCTACACAGAGGTTTCTTGGCTCAGGCAAACGGAGTAGGAGCACATATGTGATATATGCGGGACCGAGGATAATGCGGTATGTGATACCTTATTGGATTCTCGCGATATATGATATCAGCCGGTTCATCGGATCAAGTGTTGATTCGATAAATCGGTACGGATAAATATTAGTCGGTTATATGTGATATAGCCGGATTGTCGGATCAAGTGTTGATTCGATAATTTAATGTATAATAATATATATGATATATTAAATTACATTAGCTAATATTAGCTCACTAAAAGATTCTTTTTCTAACTCGGGTAATACAATGATATATATGCGATATATGTTAAATGTATTATTTTTATTTTGTTACAATAAATATTATATATGTGATATATAATATTGTAACATGATATGGTTATTAATGCAACATGATTAGTGGAGATTAAACATGGTTAGGGTTTGATTAAGGTTAAGCTCTTCTAGAAGTTTCTAGAAGGTTTTTGTTTTGTTTTGTGTAAGATATTTTATGAAGATATTTGCTTAACCAAACCCAAACCCTTGAACATGGTTGTTTCTCTACAAGGGTTAAGGATTCATTCTTAACTATGGTTGAATTTCGAACCTCTCTAATGAGTTATTCATTATTCATCACAAAAGGATTCCTTCTTTTTCTTCCTTCTCTTTTCATGGAAAAGCTTTCTTGATTTTGATTTTGTGATAATAAATGAGTGAGAAAAAGATAATAAAAGAGAGAAAAATATCCTACTTCATCATCCTCTTCTATCCTTGCCATTTAGATGAGGGTGTTCACTTCATATTATGAGTGTGAGCTTGTGTTAACGAAACTTCAAGGTAGATCATCTTTGTATCGAAGATCGGAAGCAAAGGCTGCATCTTTCTCTTCGTGGAACTTCTCGAGAGTCCGGAACCCGATGATCGCAGCGAAGGGACCACATCACGGAGCATATGAAGTGAAGGACCAGATCTACAAAGGTTGTAATCCCTCTCACTTAGTGTTAAAGTTGTTAACATGCTAGTTTTCGCCTAATCTCTAGTTTAAAGATCCGTATTTGGGTTATTTGGCATGGCTAAATTTTTAATCGGGCATGGTTGATGCCTCGTAGACCCTTGTGCGCGTGCATAGCAACCCTACAGTGGTATCAGAGCCAAGCTAGAGCTTTAGGCGAAGTCTAGACGAAGTTTAAAGTCCGATCGAACGCCGAAACCCCGACACGGAACCCTCTCTGTACATTTTTCAAAAAGTTGATTTTTTCTGAATTAAAAATGCTCAGAAAAACAAGCAGGAAAAACTAAGAATTACTGTGAAGTACGGTCCCCTAAGTCGACAATTTGACCGCGGAACCGCGACGAAACCATGGATTTTGCGGCGTTTCCGCGGCCAAAATATGGACTTAGTCCCTGAAATTTCACTTAATTATTATTTGGTCCTTTCTTGTTAATTTTTTCTGGGAATATTTTAATTCCACTCAAGTGTTGAGTTTTCAAGGGTTGTATTGGGGAATCGTTGATTCGATCGGATAATTTAACTTTGTTTAGTTTGTCCGGATAATTTTAGAAACTGTTAAAAAGTTCGAACGGATATCAATAACTCACTTTTTCCCCTGTCGGAAAATTTTTCAATAGTTGGATTTTTTTTCTCGTGTTTAAGAACGTTCTAAGTCGTGCAAGTAACGCGGTGGACCCTTTAGAAGACAACAAACCTTAACTCGATTATGTGACCGTCTTGAACTGCCTCTGAACCTTAGGGTTTGTGGCAGTACGGCGTGCCACATGTGAGGCGTTGGCTTGACCCTTCTACGGCTGGACCATTGGTACTGTGGCATGTGATGGATGTTTTTAAACTGATTTCAAGTGTTGAGATATATTGGGGAAACTTGGGTGTTTGATTATTCGATCGGAAAGTTTAACTTTGTCTATTTATCTGGAATGTGATACAATATTTGGAATCTACAGGTAGTTATGAGATAACTAATTTGAATGTTATAAATCTAGCAGTTCAGTCTCAGATGATCGGTTGCCACGGAATTTTGATGTGATCAAAAGTCCGTCGCAATTACGTAGCGTACGCGGATACTCGCCGGGTAAACATAATAGACAGCCACGCCCCAAAGCCCCGACCAAGTGACTGTAGGAGAACCCCGTCGCCGAAAGCATCCGTTCGGGTGCTCGCGGCAGCGGTGTTCCGCCTTAGTGCACTTCGTCGACGGCATCCGGGGGTGCGGCCGTCTACTAAAGTTTGCGACGAGCATTCGATCAGGACGTCGGGAATCTTGTTGAATTGCCCGACTTGATATTGAAAAGAGTTTTCGATAATGAGACTAAAATGCGGGGTTTATAATTGTTAGGCATGCGATGTCTAAAGAATTCATTTGGTTAGGCATGCGATGTCTAAAGAGATTGCGGATTCCAACTGTTGTAGTTTTACACTTTCTTTTCTGTGACCGTAAGCGTGGTATGTGGTATATCGCCGGCTTCATTGCTATACATCAACGACAATCGGGATACGCATACTTGCTTACGTTGATGATATGAGATATTATGTGTTGCTGTGATATGTTGTATTGGATCGTCGCGTTTGAATAGCCGGGGGTTTTATGTGAGATGAGAGTTTTTTTCTTTTTCATTCATGTAAAATTCATATGTATGTAATATTCTTTTATTGGGGCACTTCCAGGTTGCGGAAGATGTCACCGTTGTATATTATTTACTTTTCCGCATTAAATAGACCCAAGGAGGGGAGCACAAGTAACCGGGTTCTAGGGTCCAGTGGGAGACCATCTCGAGGAGTCGGGACCGGGTCTCCTAACCCTAGAATTGGCTGTGTTGCTTGCCGCTCTCATAGGGGTCTAAAGATGTGGGTTTGGCTATTCATCGCGACCGAGGAATCCGTGTTTTATACAGGCTCGTATTGAAAACACGGACGTCCTAGTATATCCAATATTTCATATATGTTTCTTTTGCTGCAATGTTCTGTGATGAGATCATATTACTGCCAGAGATGAATGTTTATATTATATATGTGAGATATATGTTATATTGCAGATTTCGTTTCAAATGTGATGCTTGCGAAGCATAATAAAATGCGGCTTCATTAATAAGATTAATGAAATAAAAGAAACCTAAGATGTTGTAGAAACTTGTTTAAAAACCGGTAGCTACAGTTCTTGCTTTGCATCGGGGTGTTCCTTGTAGAACATCCTGCACCTTATTCGATAAGGAAAGGACCGAGATCCCTTCACCGGGAGTGACTCCTTTAGCAATAACTGGCAGATGCTACAAACTCGGTTTGTCTTTTGATTGCTTCTATAGTTTCTGCTTTGCACAGTGATATATATGATATATCCCGCACCTCATTCGACGAGGAAAGGGCCGACGATCCCTTCACCGGGAGTGACCCCTTTAGCAAAACTAGAAAAGCCTAAAAAACACTCCATTTAAAATCACTCGATTCTATAACGATATCAAGCTCATTACGCAAAGGGTTTTCTGAAAAACCCGTCGTAGCCCTCCGTCATTTCAGATAAGTACTGGTTAGTATTTGTGCTACGTTTGTTGACCTTAGCCAAGGCGTAGTGTGCGGTAGCTGATTAGTGCTTATCTGTATAAGCATATGATGCGATTGAGTTAGAGTAGTCGTGCGACTTTGTTGACCTTAGCCAAGGGTCGTGCGGGTGGGTTTAATTCAATCAGGAAATGACGGGTTGAACTTGGCTAGCACTTAAGATTTGTTGACCTTAGCCAAGGTCATAAGTTGCTAGGGGCAAAATATTATTGGGAATTTCAAGTGTTGAAATTTGCAATGAGATTGCATACCTTCTATGAGATAGTTGGATCCCGATACCCGCTGCGAGTAAGAGTTACTCCTGGGAGAGTTTTACACATTACAATTAGCCGATCAAGTAGGTGTCTAGAAAGGTGTTAACGGGGTTACACCCCTGGGAAAACGAGGTTTACATTAATTAGGTTCGTGCGAAAGCACGGGGGACCTCCCTCAAAGTACCGAAACTAGACTGGCTGAAAGATTGGCGAACTTGTAGCGTGTAATTAATCCCGGCTAGTCTTTCCTTTTAGGGTTTGAAGGAAGATTTGACTAAAACAGTGGGAGACATCCTGATTAGATATATTAGATAACCAATCTAATCTTGCAAGAGCATACGCTGAGTGTTTTCTTCTCTCTCTCTCCAGGTAGCGACCATATCACGCCTTAATCAAGATAATAATACGGATTATTGACCGAACCCGCTTGTTATACTGAGCTAGGGAACGTTGGTCCCGCTCCAACTTATAATTGTTATAAGACAGAGCAGAAAATAGGGGATTACCAGAATTCCCATGCCGCCCAAACGAAGAAAGTGCATGCTGATGCATCTTCTTCGGGTGTGTTCATTACATAGAACTGTTTCTCAGTATCCTTTACGTCCTGGGTATGAGATACCGGATCAGGATCCCGCATATGTAATCTGTTACATGGGCTACAGATAGGTAGAGAACTGAGAACGGGTGATAAGTTTCATGAGACAGAAAACGGTGAAAGTGTTGCAGCCAAGTCTGTTGGTCACTATCACCCTGTATTACCGGAATACATTGATTCTGAACGAATGTTATTAGATACCGAAACTGATGTACAACATCATATCAGTCTCTTTAGAAGTAAAGAAATGATAAAATTTTGTATTGTTGGATAATGTTTTGAACATTTCCTATATCAAAAGTTGATCGGTTCAGGCACGTTATCTAAAAGCATTGTTGTTCTAAATCAAACTACAGTTCTTTAGTATACGGAACATACACAAGAGGAAGAGTTCTGAAATGAACGAATCCTTCTTGAGGCATTGTAGACTAGGTCATATCAATGCGACCCGACTAGCTGAAGTTACATTAAGATGCATATTTAAATTTGTTTGAATTTACATCTTGTGAAACTTGCCAGTCATGTCACAAAGATAAGATGACCACAGATCTGTTTATTGGAAACAGAGTTAGTGAACTCTTGGGATTGATACATGTTGATGTATGAAGGTCCCCTGTCTACACATGCCAGGACCGGTTCTTTGTACTTCATTATATTCACTGATGATCTCTCAAGATTCAGACATATGTTCCAGTTGAAACACAAGTCCGAACCTTTTGAGATATTCACGGAATATAAGTTAGAAGTAGAGAACCAAAAACGGGTATAAGTATTATGTCCTTTGATGAGATCAAGGAGGAGAATACTTGAGCACGGAATTCCTGGACTATTCTAAAGGAGAATGAGATTCTCTCTCAGCATTACTCCTTCGAATACACCACAGCACGTCGGTGTATCGGGGCGGAGCAATAGCACCCTATATGATATGGTATGCTCTATGATGAGTACTACTGAGTTTCCTATTTTCTTTTGGGAGTTATGCATTTGAGAAGCTGCATACCTATTGAATAGGGTTCAAATCAAATTAGTTTCCTACCACTTCATATGCGATATGGAAAGGGAAGAGCCCATATATTAAGTTTGTTAAGATTTGGGGTTGTCCGACCTATGTCTAAAAGCAAAATCCGGACAAGCTCGAGGTAAGGTCTGTCATGTAGAACTGGAAATGTTCCAGCTATACAAACTGCAGCTAATGATTTGGTAGAACCAAAGGATTCAATAGTTTCCAACGAACCTCAGCCTCTCCACCGATCTAGTAGGGTTCCTCACCCACCTGAGAGATACTTCGGTTTCTATATGATAGTGGGAGCGAGGATTGCATCATGAGATGATGACCCAACTAGTTTCGAGCTGGCCATCAGGAGTGGGACTCTGTAAGAATGGCTGGATGCTTATCGATCTGAGATGGAATCCTTATACACCAACAAAGTATGGACTTTGGTTGCTTTATCTGAAGGGTTAAATCCCCATCAGGAGCAAGTATATCTTGAGAAGATTACTTGGTGTACATGGAAAAGTTGAGACTTTTAAAGCTAGACTTGTTAAAGGTTTGCATCATTGACCAGGCATGGATTATGATGAAACCTTTTCTAAGGAGCTATGCTTAAGTCCATCCAGATCCTACTTGCCACGGCTACATACCATGACTACGGTATCTGGCGGTTGGGTGTCATGAGTGCTTTTCTAAATGATGTTTTAGAAATGAGCGTCTATAAGTACACAGCCAGAGGGCTTCGTAGACAGTGGGAGCAGCGGAAACGTGTGCAAGATGTTTTATGTGATAAAGCAGGCATCGCGGAGTTGGAACATCTGTTTTGATGTGGTAGTCAAAGAGTTGGACTTCATCAAAATGGTAGATGAACCTTGTATATACAAAAAGGTAGTAGGGAGTATGGTGGTGATCCTCGTAGAGTACGTGGATGATATACTCTTGATAGGGAAGGAGTTTCCTATGCTACGCTCGGTCAATCACCACTTATCACAAGGATTCTCCATATAGGATCAAAGTGATACCTCCTAAATCCTGGGTTTTGGATCTATGAGATAGATCTAATTGGATGTTAGGATTCTCACTAGTTGTAGTGAGATGGTATCAATCGATCCTGGGGAGAATCACTGGAAAGGTTCCAGGGTGATAAGGACGACTGAATGTCAGTCGCAGGCATTGTCTTTATCCTCAGTGGAGGGACGGTATGTTGGAAGAGTTCCAAGCTAGATACCGTGATATACTAGACGATTACAAGCAAGATATATCGTTACCAAAGATGCTACCAAAGAGGCAGTCTGGATAGAAATATAAGTTCATGAGATGAACTTCGTTCCTACCATTGTGTGACAATGGAGTTGTGGCTTTAGCCAAGGAACTACCGTCCCATCAGAAATCCAGATATAATTCTTAGGCAGTATCACCTGATCATGGAGATGGTTGATCTTCAGGAAGATCGAGGTTAGGAGAGTAGACACAGAGGACAACAGCGCGGATCCATTCACAAAGGCCTTTTTCCCAGTAGAGACTTTTATGGGATGGTTGAGTATGAGATACTTCAACCGCAGCTAATTGTTGGGTATGTGATACCACAACAGAAGGCCCTAGTGCAAGTGGGAGATTGTTAGTTATATGTATGCCCTAGAGGCCATTGCTGTACATACGATGTATATTGTAATGGATGCTTGGACATATATAGGGAGGACTTTCTTGCTCGACATGATAGTATGCTATCTGGTTGTACTCTATCTTAACATGTACTCTGATTGTCTCTATGTTACATGTTGATAAAGCCTTTAGGATATATACTCGACTACTGGGACTATGATGAGATCATACTAGTGGGGCCACGGTAGTCGACGAGTACATCCTATAACTGTTCCTAGTCGAGGGTGTATCGTGACGGGGCATCGATACACCAGAGTAGACTAGCGTATACGCATCTTGACCCATATGATGGGCGATGGATGATCCCATATCCATCGGTGTTTGACATCAAGGATGGTGTACGGGTGCTTAGTAGAGACTGGGTACACTGGACGGACTCGCCGAGAACTCCCAGATGGTATTATACCTCACGTCAGATAGCAGTTCTCCGGTGACACTGGTACAGAGTAGTCTGTTGACCCGAGATCGTCATAGAGTCTTGTGTGATTCCCACTGTGCTTTGATTTCCATCATACCACGTCCAAGAGGGCGTGCAAAAAGTTGGCTTTTGGGTACAGTCCCGAATCACATGGAGGCAATGAGCGATAGGAGGGGATTCGTCTCTCCCGGTATAGGGAGTTGATGTTGTGCTGTGTTCGATTGGCTACAACCGGAAATCCCTGGCCAGGGTTGTTGAGATTTACTAGTAAGTGTTATCAGTAGTTTCTCGAACTGTTATAGACCTCATATCGACAGGACTTATTGAGCTACTGGGGTCTGACGTTTACCACCACTAGGCGAGATATGCGACATATTAGACGACGAGACCGGACTGTACGGGAGTGTTACTGTTTGGATTCACAGGAGAATGTACAGTCTTGCTTGTTGATCTTCTGAGCGCTCAATACCTGGGTGGCTGTTACGTTTAGCTGACCACTTGCAGCTTGTGGGTGTTTGATATGATCATCACCTACTGCCGGCGTATTGACGATTCTTTAGAGTCCTACATAAAGGTTTCTTGGCTCAGGCAAAATGGAGTAGGAGCACATATGTGATATGTGCGGGACCGAGGATAATGCGGTATGTGATACCTTATTGGATTCTCGCGATATATGATATCAGCCGGTTCATCGGATCAAGTGTTGATTCGATAAATCGGTACGAATAAATATTAGTCGGTTATATGTGATATAGCCGGATTGTCGGATCAAGTGTTGATTCGATAATTTAATGTATAATAATATATATGATATATTAAATTACATTAACTAATATTAGCTCACTAAAAGATTCTTTTTCTCACTCGGGTAATACATTGATATATATGCGATATATATTAAATGTATTATTTTTATTTTGTTACAATAAATATTATATATGTGATATATAATATTGTAACATGATATGATTATTAATGCAACATGATTAGTGGAGATTAAACATGGTTAGGGTTTTATTAGGGTTAAGCTCTTTTAGAAGTTTCTAGAAGGTTTTTGTTTTGTTTTGTGTAAGATATTTTATGAAGATATTTGCTTAACCAAACCCAAACCCTTGACCATGGTTGTTTCTCTACAAGGGTTAAGGATTCATTCTTAACTATGGTTGCATTTCTAACCTCTCTAATGAGTTATTCATTATTCATCACAAAAGGATTCATTCTTCTTCTTCCTTCTCTTTTCATGGAAAAGCTTTCTTGATTTTGATTTTATGATGATAAATGAGTGAGAAAAAGATAATAAAAGAGAGCAAAAAATCCTACTTCATCATCCTCATCTATCCTTGCCATTTAGATGAGGGTGTTCACTTCATATTATGAGTGTGAGCTTGTGTTAACGAAACTTCAAGGTAGATCATCTTTGTATCGAAGATCGGAAGCAAAGGCTGCATCTTTCTCTTCGTGGAACCTCTCGAGAGTCCGGAACCCGATGATCGCAGCGAAGGGACCACAACACGGAGCATATGAAGTGAAGGACCGGATCTACAAAGGTTGTAATCCCTCTCACTTAGTGTTAAAGTTGTTAACATGATAGTTTTCGCCTAATCTCTAGTTTAAAGATCCGTATTTGGGTTGTTCGGCACGGCTAAATTTTTAATCGGGCATGGTTGATGCCTCGTAGACCCTTGTGCGCGTGCATAACAACCCTACACTTAAGGTATAACATTCTTTCATAGTAGTTAAACCTCCGATTAAGTTTGTTAGTTAGGGTTTAGTATCGATCCTGGAGTTTAGTCGATGTTACGAAGAACTTAAAAATCGTTTTTTTTTTGCAAACTCCACCTCCCCGTGAACACGTGGGGTGCATGGCATCGTCTTACAGCACGAATACTAAATACTCTACTTCCTAAAATGGCGGAGGTCTACAAATGGTTTTGATGAAAACCTTTAACGTATTGAACTTGATATTGTTGTAGAACCGAGTAATTTGTAAAGGAGTGGCTTAAGCTCCGTATTTGAAATATTAGCTTTTTTGTGAAAAAACCCAAGTATGTTTCAAATTTGATTTTATAATATTTTTAGGTTTCTTTTCTTAAAATTAACCTTATTAATGTTGTCCCATCATTTAAGCTCCCAATCATCACAGAAGAAACGAAAATAAAACACAGATATGCCATCCGCATTCGCCACAGGGACCCGGGTCTTCACCATAAGGTTGCTTAACTTACGGCAAGGCGGGGTCAGGACTAGTGCGGATGCAAAACATATATAGTGTCTACTAGTATATCATATATATAAGTAGCATTTGTCTCACGTAGTAATATGTTCACATAACATCACAGAAACAGAAGAAGCAGATATTTGAAATATAGGATATACTAGGAGGTCCGTGTTTTTGATTAAGCCAGTAATGAAAAACACGGATTCCACGGTCATGATGAATAGCCAAGCCCACATCCATAGACCCCTACGAGTGCGGCAAACAACCTTGCCAATTCTAGAGTTATGCGACCGGTCTCGACTCTTCGAGATGGCCTCCTACTGAACTCTTGTCACGACCCGAAATAGCACGCGACTGGCACTTGAATCATATAAAGTCTATAGGACCCCACCTAATTCAAGTAAGCCAAAAGCCCAGAAATCTAAACCATTTTTAAAGAAGAAGGAAAACTGGTTTAAAGAAAGTGGTTTTAACACAATAAATAGCATTAAACATTTAAAAGCAACATCATATTTTCCTGAAAATTTCGGCAGAGTCTCCTTTATAAATAATGTCCCCCAAACGGGTACAATACATGAAATACATAATAATGAATAAAGGCGTCCCCAAACGGGAGCTAGCTCTACGCCAAATGGCGAAAACCACCACACAAGCAATATAATATACAACGCTGAAGGGCGAGGATCAAAAACTCAGAAGAAAACCAACATCCTCAAGAAAACCTGAGAAGAATCATAATAATACAAGCGCGCGACTCTAAGGTCGAAAGAATATACAACTGGTCTTCTAAGTCTATAAATTAATACAAGTCTGGTTGATGGAGTTTACTAGATACAACAAAATGACAATAAAGTACAATGGTGGTGATGATGCAAGTGAACCCACCTACCAAGCAATCACCCGGAAGGAAGCAGTGTGCCAGCAAGCCGCAATGAAACCTGTACGGCAAAACCTGCAAGAAACTGTGGCATAACGGGGGTGAGTTGCCAACTCGTGAGTAGAAAACATCACCGAGAAGAAATCGCATGTATGGCTCTATTCTAGGTCATACAATAATATATCCTCAATATATATAACCTGAAGGATCGAAATAATGGCAAGGGTAAACATCTATACATAAGTGTAATACCAAGTGCTCGTGTCAGTGCCTCAGGTAGCAACATAATACATATATGATGTATGAATGAATGAAAACAGAATCCAACTGAATGAGAAAACTGTTTTCATATCTCAGTGAGATTGCTGTATAAAAATCGAAGAATCATCAATGAAATCAACAGAGAATCAGTGTCAAGCATCGACACAAAATATATATCTCCATATCTCAATATCTCGGGCTCCGGCAATCCGGACTGGCCCGTATCATCAAATTTCAATACCTCGGGCTCCGCATGATCAGGATCAACCCATAACTCCGAACGGTATCCTCCGGATATCCGTTGAGTCTCTATACAATCACAGGTCGGTAGTGCTCCCCTGCCGGGCTCAATGCCTTTATATACGATCTTCTTGCCCCGGGGTACCGCACCGGGTCCACCATGCACCCGCAGACGGTCCCCCTACCTCGAAGCGGGTGTATGATACCACTCGAGAACCGAGAAAACTCATATTGGCGTAAACCGCAAATTTCTATCTTTTGAAATGAAAATGAGTTTATAAATTCTTGGGGTTTCTCCAAATCCAGAAATCTCATAGAAAATCTGAATCCCAAACTCCAGAGTAAATAACAGTAAAATACTGGAATAAAGCCCCATAATATTGCATAATAATGAATATACATATACATGCATGGTATCTATGCAAAAATGAATGTTTAAACTAGCATAGTAATTATGTATCGGAACTATCTACTAGCAGTTATATCCATGAAGTAATATTCTCTAAAGTGTACGTGACATGGAAATTACTGATGATGTGTGTGTGGGCCGGCAAGCAAGTGTACGTGGAGCATACGCATCATCGGTAATGGGGCTGGTGTCCTGACAATAGGGTTCATAATGACTAAAGAAAGCGCGGGTATAAGCATGCAATGCGATGAATATAACATGAATTAAACGGAGAATGAATAGTAAGCGCAACATTTAAGGATATACGTTTATATAAACGAGTCATACGGTCATGGCATTTGAAATAGCGCGAATCGTGGTTTTTAAAAAATAAGGCTATGGTGTTTTTAAGAAAAGATACATCCTTTGAAAAATCCATAATCTCCCTCGGGCTGTCTTAAATTCCTGAGCCTGTTAAGTAGGGAAAACACATTTGGTAGACCAACTCAAAAGAAAAAAAAACACTATACTCACGATTCGTTAGTTTTGAAAATAAGTATGACTCAAGCCCAGTCAAACATCTACCAAATAACTACAGGACTAAACTAAGAGACTAGTCGAAAAAGGTAAAGAAATCCACCTAATATCCGAGTCGATATATCTAGTAGTCGGTGATCCCGCCTCAATAGCGTCACGTAAGATAAAATATATAATACGACATCCTCGAGTCGAGAGTGCGGATCAATCATCATATTTGTACATCGTACGGAAAAATCCATCATACGGCATCCCAAATCGGGGTACGGGTCAATTATCACATATAACACATTACTTATATGGTATCATTATCATCATATTCTGAATTAGGGGTACTGATCTAAAGTCTAGTACATTCAGATACCATCAACATATATATTCGCGTTTGTATGAAAACACATCGCCCAACGATCCGCTATAATATCATGTCGTATCTCATAATACGACCCCAGTCACATATCCGATCTCACGGCATCATGCCCGATCATATCGACTCTGCTCCGAGTATCATATACTATCATCATCACACGTGTATACATATACGTATATATATATATAGCAAGTCATCCACATACATATATATATACATACATATATCATATACACCAAAACATAACACGTGTGTGCATGCGTGTGTTTGTAAACCTTAACTCTAGGGTTTCATAACTAAGAAACTAAACTAAAAGCACTATCTTTTAGTTACGCTAAAACTAACTCATGATCTAATAAAACCTCCCTTACTAATTATCCAGCGATGCTTCAATTTGACGGTGATTCCCCCACAATAGCGTCACGTAAGATAAAATATATAATATGACGTCCTCGAGTCGAGAGTGCGGATCAATCTCATATTTGTACATTGTACGGAAAAATCCATCGTACGACATCCCAAATCGGGGTATAGGTCAATTATCACATATAATACATTACTTATCTGGTATCATTATCATCATATTCTGAATTAGGGGTACTGATCTAAAGTCTAATACATTCCGATACCATCAACATATATATTCGCGTGTGTATGAAAACATATCGCCCAACGATCCGCTATAATATCATGTCGTATCTCATAATACGACCCCAGTCACATATCCGATCTCACGGCATCATGCCCGATCATATCGACTCTCCTCCGAGTATCATATACTATCCTCATCACACGTATATATATATATAGAAAGTCATCCATATACATATATATATATACACATATATCATATACACCAAAACATAACATGTGTGTGCATGCGTGTGTTTGTAAACCTTAACTCTAGGGTTTCGTAACTAAGAAACTAAACTAAAAGCACTATCTTCTAGTTACGCTAAAACTAACTCATGATCTGCTAAAACCTAATGCATAGATCAGTAGCGGCATCCTCGACTAAACTAACTCATGTCTACAAAACCTTCTAACCGACCGATTACACAATGTGCTCACATATTAAGCATAATTAGCAATTTCCTCGTCTTGCAACACCTAAGGCTTAGCAGTGACTCCCAAACCAGTTGGTCTAAGGTATTAGGTGATGAAGCACCATCGCTATATTTTTTTATCCTGCTTTGGTGATTACAAAATCAGTGTTCATTTTTCTTCACCATTTTATACTTTTATGCTTCATTTATAATTTCTTCGTACTTTGGCTTTTAGACAAGAGCATTTCAAGGTATCCTCTACTATCCCGAGTTTCAAGACATGTGTAAGTGCGCATAGTAGGGTATCAACGTTCAAATGTTTGGCTTCCAGAATAGGAACTATTTTTCAGCCTTATTTTTATCCGCAGATTAGTGACTTCTTTCATCTTATTAACCCTTGGGACAACGGCTCAAAACTACTTATTACTAGTTCGTTTAAGAAAAAATCTAACTTTCTTGGTTTTCTTAAACTCTTCCAATCTTTTAAATGTAATTTTCATTTTCTAATCTTTTATTAGAAAATTTTTTGAAAATTTTGTGCTTATGCAAAGTGTAATGCAAAGTGATGCGTAAATAAGCACAAACCTCCTCTAAACCTGTTTACAGCAGTGTCCTCACTGTTGTCATCTATTAAATCTCAAAACCTGTAGGATTGGGAGGAAGAGTTATTAACGGGGTCAAGAATGAATGAACGTGAAAATCACCCCCAAACTTATTTTTTTATTTATGTACAATTTTGCATTTTGCATTTTTGCATTTTTTTATTTTTATTTACAAATGATTCACCTCAATTTAAAAATGAGACGATATTACCGAGACATGGAGGTGGGGTGGAGGAAAATTAGTCATTAAAAATCGGCTCTTGTAAAAACAGGAGCTCCTCTGTGGGGTCAGTGGAAAAATACGGTTTTAATCTATGCCCATTCAGTTTGAAAATTTTACCGTTTTTTCTATTTTCAACTTCAACCGCCCCGTGCGGGTATACATACCGCACAACAAATGGTCCTTTCCAACGAGATCGTAGCTTATCTACATGAAGATGGAGATGGGAATCGTAAAGAAGGACTTGTTGTCCTAGGATAAAAGTTTTTCTCAAAATATTTTTGTCGTGAAATACCTTAGTACGATTCTTTACAATCACCGCATTATCGTAAGCTTCATCGCAGAGTTTGCTTAGCTCGTTTAATTGCAGCTTTCGAAAGTTGCAGGCTGGATTTAAATCGAAGTTAAGTTCTTTAATGGCCCACATTGCTTTATGTTCAATCTCGACATGAAGGTGGCAGGCCTTTCCAAACATTAGGCGGTAAGGAGACATACCAAGATCGTTCTTATAAGCGGTATGAAATGCCCAAAGAGCTTCCGTCAATTTGGTTAACCAATCTTTCCGGTTTTTAGAAACCGTTTTCTCCAAAATTTGTTTGATTTGCCTGTTTGAAATCTTAGCTTGCCCACTCGTTTGGGTATAATAGGGTGTGGAAAGATTGTGGTTGATTGCATATTTCCGCATCAAATTCTTGAAAGACCGATTACAGAAATGCGTCACGTTGTCGCTAATGATAGCGCGAGAGTGTCCAAATCGCGAAAAGATATTTTCTTTAAGGTACTTAATGACAACCTTGTTTTCAATAGTGCGACATGGAATAGCTTCCACCCATTTCGAGACGTAATCAATCGCTAACAAGATGTATAAATTCCCAAAAGAGTTGGGAAAAGGTCCTATAAAATCAATACCCCAAACGTCGAAAATTTCAACAACCAAGATCGGTTGAAGTGGCATCTCATTTCTTTTAGAAATCCGACCTGTGTGTTGACAATGTGGACTGGTTTTGCAACGATCAAATGCATCTTTGGATAATGTAGGCCAGTAAAAACCGCATTGCAAAATCTTTTCCACCGTCTTTCATGTACCAAAGTGACCTTCACATGCCTGATCATGACAGAAAGACGGGACACATTTTCGAATGATTTGGTCAGGATAATATTTAAACAAATAAGGTTCATCCCAGTAAAAATGCTTTACTCGGGATAGAAATCGATAATTGTCCTGTTTAGACCATTCGCTAGGAATAAGTCTAGTTGCAAGATAATTCACAATATCCACGAACCAAGGTTCGCCAGATACAGTCAAGTGTTGTTCGTTCGGGAAAGAGCCGTTAATTGGCAAGGTCACAGTAGGTGAAGAGATGCGTGAAAGATGGTCGGCTCCTACGTTTTCACATCCTTTTTTATCTCGAATGACAAGATCAAATTCTTGTAATAATAGGATCCAACGTATTAACCTACCTTTAGCATCCGTCTTCGATAAAAGATGTTTTAAGACGGAGTGATCAGTGTAAACCACAATCGGTGAGCCAATCAAGTAAGGCCTGAATTTTTCTAATGAAAATACAACTGCTAAGAGTTCTTTCTCGGTGGTTGTATAATTAATTTGTGCATCATTCAAGGTCATACTTCCATAATAAATCACATGTGGTATCTTATCAATGTGTTTTCCTAAGACTGCACCAACAGCAAAATCTGATGTATCACACATTAGCTCAAATGGGTGGTTCCAATCAGGAGATGATAGAACATGGGCTGTAGTGAGAGAATTTTTAAGTGATTCAAAAGCATCCATACAGTCTGAATCAAAGTGAAATGTTGTATCCTTGGCCAAGAGAAGAGTTAAGGGCCTAACAATTTTGCTAAAATCCTTAATGAATCTCCTATAAAATCCGGCATGACTAAGGAAAGATCGTATATTTTTGACGCATTTGGGATGAGAAAGGTTATGAATGACATCTATCTTAGCTCTATCAACCTCAATACCTTTCTGTGAAATGACATGTCCAAGCACAATACCTTCTTGGACCATGAAATGGCATTTTTCCAAATTCAAACATAAGTTCTTATCTTTACAACGAGTAAGAACTGCGTCAAGATGAGATAGACAATCATCAAAAGAGTCGTTGAATATCGAGAAATCGTCCATGAAAATCTCCAGAAAGTTCTCGACGATGTCCGAGAATATCCCCATCATACACCGCTGAAATGTAGCGGGAGCATTGCATAACCCAAAGGGCATGCGTCTATAAGAAAAGGTACCAAAAGGACAAGTAAATGTGGTTTTATCTTGATCCTTTTCGGCAATAGGGACCTAGTTATAGCCAGAGTATCCATCCATGAAACAATAATATTCATGTCCAGCTTAACGTTCCAACATCTGGTCAATGAAAGGTAGAGGGAAGTGGTCTTTCCTCATTGCGGCATTGAGTTTTCTGTAATCAATACATACACGCCATCCAGTTTGGATGCGTTTCTGGATCAACTCATTAGCCTCATTAGATATGACCGTGATGCCAGATTTCTTAGGAACCACATGAATAGGACTTACCCATTGGCTATCAGAGATTGGGTAAATGATACCACTGTCATGGCATTTGACGATTTCTTTCTTTACCGCCCCTTCATGACGGGATTTAACCATCTTTACGGTTCTCGGGTTGGCTTGGCTTCATCCATCAAATTTATATGATGTTCAACAATTAAGGGACTAATCCCTTTGATGTCAGCCATTGTCCAACCAAAAGCTTGCCGGTTAGATTTCAAGACCATCAAAAGAGCGTTCTCTCGCTCTTAGGCTAGAGAAGCGGATATGATCACAGGCAAAGAATCATTCTCACCTAAATATGCATATTTGAGGTGAGAAGGTAACAATTTGAGATCTAATGTCGGCGGAGAGACAATAGAAGGTGGGGTAAGTGAATGACATTTGGATTCTCGAAGAAGTTCATAGCCTGCAAATGATACAGACTCGGAAAGTGTGTCTGACTTTTGTGTTGAGTCAGAAGGTTCAAACTCAGGAGTGGACTCATCAAAAGTGTCCTCACTATGATGTGCAAGATCAAACAATGATGTGCTAATGTCGTTGAGATCATCAAAGAAAAGTTCATCAACCTTACAGCTTTCGGGAGCTATCTCGTGGACAGAACAGACATCAAGAATATGAGCAGATGGTTCAGATGGCTGACTTCGAATCTTGTAAATGTAAGCTCAATTGTCATTTTCCCAAAGGATAGGTTCATTGAACCGTTTCGACATTTAATGACAGCATTGGAAGTGGCTAAGAAGGGTCGACCGAGAATCACCGGAATTTGGTTCCGTGAGTTTGCAACAGGCTGTGTATCTAAAACAATAAAGTCCAAAGGGAATATAAATTCCCCGATTTTTATCAACACATCCTCCAGCTCACTCCTAGGTTTGGTGATGGATCAGTCTGCCCTTTGGAGAGTACAATGAGCTGGTTTCAACTCTCCAATCCTTAACTGCTCGTAGACAGAGTATTGAAGCAGGTTAACACTAGCGCCAAGGTCGAGTAAATCACCGTTAATATTTTTACCCCCAATAGAAATAGAGATTGTAGGACATCCTGGGTCCTTACGTTTCTTTGGTAATTGTGGGGTAAAAGTCGTGCTAACATTATTTGTCATGAATACCTTTTTGGGCACTTGAGTCTTTCTCTTCCTAGTGCATAAGTCCTTAAGGATTTTCGCATATGACAGAACTTGTTATATAGCATCTAGGAGAGGGATATTGATGTTAACCTGTTTAAACATTTCATAATCTTCTCCATATATGGACTTGGTTTGTTTCCCGTTAACCGATTCGGATAAGGAGCTTTAGCAATAAGAGCTGGGTCCGACATTGGAGAAGGTTGTGTGAGTGGAACAGATCCCAGAATTGGAGTGGGGATCGTCTTTGGTTGACTAGAAGAAGTGGGCTGAGGGTTCGAGCCTTGGAGAAAATGGAGAATAGGCTCGGAAGAAGATGAACTAGGGTCAGAAGTGGAAGAGGAATTGGAAGCCGGGGTATTATTGATAGATTCATCATTATCAGTATCAATCTGTTCACCCACTTGATTATTTAGCACTCTTCCAAATCTCAACGTTGTAATGGCACTCACATTGTAGTGTTATGAATGCCCAGGATTCGGTAAGGGTTGAGATGGAAGTTTCCCTTTCTCTCTATCACTCATTTTGGCATTTAATCGTGCAATTTGTGCTTCTATCCATTTAATACTCTCATCGTGGGAGGCAGAGTTCTTCTTTATATTATCAATAGAAGACCTTATATCATCCGACACTTGGATGGAATGTTTCATGAATAAATCCAAGGTTTGTTCGAGTAAAGAGGAATTATCGGTACCAGCCAATTGCAAAGAATTATTATACGGTGCAGAAGTGTTGTTCGGATTTTGAAAATTTTGTGGTTGAAAAGGGTGCTGACTCAGTTGTAATGGTTGCTGTTGTTGTGGAAGGACCCTTTGAATGTTATTTTGGTTAGGAACCGAATTTTGAGTTTGGTGTTGGTTGCAAGCAAAATTAGGGTTATTCCTCCACCCTGATTATAAGTGGAAGAATAAGGATCGTTTCTAGGAATTTGGTGAAAAACAGCATTAGTGTGCTCTTGACCTTGAAACAGAGAATTCAAAGGACATTCTTCCATCAAATGTGATGAATTGGAATAGTATCCACACACGGTTTTAGGGAGTGTGACAGGGTTTAGGGAGGCTAATAAAAATTTGTGTTCCATAGCTTCAAGTTTCTTTTAGATTGCTTCCATTTCAGCCTTGACTGTTATAGAAACATCAAGTTAATGGATACCTCCCCTAGATTATGGTTGACTAACACTCCCCCATTGCAAAGTTTTTCAGCAAAATCTTCTAAAAATTTACAAGCTTCACCATCGTATTTAGACATGAAATTGCCTTGACACATGGATTCAAGCATCTGCTTTGTTGTTGTATTAATTCCCTCATATATGATTCGACAAAGATCCCATCGATGGATTCCATGATGAGGACATTGGACTAGAAGATCCTTGAATCGTTCAAAACATTTCCAAAATTGTTCAATGGGAAGCTGGGTAAATTGATTGATTTCGCTACGGACACGGGAGATCTTATGATTGGGATAAAATTTCTTAAGGAATGCTATGAAGAATTCATCCAAGTTTGAAATAGAATGTGCAGCTGTGTTATAAAGCCATTTTTTGGCTAAATCGCACAAAGTGAACGGGAGAAGACGTAAACGCATAGCATCCACAGAAAGTTGTGAAGTGCTCATCATAGCACATACGTTTTCAAATTTTGTCATAAAAACGTATGCGTCTTCAGACTCGAGACCGTGAAATTTAGGTAAAAGATTGATATAGTGAGGTTTAATTTCGAAGTTATCCCCATTGGCAGGTGGAATAGAAAGACAAGTAGAAAGAGGACCACGTATCGGGTAGCATCTCTCTTGGAGAGACATACGCGGTAGATTCTACGCACCTGCGGGTGGTGGCAAAGTGGTGTTAAAATTTGATGGAGATCCGTCCATCTCGGTGGATGTGGTGAGTGGTGAGGAAAAAGAAGATGAAGAATTACTGAATTCGGAGGCGATAGGAGGAACGCGGACAAGACGGGCACTAGAATCCCGTGTCCAGCCGAGCATGCACTAAACGGTTTAGCACAAATGGCGGCGTTTGTGATAATTAGAGAAAATTGTTTGTTTTTTGTTTGTTTTTGAAAAAGACGGATTTTGAAAAATCACAACAAAAAATGCACAATCAACCCTAGATCTATGGTTACGTAGGTCAAGTCACTAGACCGCTCCTAGACTTCCAGAAAACAAATCGCAGGATAAATTCTCTACTACCTTTTTATCCCTCCTGTGGTCAGGTAAGTGGGAGGTTCTCCGCTGCGTATGTAGCGGTCCTAATTAAGTAACCACTTGCTTTAGACACACTTGCCTTAGACACCATAAAAGAAATGCGGATAAGCAATAGATTACCCACGACCTTATTCTGTCCTTATTGAGTATGACAGTCCTTAGAGTCTTGTCTAGATATTTTTTAGTTAATGATGGGTGATGCGGATGCTCGTTTTGTGATTTGCGGGGCTTCGGAAGGGTAATGAAATCCCCACCTAATCTGAATTTGTTCTTTGTGTCACGACCCGAAATAGCACGTGACTGGCCCTTGAATCATATGAAGTCTATAGGACCCCATCTAATCCAAGTAAGCCAAAAGCCCAGAAGTCTAAAACCATTTTAAAGAATAGATGAAGGAAAACTAGTTTTTAAGAAGTAAAGAAAACATGTTTTAAAAGCAAGGTTTTTAAATAAGTAAGCCGAATATGCATTTTTAAAATCTCTAGTCTTTTCTGAAAATTTCGGCAGAGTTTCCTTTGTAAATACTGGCCCCGAACGGGGTACAACAAGAATAATATGTGCACAATGATAAAAGGAATCCCCAAGCGGGAGCTAGCTCTTCGTCAATCGACGGTCACAACCACGCAAGCAATATAATATACAACACCGAAGGGCGAGGATCAAAACTCAACAACGAAACTCAAAATCAGCATGAAAATCATAATACTACAGCGTGCGACTCTAAGGGCGAAATAATACACAACTAGTTTTCTAAGTCTGAAACAATATACAAGTTTGGTTGATGGAATTTCTAGATACAACTGATAAAAATAAATACAAGGGTGGTCACAATGCGAGTGAAACCACCTACCAGAGCAATCACCCAGAAAGGAAGCAGTGGGCCAGAAAAGCCGCAATGAAACA
Source organism: Agapanthus africanus (assembly GCA_030015575.1). Classification (NCBI taxonomy): domain Eukaryota; kingdom Viridiplantae; phylum Streptophyta; class Magnoliopsida; order Asparagales; family Amaryllidaceae; genus Agapanthus; species Agapanthus africanus. Next base: position 39,565,321 of record JASDDO010000016.1, on the reverse strand, counting down.
TGTATGGCAAAACCTACAAGAACTGTGGCACAACGGGGGTGAGTTGCCAACTCGTGAATAGAAAACATCACAGAGCAGAAATCGTATATATGACTCAATTCTAGATCAATACAATCATATATATATATATATATATATATATATATATATATATATATATATATAAACCTCAAATGAATAAGTATGAAGCAAGATAAGGTGGCAAGGGTAAACATCTATACATAAGTGTAGTACCAAGTGCTCGTGCCAGTGCCTCAGGTAGCAACATATCAGAAATATGAGGTATGATCAATGTAATCAGTGTCAACTATATCATGAAATCTATGAGTATGTGGATATCATCCAAGCATCACCCAATGACATAAAGCATCATGCATGTAAATATCATAAAGTATATGCATAGAAGTATGAGGATATAAATCAACATGTGTCCCTCGTGACACATCAAATCATGGAACCTGGGTGTCTAGCATCGACACTGGAAAACATCATGAAAAATGTGCCTAGAATCGGCACGTAAATCCTCATATATCGGGCTCCGTCAGTCCGGATCGGCCCATATCATCTCACGACTCCGGTCGGTATCCTTCGGATATCCGCCGGGCCCAAATACTATCACCGGTAGGTACTCGCCACCCTGTCAGGCTCATCATCTGCTCCAAGAAAAACATTTCTCGCCCTGGGGAACCATACCGGGTCCACCATGTACCCGCAATCGGCCTCATCCAGCTCCTCGATTCGGGTTCACATGTCACACGACTCAGAACCGAGAAAACGCATGGTGGACGCACTGAAATATCATATCAAGGGAAACCGGGTTTTTAAAACAATACATATTCTCTTTTGAAATAACCACGGTTCCCAAATCCAAAAATCTTATGAAAATAAATATCTTAATGCGTATAATCATAAGCATGATGTATGCGACATATAAAAGAAATGTAAGCATAACAGTATATCATGCAACATGGTATAATAGTATGCACATATCGGGGGGAAACCACTGTTTAAAATGAATCCAGTTTTAAAATATATCTTGTGGTTCCCAAATCTCCAAATCAAGCCAGAATCATCTATATATGTGCAAATACGTATGTATGCAAGTATGGGTGTACAATATGTATGTACGTAAGTATGTCATGCAAGGGTCATATCCTGATGCAACAATCCTACCGTATAGTGACATTGCAATTATCGATGATGAAGTGTGTGAGCCGGCAAGCAGGTGTACGTGGAACATACGCATCATCGATAATGGTGCTGGTGTACTGACAGTATGGTTTTAATATAACAATAACATATTTAAACATGCAATGCGATGCGAATAGCAAGAATATGCGGAAATCGAACAATAACACAATAGTGAAGAATCTACATCAATGTATCTATGTCATACAGTTTTGCCATTCGAGGGGTTGGTCCTCGTACTATATTCGGTTTACTTATGACTTCTCTAGTTTTTAGACAGGTGTTTCGTGGAAACACAGGGTCCGAATTTTGAGAAGTTATAGGTATTTGAATAAAGTAGAGAACCAGGTATTGCAAGTATCGGGATTCTTCAAAGTGATCGAAGATGCAGATACTTGTGTATGGTATTCAGTTGATAGTAATGGTTAAGAGAACTTGCTTCTCTTTCAGGTTACTCATAATTGGTAGCATTCCTAAGTTGAGTAATGCTGATCAGCCTCGTTCCATTTAGTTGATATGCACTGGAGACAGATGCATGATTTGAATCTGGTTCAATTAAATCAGTGTCTCTGGTTCTATATTGGATATAGAACAGTTCATATCTTAACGATGTTAAGGTACGGGGAGTTGTCCGATTTATGCTTAAAACCAGACTCTGGATAACTCAAGGCACGTTTCTGTAATGGCTGTTTGTGGGTTGACCCAGGCTATGACGAGGGTTGATTTTCTACCTTCTGGAAGATCAATAGAAATATTGTTCTAGACTCGCCACAGTTTTAATAAAAATGGATTTTTTCAGAAAACAGTAGTGGGAGTATGGTAGAACTGGAAGTGATTCCAGAACCACAAACGATTATTGAAGATTTGATAAGGAACTTAAAGATTCAATCTGGATTGACATTCCATTGGCCACTCCGCAGATAAGGTGGGTAACCTCAGGCACCCGAGAGGTACTCCGGTAGCCTCAAGTACGGTGACAGGGAGGTTCTTGTTTACCCACACTTGCCATTGCTGTTGCTCCAGGCTGCGAGACCCGGCAGGAGGATGAGTATAGCGTCGTTCTGAACTGGCTTCAGAAGTGTACGTGTATATGACTCTTCCAGAGGGTTGTCGTAGTCAGTGGAAGCATTGGTGGACAGGTAGCTTATGTCTATTTATAGACTAAAGCAGATATAGTGGAGATAGATCATCGATTTCTGATGTGACAGTCATAGGTTTGACTTCATCAGAATAGGGGATGGATCTGTTGAGAAGGTAGTAGGGTGTGATGTCATGGTATTTGGATGACATACACAGAGTAGGAAAGGAAACTCCTATACTACGATCGGTTATACTTTGGTCGTCACACAGTGGTTTCTCCACATGGAACTTGGACATTATATCAAACATACTGGTTACTAGATCTATGGTTTTAGATCTAGATTTGGGTGGTTTCCCAATCTGGGTACTTAGACAGCATTCTAAGAGTATTTAGAATGGACGACTCCTGGCACGGTAGTGTACCTGCAGGTAATGGAGTCACCCTCTCTAAAGGTGTCTTACAGACTAAAGGGAAGAGGGATGTGCATGATTGGCAGATCACTTGCTCAGGCAATTGAGTCAATCATGAGATGTCAAGTACCACACCAGATGTTGTTCTTGCACTAGATGCAATAAGATGACATTGATCCAATCCTGGAGAAACAGTCGGAAGCAGTTTTAGAACATAAGTGGATGTTCTAGGGATATGATAACGACAGCCTCATTCGGGAGACAGTTATCATTCCAGGCTTCCAAGGTGACATGGCCGACAAGGAGGTTGACAGAGTTATAGTTTTCCTTCTGATGAGGGGCAGTATTTTGGACAGGTGGTCCAAGGCAATACTGAGGGAAGCATGGCGCGGGATACTGATTAAATTCAGTTGACGATACAGTCTAAGAACTTTGGATTTGGAGTTCATTTATGAGCTAGGTCCCATCAGACATCCAGACACATTCTAAGACAGGTATTGCTCATTTCGGGAGATGGCTTTCTCCGCGAACTTGAGATATAGAGAGACATAGAAAGAAACTTCAAAGCGGATCCACTCACTGAGGCTATTCCTCGAACGCAATAGTTTCGCAAACGGGTTTTGTGAGACTGACTAGTAGAGGAGTTGGGTGTTCGGTATCACATGGGCTGTGAGTATGCGACATCGCAATAATTAGCCTTGAGTGCAAGTGGGAGATTGTTGGAGATAGTGCCCTCAGAGTCAATTATTGGATCACGGGCATGTGATTGCAATGGTTGAGGGAGGACCTATCCCAGGAGGACAGTCTTACTCAAGATGATAGTAAGCTATCTGGTTTATCTTTATCATCGTGTACTGCGTTAGGTGACCTGACATGTTACTATTGCACGTTGATAGAGCCCCTAGGATTCTTGCTTGACTGCCAGCAGTATGAGGGCGATCATATAAGTGGGAGCTGGGGTCTATAAGCACATCCTTAAAAGGTCCCTAGTCGTGGGAGTTTTGAGACAGGGCATCGATACTCCAGAGTAGACTAGTGTATACAGTCGAGACCCCGACGAGGGGCGGTGGCCGGTCTCACAATCCACTGGTGTCAGTTGGTCCACCTAAGATGTATACAGGTGCTCATTGGGTTATGAGTACACTGGACAGGACTCACCGGGAACATGCTAGTTGGTCTGCTACCTGACGTCAGATAGCAGTTCCCTGGTGACATGTGTACAGGTTAGTTCATCGACCTGGGGATCGTCATTTGTCTCGTATGAGTTCCCACTGTACTTTGATTACTATCCTACCACGCTCAAAGGAGACGTGCAAACAGGTTTTAGTTGGGTACAGTCCCGAGCCACATGGAGGCAGTGAGCGGATCTTCAGGGGTTCGTCTCTCCCGGTATTGGGGGTAAGGTCGCGCTGTGTCTAGGAGAGCCATTACACGAAGCCCTCGGCCGAGGCAGGAGATTTACTGGTAGGTATTCCAGTAGTATCTCAGGGTGTTCTGGGCTACACTCCGACACGACTTGTACCGCTTTTGAGGGTCTGACTTTTACCAACCCCCTAGGCCCGCCATGCGATGCTCATAGACGAACGGACCGGACTGTACGGATATTGTCACTGACAGGCTCAGTAGGGTGTCAGGATGAGTTCGCTCATCGATGTCCCTTTTGGTCAATACCTGGTAGCCCGTTACGTATTGGCTTATACCTCTGACGTGCTAGTGGTTAAATCCACAACCAAGGTGTTGACGAGTCTTTAGAGTCCCCCACATTCAGTTATTCAAGTTTCGGGCGAAACACTGTAGAGGCCGTATGGAGATATGGCAGGGTTCGATAAGATACGTGCGGTATTGCACGGATCAGGATCGGACGATTAGTACTAGAGGCCGTATGGATATATGGCAGGGTTCGATCAGATACGTGCGGTATTGCACGGATCAGGACCGGACATATATTACTAGCCGGCTTTGGTTTAAGCCGGATCCTAGTATAGTACAGTGTAGATTATGTCTCATTACATTTGTATTTCGGTCGGAATACAAATGCGGGTGTGTATACACAGTATCGGGGTTTTCCTGTAATTTATTACGGGACCAGTTTTCTGGAGTTGCCAGTTTGTTTTCCGTTTTGGCCATTTTCATTTGTATCTTTCAATGGCCGAAGATTGGTGGAGGAGGGCTTATTTGCATTTGTGCAAATAAGCATTTGTGGAGGATGTTATTTGCATTTTGTTGTATCATGATTATTCCTCCACCATTTGACTTCTTCTTGTCATCATGGTTTGACTTGTGGAAAGATGATGGTTGTTTTGGAGTGTGGGTTTTTGGTTGTGATCAATGGATTCTCTCATCATCACTTGCTTGAATCATTGCATTCCACCCACCCCTTGACTTTGCTTTCTCTTCCCCACCAAAAGAGGCCTGCCATATATTATGGGAGGGGGGGGATTTTTTCATTAGAGATTGAAAAATTGTTCATCACATTTTTCCTTTTGCTTGCTACAAAATCACTCATCTCCACTATATCAATTCCTCCACCAAATGGCAAACTCCATAACCCCAATATGAGACATGGTTCTACACACATTCTACAGCAAACCTTGGGCACGTCGACTCGCCAGCTTCGTGCCTGAGTTGCCTCGGTATAGAGGCAGGAGCCCGTAAAAGAACCAGGCGACGTAGTGCCTTTTCGGCGAGGAGGTGGAGACCGGACATTCCGCGGGAGATCGGGACGACGGCAAGAAGACCGGAAGACTCGGATCACTCGGTATATCTCCTTTCCCCATCTTGTAGTTAGCTAGGACTAGTTAATGGTTCGATCCGGGTTTTAGTGCGCGGTGGTGCCGGTTCAAGAAAATTAAAGTTAACCATCGCTTCCGCATTTGGCCTCGGGATGGAGGCCGGGGCGCCACCGTGCACTTACATCAGTATGTTCTGTTGACGCACACATGTTGTTTGATCCCGGATCCACGCACTCGTACGTTTCCACACACTTCGTGCCGAGTTTGGGTAGAGAGTCCGGTTTGCTTGATCAGCCGCTTGTTGTGACTACTCCTGTGGGAGAGTCGTTTGTTGCTGGGCACGTGTTCCGATCCTGTGTTATCCGTATGGGCGAGAGAGAGTTGCCTGTCGACTTGATCTTTCTTGAGATGTTGGACTTCGACGTTCTTTTGGGCATGGATTGGTTAGCCACGTGCTATGCGTCTATGGACTGCCGCGAGAAGACGGTTAGATTTTGTTTTCCCAGTGAGTCGGCTTTTGTTGTGCAGGGGGACCGTGGTGCCGCCCCTCACATTTTGATTTCGTCTCTTCGCGCTGGACAGCTGTTAAGGAAGGGATGTCAGGGGTTTCTAGCCTATGTTTGCGATACTAGAGCTACGGATGTTCCGTTGGAACATGTTCCGATTGTTCGTGAGTTCCCTGATGTTTTCCCTGACGAGCTTCATGGGCTACCACCTGAGCGCGATATTGTTTTCTGTATTGATTTGATTCCCGGCACGGGGCCTATTTCTATACCGCCTTATTGGATGGCCCCGACGGAGCTTAGTGAGTTGAAGGGTCGGTTGCAAGATTTGCTGGATAAGGGACTTATTCGACCCAGTGTTTCTCCTTGGGGTGCTCCGATCCTGTTTGTCAAGAAGAAGGACGACAGTTTGCGTTTGTGTATCGACTACCGCCAGCTGAACAGGGTTACAGATTTGCCACACATCGACGACTTGTTCGACCAGCTTCAGTGGGCAGGATATTTTTCGAGGATCGACTTGCGATCAGGATACCATCAGCTGCGGGTTCGACAGGAGGATATTCCGAGGACAGCTTTCCGCACGCTCTACGACCATTATGAGTTTTTGGTGATGTCGTTCGGACTCACCAATGCCCCAGCAGCATTTATGGACTTGATGAACCGTATATTCAGGCTGTATCTTGATTTGTTCATCATTGTATTCATTGACGATATTTTAGTGTATTCCCGTAGCAGAGAGGAGCACGAGCAGCACATGCGGATCACACTGCAGACTTTGAGGGAGCACCAGCTTTTCGCAAAATTCTCCAAGCGCGCATTCTGGCTTGACAGCGTAGACTTCTTGGGTCACGTGATTACACGAGACAGTATATGTGTGGACCCGAGGAAGATTGAGGCCGTTCAGAGTTGGCCCAGACCCGCATCAGTTACGGAGATCCGCAGCTTTCTAGGATTGGCCGGGTATTACAGGCGATTTGTACAGGACTTCTCCCGCATTGCTGCACCTTTGACCGGGTTGACCCGGAAGGGAGTTCCTTTCGATTGGACGGAGGAGTGCGAGCATAGCTTTCAGCAGCTACGGACTTGTTTGACTACGGCGCCAGTGTTATGGTTGCCTTCCGGATCAGGCGGATTTGTGGTCTATTATGATGCTTCTCGAGTGGGGCTAGGGTGCGTATTAATGCAGCATGACAGGGTGATCGCGTATGCTTCACGGCAGTTGAAGAAACAAGAACAGAACTACCCTACTCATGATTTGGAGATGGCTGCAGTGGCCTTTTCACTCAAGATCTGGCGACATTACCTATACGGCGAGTCGTGCCAGATATTCACTGATCACAAGAGCTTAAAGTATATATTTCAGTAGCGAGACCTGAATCTCCGATAGCGCCGTTGGATGGAACTAGTGAAGGACTACGATTGCGAGATCTTGTATCACCCGGGCAAGGCGAACGTAGTGGCGGATGCTTTGAGCAGGAGGCCCGAGGGTAGTCTATCTTGTTTTAGCCCAGTGCAGAGGCAGTCGTCGGCGGATTGGCAGATTTTATGCGACAGCCGAGTGCAATTCGAGTTCACGCCGATCGGGGGACAGCTTGCGCATGTTCGTGCACGCCCACAGTTGCTTGACCGTATACATGAGGCACAGTACAGTGATGACCGTTGTTCAGAGATCATGGCACGGATTGGACAGGGCAGATTTTTCGAATTCGTGATCGATGGTCAGGGGACACTGCGATTTGGGACTAGACTGTGCATACCAGATGCTGAGAGACTGCGGCGTGAGATTCTTGAGTAGGCACATCGATCGGTGTATAGTGTTCATCCGGGTTCCACCAAGATGTACCATGATATGAGAGATGTTTACTGGTGGGACGGAATGAAGAGGGACATCGCAGACTTCGTGTCGAGATGCCTGACTTGTCAGCAAGTCAAGGCCGAGCACCAGAGGCCAGCGGGGGAGCAACAGCCATTATCCATTCCGGAGTGGAAATGGGAACAGATTTCTATGGATTTTGTTGTTGGTCTACCCAGGACTAGACGAGGGTATGACTCTATCTGGGTGATCGTGGATCGTTTGACGAAAGCGTCTCACTTCCTGCCGGTGAAGACGACTTTCGGATTTGCTCAGTATGCCTAGATTTACATCGACGAGATTAAACGACTACATGGAGTCCCGACGTGTATCGTGTCCGACTGAGGCACCCAATTTACCATCCGACTATGGCAGAGGCTTCAGGAGGCTTTGTGCACCTGCTTAAGTTTCAGCACAGCATTTCATCCGCAGACCGACGGCCAGTCAGAGCGAACTATTCAGACTCTCTAGGACATGCTCCGAGCGTGCGTTTTAGACTTTGGTGGTAGCTGGGATCATCATGTACCCTTGGTGGAGTTCTCCAACAACAATAGTTTCCAGGATACTATTCAGATGGCACCTTTCGAGGCCTTGTATGGGAGGAGATGTAGATCGCCCGTCTATTGGACAGAGCTCAGTGAGAGCAGTATTTTGGGGCCACAGATCGTACAGGAGACGACCGAGAAGATTCAGCTGATTCAAGATAGGATGAGGATAGCTCAGAGCATGCAGAATCGTATGCTGACAGACGCCGCCGCAGATTAGAGTTCGCAGTTGGCGATCACGTTTTTATGAGGGTCTCCCCGATGAAAGGAGTGATGAGGTTTGGACAGAAGGGGAAGCTTAGCCCCAGATTCATAGGTCCCTTCGAGATCCTCGAGCATGTGGGTGCAGTGGCATATCGTTTGGCTCTTCCACCCGACTTCCCAGATGTCCACCCCGCATTCCACATGTCGATGCTTCGCAGATACCTACATGACCCTTCGCACATGATTCAGCATCAGACCGTTCAGCTCGAGCGCGATCTTTCATTCACCGAGCAGCCAGTCGTGATATTGGACCGGTAGGTGAAGAAACATAGATCGAAGGTCTTGCCATCAGTGAAGGTGCTTTGGCGCAGCCCGAATGGTGAAGAGATCACTTGGGAGGCCGAGGGCGAGATGCGGAAGAAATTCCCTCATCTCTTTGAAGGTATGCGTAACTTTATATTTTTAAATTCGGGGACGAATTTAGGGAAGATTGTAACACCTTAGGATATGGTTAATGGATAATTATATTTTAATATATGGTTTTTAATAAAAAGTTTACCAAATTGATTTTTAAATATTTTACCAAATTTAATGAATATTTTATTAGAATTTTCCTAGGCTTGCACACACTTGTGCATGTAAACTAGGGTTAACATGGGGTTAAACCATGATTAGTAACCATGGTGGGTTAAACCATTTGAATTTTAGTTGACTTGGGGAGTGAGACAGAGAGAGAGTGGGCATCATGGCAAGTGCCATACTTGCATTAAATGAAGAGAGAGAGGGGGGTTGACTAGCTTAACTCCTATTTATTTTGTTACTACACTCATTTCTTCTCACATCTCTCTCACTCTCACTCGCACACACAACACATCACCAGCAGCAGAAGCAACAGCAGCAGCTCCAGCATCAGCAGCAGCTCCAGTAAGCAGCACCAACAGCAACAGCATGAAGCAGCAGCAGAAGCAGAAGCAGTAGCAGCTACAGCAGCAGCAGCTACAGCAGCAACAGAAGCACCAAATCTCCTTCTCCTGCTTCTTAGGATCCCTAAGGGGGTATAATCTCTGAACTCATTTCCCTTTTGCTAACTTATGTGTAGAATTAGCTTCGGTTAGCGATAAAAGTGAGTTTTTGTGATTGAAATGGTGATTAGTATGAACCTTTGGTTAATTAATGTTAGTGATGGTTAGACTAACTTAGTTAAGTGTTGTTAGGCCACTTAGACCTAGATAAACCCCATATTTCACTAAAATACCATAGGTTTCCATTTTGTGCCAAATATAACGTTTTTTAGCAAAATATGGCCTTTCTGTGATCTGCTTTAGACCCGGGGGTTTCAGATAAAAATTGAGTTAACTGAAGCATACTTGGTAGACCTTGATCACACCACCAGAGCACAAACCCCAGAAACCCAACCCAGGCCGTCGTTTTATTCATTCTGGCGCAAATTGCGGCCAGACAGGGGACTTAGGGGTTAGGGTTTTGGCTAGAGGAGTCTGCCGTATTTTTAGGGTCTGTGGTATGTGCAATTTTGTAAGTTTTCACCTGTATCAAAATCTGGAACCATATATCATTTTTCAAATACGTTTTTTTTTGCGCGACACGTGTGATACGTGAGTGGGTTCTGTGTTCCAGCATATCGCGATGTGTCGGGATAGTTTTAGACGTGTATACACACGTTTCAACGTATCGTATATACGCGTTTAGTTCGCGACGCGAGTTTCTCGTTTGATTTCAATATCGCGTTTTGCGAGATATTTTGCATACATATGGGTTCAATGTGTAAATTCCAGGTTCGCAGGAGGGTACGTCAGACGCCGTAAAGAAGGGGAAGCAAGTGGTCGGCTACGCTTAGCACACGACCAGGTGAGTAGATTTAACATCTACGGGGAAATCGCCCGTATGGCATTAAGCGTCAGGGCGTGATAGGATATTTAGTCGTAGATGTTCATATGGACTATTGTAGCATAGTTTCTTGTTGCATATAGAATTGGTAGTATATAACACTGCACTGTCACTAACGGTTAAAGCTGCATGAGTACTAATTGTATGTTACACTCATACCGTTAGTGATTGCCATGACACTTGCACTATAGAATTGCTACAAATTACATATCGTTTGATTGCCGCATCATTGATGATCATCATACCTGCGCACATGCACATTGTATATTCATACCAGTGCACACATATATTGATATCTTCATACCTGCGCACATGCACACTGTATATTCATACCAGTGCACACACATATTGATATCTTCATACCTGCGCACATGCACACTATATGATCATACCAGTGCACACATATATTGATATCTTCATACCTGCGCACATGCTTACAGTATATTCATACCAGTGCACACATATATTGATATCTTCATACCTGCGCACATGCACACTGTATATTCATAACAGTGCACACACATATTGATATCTTCATACCTGCGCACATGCACACTGTATATTCATAACAGTGCACACACATATTGATATCTTCATACCTGTGCACATGCACACTGTATATTCATACCAGTGCACACACATATTGATATCTTCATACATGCGCACATGCATACTGTATATTCATACCAGTGCACACACATATTGATATCTTCATATCTGAGCACATGCACACTGTATATTCATACCAGTGCTATACTCATATTTGTGTATATATCCTTTTGCACATCCATACCTACATATGCTACATACATGGATGATATCGATTTGATTTCATGAATAATAGGGACCGCATAAGATATTTTCAAAACTGGATTATTTTAAAAAGAGCGGTTTTCTCTTTTTACTCTTAGTGTCATACGACACATTGCATGGATTTACCCATTGAGTTTGGATTTATGGGATTTCTGGATTTGAGAACCGTGGAATTATTCTAAGAAAATACGCATTGTTTTAAAACCCGGTTTCTCTTGATATGATATTTCAGTGCGTCCAACATGAGTTTTCTCGATTCCAGAGAGCTTGTGTGAGTATACCCGATTTGAGGAGTGGTAGGCACCGATTGCGGGTACATGGTAGACCCGGTATGGTACCCCGGGGAATGAAGACTCGTATTGTTAGACGGTGAGCCCGGCGAAGGGACTACTACTTACCGGTGATTGGTTAGACCTGGCGATTATCCGGAGGATACAGACCAGAGTCGATAGATAGATACGGGACGACGCGTACTGCCGGGGCCGAGGGCCGATTCCGCAGACGGAGCCCGTGGGCCGATCAGACTGACGGAGCCCGATACTTGAGGATTTACGTGTCGATGCTAGACACGACTATTTTATGATATTTCGAGTGCCGATGTTGGGCACTCACGATTCTATGAGATTTACAGGATTTGAGGGCCGATGAGTATGACGGCGCCTGGGTTTTACTAGGATTTGGGTGTATTGATGGACACCGATTATTTTCCACGTTGACATTCCGTGTAGATGTTATTTATTCACATGCTCAGTATTCAATATTATACATCTCATCCTGTACCTGTAGTACCTGATAGAGTACACATGCTATGCACGATTATTGCATACCCTGCTCATCCTATATAGATGTCATTAGATTGCATTTCCTATGCACGATTATTACATACCCTGCTCGTCCAATATAGATGTCATTAGATTGTATTTGCTATGCACGATTATTGCATACCCTGCTCATCTTATATAGATGTTATTAGATTGCATTTGCTATGCACGATTATTGCATACCCTGCTTATCATATAGAGATGTTATTAGATCGAACTTGTTGCCTGATTATTGATCATCTAGCTCATCATATAGATGTTATCTGTTGGCATAGGTTAGAGTATCGCAGCACGTGCATACTCGCGATTACCTTTATATATTATATATTATTCACGAGTTGGCAACTCACCCCCGTTGTGCCACAGTGTTTGCAGGTTGCCCCTCGGAGTAGTCGCGGCAGGCTGTTTTATTGCATCTTTTGATAATGATACCATTACAATTGGGGTGCGGGCCCTTTGCTGATAGGTGGGTTTTTGTGCGGTATCTGTTTATTTTCCAATTGTATACATCATTGTATCTAGTATTCTCCATCTACTACTTATGTATTGACTTAGAGACCAGTTGTGAGGACGATGTATATTATTTTGTACTCTGGTGTCGAGCTCATTGTGAGCCGACTTTATTTATGCAGCTTTATCTTTCATGATATTTTTTTCACTTATACTGCTCATTTCTTCGCTACGGCGTCGTATATTATCATTGTGGTGATTTTTTCCTCCGTTGGGCGTGATTGCTCCCGTTTGGGATGCTTTTTTCTTATTGTACATCATTTTACTCATATATTGTTTGTACCCGATTTCGGGGCTAGATTTTACCAAGGAAATGCTGCCAAAAATTTTAAGATAATAACTTGCACTTTATAGCATTTTACTAAATTACTTAAGATTTTCCAAACATTTTAACAAATGTTTCTATTAAATGTTTAAACACTCAATACTTTTAATGGTTTTGATTTCTGGGTTTCGGCTTACTTAGTCGCGTTACGCCTTTAGACGTTACGTGGTTAAGTGCCGGTCACGGACCGAACTTTGGGTCGTGATAGCAACATCACAGAACAAGCGATAAGCATCATAGAACAATACACATAATCTGGGAGCCCCGGGTTTTCTTTGAGCCGCAAGTGAAACCCGACGTTCCCCTGGTCATATGGATAGCCTGTGCAATGAAAACATAGACCCCTATGAGCGCGGCAAGTTACCCGCCAAAACCAGAAGTGAGGCAGTCCCCTTCATCAAAGTGAATAGGCCACCCGGCACTTCACGGAATCCGGTAATTTGAGCACCCCCACCTTAGGTCAACCTGTACCCCCTACGAGTGTGGCGAATAGCCCGCCAATTCTAGAGTGAGGCCCCCTCCTTCTCAACGCCATGAGATGCGGACTTGTTGCCCTATAGAACCCGGCTATCCATGCACTCCATCGCGGGGTAATCCTAGTACAGAAAAAGAAAAATATGTACAACGGTGACATCGACCTCAACCCGGTCGTGCCCCAAACAAATAATATACAAACAGGAAGTGACGGCAGTCCGCATGTCGGACGCTCACCCCGCGATATCAAATGTACAAATGAAACTAAACTGTACTAACATTGCACCTAGGCTATCCACCACGACGATCCAGCCAACATCACAGTACAACACAAAACATCAACGCAAATGTCACGTTCGCAAACCCGTCGAAAAGAACTATAGCAATTAGACAAGTTGTACCGCTCTAATGACATTCACGGTCGCAGATAGTAATGTAAGTATTGTAAACTTTAAACAGTGTTAAAAATATCGAGTTCGAAATAACCCCGAATAACCCCAAACAACTAGATAAATCCATATCAAAACTGGGCTAAACTAGCAATACCACTGAACCAACATTCTAGAGACCAGACCACACACAAAATACGAAGTCTCATTTCTTTACTATGGCCGGCCAGCTCAGTTTTAAGAGCAATGTGCTCAGGTCAAATTAGTTAGAAGTGTCTCATATTTGGTGTGTGCTCTAGTGATCATGTTAGTAGTCTTCAGCAGTTGCTAAAAAAATTTTAGAAGACGATATAAAATTCGACAGAAACTGGAATTCATCGGGTATTGTTTCGGGGTTGTTTCGGTTTCGATAGTTTAACATTGTCTAAACAACTAGTATGCGGTTAATGGGTTGGCTCTAATACAATGTAAGGATACGCTAGTACCCCGGCCATCAATTCATGGCCAAACGCGGAATAAAAACTTTAGAAAACCGGCGCTAACGGAACCCTAATCGACGGATCATGCCATTAACCCTATACTGGTTAACTGTAAAGAGTTTAGAGAGGTTATACCGATCGATCCGTGTCCTTCGGTCTTCTATCTCTATCCCAATCTTGTCGCGGATGCCTCGAATAAGTTCGCTCTCCGGTCTCTCTCGTCGAAGAGGATTCATGTCGAGGATTAGTAATACGGGCTCTCGCTTCAAAACCGAAACAACTCGGGCATCCAGTTTGCTAGCCTAGATACCCAAGATGAAGGAGAGAGTGTGTGTGAATACTTTTGTCTCAATACACCCTATGTTGCTCAACACATGAGACATGTTAAGGTGGAGGTGAAAGAGTTTCCATGGGTGAAGAAGTGAGCTCAAAACTTGGCTTAAAGAGAAAAGCAACTAAAGAAAATGTCTGTAGTTTTTTTTCTTCATGAGTTGTGAGGTATTTGTGATAGGCAACCAAGGAAAATTCCCATCACATAATATCTCACATGCCCTCACAAATATCTCACAATAATCCAATAATGAATCAAGCATGGCACAAGGAAACACACCATGAGTCACCAAATTGCGCATGCCACCATCAATGCTAAATGCCAAGACTTGCACTCACCATTTCCACACAATTAAACATTTAATCTAAATGTTTAATAAAAAGAAAAGAAATGGCAACTCTAAAGTAAACTCGTAACGAATTACAAGAATACCCGTCATCCGTATATACATACCTGCATTCGTATTCCGACTGAATACGAATACAACGAGACGAATGTAATCCAACAATATAATACTAGGATCCGGCTTAAACCAAAGCCCACTAGTATTATCCGTCCGATCATGATCCATGCATAACTGCACGTATATGATCGAACCCTGCCATAAAACCATACGACCTCTACAACGTTTCGCCTGATCCAGGAAAAACCTCTATGTGGGACTCTAAAGACTTGTCAATACGCTGGCATTGGGTTTAACCACAAGCACGTCAGTGGCACTAGCTGTACGTAACGGCTGCCCAGGTATTGAGCGAAAGGGAGGCCGACGAGCAAACTCATCCTGAAACCCTACTGAGCCTGACAGTGACAATATCTGTATAGTCCGGTCTGTTCGTCTATGAGTGTCGCATATCGGGTATAAGGGGTGGATAAAGTCAGATCCCTAATAATGCGATATTTAGTGTCGGTATGAAGCCTATCACCACCTGAAAAACTACTGATCCAAATCTGTAATTCTCGACTACCTTGGCCAAGGATTTCTGGTGATGGCCACCCGTGCACACTGCGACATCAACCCCTAATACCGGGAGAGACGAATCGCCTAACGATCCGCTCACTGCCTCCATGTGGCTCGGGACTGTACCCAACTAAAACCTGTTTGCACGACTTCTTTAAGCCGTGGTAAGGTAGTAATTAAAGCACGGTCGGAACTCATATGAGACAAATGACAATCTCAGGTCGATAGACTAACCTGTACACATGTCACCAGGGAACTGCCATCATCTGACAGTAGGTATAATACCAACTAGCATGTTCCCGGCGAGTCCGTCCGGTGTACTCATAACCCAATGAGCACATGTATACATCTTAGGTGAACCAACTAATACCAATGACTTGTGAGACCAGCCACCGCCCCTCGTCGGGGTCTCGATCCGTATACGCTAGTCTACTCTGGAGTATCGATGCCCAGTCTCGAAACTCCCACGACTAGGGAAACTTTAATGATGTACTTATAGACCACCCAACTCCCACGTATATGATCGCCATCATACTGCTGGCAGTCAAACAAGAATCCTATGGGCTCTATCAACATGTAATAGTGAACTGTAATGTCACCTGAAGTATGTACACGATGATAAAAGCAAATCAGATAGCATACTACCACCTCAAGTAAGACTGTCCTACCGGTATAGGTCCTCACTCAATCATTGCAATTACGTGTCTGCGATCCAATAATTGACTTGAAGACACTATAGCCAACAAAAGAACATGAAAGAAAGAAAAAGATGAAATGTATATTCCAGGAACATAGAACTTAGTTCTCACATAAAAAAAGAACATATTTCTTGCATAGGCAAGATTTGCAAAAGAAAATTTATGATTTTAGAGTTTAACTCTATTAATGGCTGCAAGAATATGGAAGAGTCTCACGTAGAAGTCACGTGAAAATTCAAGAAAACAATATCTCACATGAAAGACACGTGAAAACCCAAGGAAACAACGTCTCACGTGATATCCACGTGAGCATCCAAAGAAACAGCGTCTCATGTGTTATCCACGTGAGCGCTCAAAAGAAGCCATGAAAATAACGTCCTACGTGAAAGGCACGTAAGCATTCGAGACTTAAAGTCTCACGTGAAAGACACGTGAGCCCCCATAAACAGTGCTTCACGTGATACCCACGTAAGAGCTATATGAATGGGTGCTTAACACTATTCATTTGAAAGACACGTAAGCGACCATGAAGACAGCGGTTCACATGATATTCACATAAGCGCTGTATGAACGAGTGCTTAGCACAACTCACATGA
Organism: Agapanthus africanus; assembly: GCA_030015575.1. Lineage (NCBI taxonomy): Eukaryota > Viridiplantae > Streptophyta > Magnoliopsida > Asparagales > Amaryllidaceae > Agapanthus > Agapanthus africanus. The sequence continues at coordinate 39,548,507 of JASDDO010000016.1, read as the reverse complement.
AAAGCACTTAAGCGCTGGGGAGAAACGCAAATAGAAGTGCATCACGTGATATCCACGTAAGCGCTTGAAAATAAAATGAGAGTTCGCGTCACGTGAAAAGCACGTTAGGGACTGAAGCTAAACAGAGAGTGCACATCATGTGATATCCACGTGAGCGTTGTATGAACAGGTGCTTAGCACTACTCACGTGAAAAAAGCTCGTGAACATCAAAAGGCATTGTTACCCACGTGATAGCACGTGAGTGACAAAGAAACCAAAGTACTCACATGATATCACGTGAAACACTGAAGCGGGAAAGATATTATGTCCTATGAGGAGGCTTAAGCTTCTGGGCTCAGTGTTTAGCACTGTTGGGTTATATAAAGCCCAAAACAAAAATATATGGTCTAGAGTTTAGCACTGTTAGATAATATAAAGACCAATGTTTAGTCTAGAAATTGACCAAGTCCCTGAAGTTTTAAACTTCTTTGATTGTAAAAATCAATCAAGCCCATATATTTTAAGTAAAGCTTAATCTAAAAAAGATTAACGGTCTTTTAACCATATTTTAATTCGATCTTATTTTAAAAGAGGATTAACGATCCTTAAACCTTTGAATTGATGGCAGAAAATACCTAAGTTCATTCCAAATTTAATATACGTAATTGGACTAATCCGCGTCTTACGGGCAACGACAAAATTAGTCTTCGTATACAATCTAAGAGAAACCCCAAAATAAATAACATATAACACGACATGAAGTGATGCACATGTAGAATGAGAAATTTGTTATCGCGTTGCGATAACATAATTAACTGCAGAGGCTTGCGCCTGCAGGAAAAAACGTCATCACAATCAAAAACCTCTCACAAATGAGCAAGAATCTGATAAGTCTGCTAAAACGGTCGCATCTATCCAAACCTCCGAAAGACGGTGCCATAAATCAACTTGGTATTAGAGAAGTGGATGGATATGTTCCATATAGCATCTGCCCCCAAATTCAGGTAAGACGATTATACCCAGTTTGTCTTTGTTTTCGGCGGTAAACAGCGCACATCTATATAGAATGTCTCCAGGACAAGATGATCAACCCAAACTAAGAATCATTAGCCTTCTCTGTCTTTGGAGCTCGTGTTCATGACATGCGCTCACGTGCTCTGCACGTGATACGTATGTCTCCAGAGGCAAACTTTATTTCTGTGCGCCTCTGTCAAGTGCTCATGTTCTCAAAGAAAGCAATTGCTTTCATAAAGAAACTAAGGCTTCTGTTCTTCGACTTTTGGTGATGATATAATAAAAAGACCATTTTTATGTATATGGTCGGGTCATATTTTGATAGGGTTCTCGAATCTTAAGATCGATCTCTCGTAAAAATATGAACTTTTATACAAGAGAGATCGACCATAAAATCTTTTGATCACTTTTCTTAATGAATCGATAAATTCAGGAAAAAGCAAAGCATTTTAAAAGAAGCAAAGACTTCTATTATGAAAGAGAAGTATTTATCTTTTATGTATTTTTTTACCTTTCTTTTTTTTATTGCTGAGGAAAAAGGAGATGATAAGTTTGAGTGAATTCTTTCTTCAAATTTATGGGGGAATCGGTGGTCATCTTTTTCTGTGTAGAGGGCTCCTATTTATAGGAGATGAAAAATTAAGGTTTGATAGGGTTCATTTCCAACAAATTAGTTTGTTTTCGATTTTAATTTTATTTTAATTGATTCACATCAAATTATAGTGCATGCGCACTGTTAGATCGATTTGTGATGCATGCGCACCATTGGATCTTTGATCCTCTAATTTATTTAATTTGATTTGTTATTTTACAGAAGATTTTCTTCTATAAAAGAATCAGCTATGGTCAGGGTGCGCATGCGCACGTGCTTTGCACGTGTCGCATGTCCCGAAAATGGCATTTTGCCACTTACGAAAATGATGCATGCGCATCTTAGAGATCTGGCATATCCGCACATGCTTTGCACATAGCACTTGATACTCAATGATTTTTTGGCCAAGTGCACATCTGGAAAAGTGTGCACAATTTGGGTGGGAACACCCATTTTCCCCGGGTTAACGAATACATTCATGAATCATATTGATTGTATACAGGTATGTGTCACTTTATTCATTCATTCACACTTTCACGTACAATAATCTTTCTTTCATTCACTTGTACACTCACGTACTTGTCACAATCCAATTCTTTAACGTATTCCAGTTCGACAATACAATATAACCAATGGGATGCCAATATAGGTGGTTTCTAAATATGAGTCAATCCATTACTATGCAGTGATACTCATTTAACCATGTTATATAGCGTGAGCAACCAAGCATGAAGAAAAGGAGTCATATCGCACGATAAAATATATTAACTGAACTTTACTTATTACTAGACAGTCAGCACCAATCAATTTGCAAAACTTATTAAAAATACATACGATCGAATCAGACATAACAATATATAAGGCGCAGAAAATAGACTCATTCATATAATCAAAAAAATTGGATTCATCCCGATATCTATTCTGAATTGGGAGATATCCTCATTTTAATTCAGGTAAATAGTGCTGGAATCTCAGTTTCAGAACTGGAGACCCAATTTCAAGTGAAATATTTTATAAGTTATGTTCTGAATTTAGGGTCTCTACAGTTCGATGAATTCTGGTTTTTCTAGTTAGCTTTCTAACGAAACAAACGAAACATTATTATTATGAATTTACATGGAGTTATGTTCGTTACAAGGTCAATAGGTACAATTAACATTTCAGAAAAAACAACATTACTTTTTAGTATTGTAAATCACTTCAAAAATAGCAAATGGTAATGAAAATTAACTAAAAAAGTGCCTAACTACTAACTCATTTACCTACGATTCATATAAGTATCAACGTAGCAGGATATTTATACGGGATTATTTCAGTGGTTTAAAACAGATAACAACGAGGAATATTTCTCTGTACTGCAGTCCAGATTCATGTTTCACCCCAATTTACGACAAGCATAACAACATAATTTTCATTAAAACTTCATATAGGTGTATAATATATTAAGTTAGCTTTGTTATGAACCCACAAACAATACAATACAATTTTTCTATGATTTGTTTTATGATTTCACAAGGCCGTACATACAGAAACATTCAGATTTGTCATTGCCTATTGGAGACGACATTTTATATGCGAAACGTCAATATTTTAATTCTAATTTTCTACACGATACTAATTAACAGTAATTGAAACTATTTATCATAAATTGAGTGTTTTAAATTATGGTTTGGTTCAGGAAATTTGATCGAACACCTAGCGTACATAATCGAAATTATCGAGATTTTGGTTTCGTCTAATCAATTCGAACAGAATTCAATCCCTACAGTTTCTATATGCCTATCACGGTGTTTTAGATCCATTTATACATTCAGTCCGTCACAATCAAACAACTATGGGTCATGTTTAAAATAATCGTTAATAGCCTAATATAATAATATCTACAATTTTCACCCATCTATAATTAAATACTATATATAGCATGATAGTAAATGATGAACACTTATGTTAAATAGCTGAAATAGAAGCGACATGAACGCAGAGGGTCTCTTCGACACATGAAACGGCGACGAAGTGGCGCGATGCTCGGTATGGTGCATGGTTCGTACGTAGTGTGGGCTAGATGCATGCGTGGCCTGGACAAGGTGCGGGTCCTGGGGCTCGGTGTTGCTGGTGATGACGACAGCGACGAAGGTGGCGACTTCGGCTTCAGCGGCTGCTAGGGGAAGCCTGGATAATAGGAGAGGACCGAAAGAGGAGGAGTTGTGTTCTTAGAGGTCGGTTGCTAGGAGGAGCTCGAAAGTTGGATTGAGAGGCTTGGGCTTGACGGAGGTGATGGCGACGGTGGTGGTGCGATGAAGCAGTTGCAGGAGGAGCTCGAGTCGGTGAGTTTGAGTGGAGAGGGAGACAAAGAATGAGAAAGAGATATAAGAGAGAGACAAAGTTTTGAATGGAGGAGCAACGGCCGAGGCAAGCTCTCAGGAGATGGGCACAGGTATCGCGGGTGTCATTGGAGCATGGACGCCGTCGTAGGGGTTATGTGGGATAAAAGGAAGGAGAAGAAGAAAAAGGGAGAGGCAAGTTGGGCTGGGCCTTCGGTGTAAAAAGAAAAAAAGAAAGAAAAAGAAGTTAAGCTGGTGCTTGGAAAAATATGCGAAAAGAAAAGAGAAATAGAAAAAGGAAAAGAAAGGGAAAAATAGGAAATATTTGGGAAAAACTTGTAAATAAAAATTATTTAGAATATGAAATATTACGTACAAAAGATACCGGTTATTACAATTACCTTCAGTCTTTACTTTTCAGTATGCATAATTGTTCGGGTATCGTTATCTTATTCATTATATCTTATTATCAGACTCCTGTCAACTTGTTGAACATGCTGGGATTTAAATGTAATAATTGTAATTGGAATTTTATTCTCTTTCTTTAATCTTATTATGTTTATATTGTTTAAAAATGCTTAATGTATTTATTTCGAGAAAAACCCTTCTCGTCGCGGGTCTCGTTACGTGCATGTTACTGTCATTTAGAAAGCGGGGCGTGACACCTTCTCGTCGACCATCCGCCCACTCGCCGCCAGCATTTCGTTTTCCACCGGTTGGCTGCCTCCCGCCGTCGCAGTCCATCCACCCACCCACCACCATTCGCCGCCGTTTGGCCGTCGCCTTGCCGCCAACCATCCATTATCCACTGGTCGACGGTTGTAAATACATATATTATCGAGAATGATTAAAATATACCAAGCATGTTAATGTAGTATTTCTTGAAATTAGATACCCGATAATCACATTCTCTAGAATATAACTGATAATGCTCGATATCGGTGATCTCCCAGATCAGGACACGTGGCAGATGACGTGTCCTATGGCTCACAAGCAAGGACCTACACTGGCCGACCAGACCTGTGCCTGTCCTACAAGCAAACACTGGCTCACCTCTGAGCCCCCAGCATAATTGGCCTCCTCGGCCTCACAGCTCATGTCCGAGCTATCACAGGCCCGAGCCTCCTCGGCCCTCTCAGCTCGCCTCCGGGCTCGAGCAGAACCAAGATACCTCGGCTCTCCCGCTCCTCAGCGAGCTCTCCCACCGAGGTCATCTTCCTCGGTCTCATCGACCGACCAACTGCACCGCTTACAGGCGTAACCGCCATCCCGCGAATCTCGCCATACGCGAGATCTCTGCCGACCACATCCCACGTTCCACGCCACCACGATCCCCCATTAACGAGCCTGTCTCGCCTTTAATGGGAGGTCCCGCTCATCACGCGAGTATTACGTCGGAAGCGTAACGGGCGGCGTGATTCTCGCGCCTGCCTCGTCTGCTGCCACCGCTATATAAACCCCTTCTTCAAAAGGTTCAAGTAAGCCATTTTTACTCCACTAAGCCGTTACTCTGCTCGGATCTCTAGTCTAACTTGGCCGTCGGAGGGTCCTCGATGGTACAACCACCCCGGGACTTCCTTGCAGGTAGCTCGATAACCACAACCTCAAACCCATTGAGATCCACACGCTTCAGGAGCGACAGCCTCCAGATCCAATCTCAGCCACACATCGCCGCCATCAGCAAATCAACGAAAGGTAACATCTTGGCGCGATCCAGGTCGCGTCAGCTGGCGCCGTCTCTGGGAAATCCTTGATTCCACGAAAACAAAAGTTAACTTTCCGATCTCAATCCAATGGCGGGCGATCATTACGACGATCCAAGCACCAGCCGCCGTCTCCCCCTCAACGGAGGCACGGACGAACCTCCTCCGCCGAATTCCATCAACGCCCTTGCCGGCCGGATAGACCGACTCGCGTCTGTTGTGGAGGTGCTGATCCGCGTCCAAACGGCGGGGCAAGATCACCAAGTCGCCGCTCCCCCGCCTCGGGACCAGGACCCCTACAGGGGGAGAGAGGACTCCGTTAGCGTCGGCACCGCCGACCACCGCCTCGCTACCTCCCGCGGCCGCAGATCTCCTGGGCCGATACATTCTGAGACCCGCTGGGCACCCCATAGTTCGACACCGAGGTCCGTCGCCAGAGCACCTCACCCCAAGATCCTCTGCGCGCCTGTCCCTCACGAGGAGATGTCTATCAGCTCGCCTGTTATCAGGCATGACCGACACCCCCTCCCTCGACAGGGTCGCGCGGAAGGAACTCGCCGCGGCGGCTCGAGGGCCACCTTGCCGGGGGATCTAAGGAACCTCATTGAGAGGAACCGGAGCCGCGGCCAGACGCAGGCCTCCAACAACAGAGGCCAGGGATCAGAATGCGCCGAGTCATCGGGATACCACGACCGACTCGACGCCCTCGAGAAGAAGATCGAAGGTATGCACCGGTAAGGACACCGTTCGAGTAACGGGGATGAGTACGCCGCCGACTCGCTCACAAAACTGTTCACCGAGGAGCTGCTCGTCGTCTACGTCTCCTCCCGCAACAAGCCCCCAAAGGTCTCCCTCTTCGACTTCAAATCTGACCCGAAAGACCACTTGGATGCATTCACCGTGGGAATGAGCATCCAAGATAACTCCGACGTCGCCCAGTGCCAAGCTTTCCCGACCACTCTCATCCGCACTAGGCGAGACTGGTTCCGAGGACCCTCACTAAGAGGCGACCGAGCAGCCTCACTACTTGGTTCATCCTTGGCAGGCCTCCCATGGCCCCTCCAGCGCCAAGGATCGAAGCCCTCACGAAGAGGCAGCTACCCTGCTCGGCTATCCCTGGCCGGTAGATCGCCTACCCCATGACTCTAGGGATCTAAGCCCTCACTAAGAGGTGACCGAGCAGCCTCACTGCTTGGTTCATCCTTGGCAGGCCTCCCACGGCCCCTCCAGCGCCAAGGATCGAAGCCCTCACGAAAAGGCAGCCCTGCAGCTACCCTGCTCAGCTATCCATGGCCGGTAGCTCGCCTACCCCACAACGCCAGGGATCGAAGCCCTCACCAAGAGGCAACCGAGCAGCTTCACTGCTTGGTTCATCCTTGGCAGGCCTCCCACGGCCCTTCCAGCGCCAAGGAGCTAAGCCCTCATCAAGAGGCAGCCCTGCAGCTACCCTGTTCGGCTATCCGTGGCTGGTAGCTTCCCTACCCCACAACGCCAGGGATCGAAGTCCTCACCAAGATGCAGCCCTACAGCTACCCTGCTCGGCTATCCCTGGCCGGTAGCTTCCCTACCCCACAACGCCGGGGATCGAAGTCCTCGCCAAGAGGCACCGGGCAGCAACCCTGCTCGACCATCCTTAAGGAAAAAAAGCCCTCGCCAAGAGGCACCGGGCAGTAACCCTGCTCGGCCATCCTTAGTAGACCACTTACGGCCCCTCCCGCGCTAGGGATGAAAAGCCCTCGAAAGAGGCAACCGGGCCCGCTCTTGCTCGGTTATCCCTGGCTGGTAGCTCCCTACCCCAACAAACCAGAGATCAAAGCCCTCGCCAAGAAGCAACCGGACCCGCCCTTGTTCGATTATCCCTGGCTGGTAGCTCCCTACCAAACCAGGGATCAAAGACCTCGCCAAGAGGCACCGGGCAGTAACCATGCTCGGCCCGTCCTTAGGGATCAAAGCCCTCGCAAGAGGAAACCGAGCCCGCCCTTGCTCGGTTATTTCTGGCTGGTAGCTCCCTACCCCAACAAACCAGGGATCAAAGCCCTCGCCAAGTGGCACCGAGCAGCTACCCTGCTCGGCACCATCCTTAGTTGGCCGATTACGGCCCTTCCAACAACTAAGGATCAAAGCCCTCGTAAGAGGCAACCGGGCCTACCCTTGCTCGGTTATCCCTAGCTGGTAGCTCGCTACCCCAACAAATCAGGGATCAAAGCCCTCGCCAAGAGGCGCCGAGCTGCTACCCTACTCGGCCATCCTTAGCAGGCCACTCACGGCCCCTCCCGCGCTAAGGATCAAAGCCCTCGCAAGAGACAACCGGACCTACCCTTGTTCAGTTATCCCTGGCTGGTATCTCCTACCCTAACAAACCAGGGATCAAAGCCCTTGCCAAGGGGCCCCGAAAGCTACCCTGCTCGTCCATCCTTAGTAGGCCACTTACGGCCACTCCCGCGCTAAGGATCAAAGCCCTCGCAAGAGGCAACCGGGCCCGCCCTTGCACGATTATCCCTGGATGGTAGCTCCCTGCCACAACAAACCAGGGATCAAAGCCCTAGCCAAGAGACACCGAACAACTACCCCGCTCGGCACCATCCTTAGTTGGCTAGTTACGGCCCCTCCAACAACTAAGGATCAATGCCCTCGCCATGAGGCACCGAGCAACTACCCTGCTCGGCGCCGTCCTTAGTAGGCCATTCACGGCCCCTCCAACAACTAAGGAATATGAACTCAACAAGAGGCATCCGGTCTATCAACGTCTTAGCGATCTCCACTTTGACTTCGGGGCCATGGAGATACCGTCTTCCCGCCGGTCCTCGCACACTCGGCAAGTGATCAGATTCAAGTTGACGAGTAATCGCTAGACGAGGAACATGCCGAACATAAAAGCAGTACTGTGCGAATACAATTGCCTACCAACAAAAGGAAGTACAAGCACAAACATTACTGCGAAAACAAAAAATCTTTATTCACAAAGTCAAAGCTTTTACAAGCGTACCGTGGGCTTCCCAGCCTTACAAAAATGCCCGAAGTCCTACAAAATACCCAAGGCAATAAAAAGAATAAAAAATCATGAAGAAAGGGGGCTTCAGGCCTCAGGGCCGGGCGCAACCTCGGGAAGCCCATCGCCCACCATAGGAGCCTCGGCGTCGCCCTCGTCGGGTATCTCCCCGGGGCCATCCTCCTACTCGTCATCCCCTCGGTTATATTCGGCTCGGAGCTCTTCGTCGGCGAATTCCAGCATCTGAGCCTTGACGGCGTCAAGGGCCTCGTGCCAGATGATGGTGGTGGATGTGTAAGTGCACAGCGGCGCCCCGGCCGTCGATCCGACACCGGAAACACGGAAACGAAAAACTTTACAAACTAGCAAACCGGCACCACCGCGCACTTTTACCCCGGATCGGACCAATAACCTAGCTACTAGCAAACTAAAATACGGGTAGAGAGTTATACCAAGAAATCCGTGTCCTTCGGTCTTCGTCTCCACTCCGATCTCCCGCGGAATCTCCGTCCGTCACCTCCTCGTTGGAAAGGGCACCACGTAGCCGGATTCTTTTATGGGCTCCCACCTCTGGACCGAGGCAACTCGGGCGCGAAGTTGGCTAGCCGACGCGTCCATGATTTGCTATAGCTAAGTGTAGAAAACATGTCTCATTTGGGGTTGAAGTTGCCATGGTGATGGAGGAAGATAATGAACAATGGAGATGAACTTTGGTGTATCAAGAATGAGATGATAATTTCCCCTCATCACCAAAAATGAATCACTCTCCCCTCACCCCTCAAGTGGCCTGCCTCACCCCTAAAAGAATGGTGAAGCAAAAAAAGGAATTCATCATACAAGTGAAGAAAATGGTATGCAAAAGAAATGAGAAAAGTCACACAATTTCTCATCCACATCTTTTCATTTCTCTTCTCAATAAATGCAAGAAATGACCCAAAAGAAATCTCATGATGAATAAACTATCATGATACCTCACATATGCAAGAAACCCCTCCACAATAAGTTATTTGCAAACTTGCAAATAACCCCCCTCCATCGAAAACCCCGGCCGTGAAGGAACAAAGGAAAACCGGCCGGAACGGAATGCAAACTGGCAACTTCATAAAACTGATCCTGTAATAAATTACAGGAAAAACCCGCTACTGCATATACATGCCCGCATTTTTATTCTCACTGAACACAAATGCAAAGAGACAAAACTACACTATCTAATACTAGGATCCGGCTTAAGCCAAAGCCGGCTAGTAAAAACCGTCCGATCATGATCCGTGCAATACCGCACGTATCTGATCGAACCCTGCTATATCTCCATACGGCCTCTACAGCGTTTCGCCCGAAACCTGAGTAACTGTGTGTGGTGGACTCTAAAGACTCGTCAATACTATGGCTGTGGATTTAACCACTAGCACGTCAGAGGTATAAGCCATAAGTGACGGGCCACCAGCTATTGACCAAAAAGGACGTCGATGAGCGAACTCATCCTGACACCCTACTGAGCCTGTCAGTGACAATATCCGTACAGTCCGGTCCGTTCGTCTATGAGCATCGCATGGCGGGCCTAGGGGGTTGGTAAAAGTCAGACCCCCAAAAGCGGTACAAGTCGTGTCAGAGTGTAGCCCAGAACACCCTGAGATACTACTGGAATACCTACCAGCAAATCTCCTGCCTTGGCCAAGGACTTTTCATGTTCTGGCTCTCCTAGACACAGCGCGACCTTACCCCCAATACCGGGAGAGACGAACCCCTGCAGATCCGCTCACTGCCTCCATGTGGCTCGGGACTGTACCCAACTAAAACCTGTTTGCACGTCTCCTTTGAGCGTGGTAGGGTAGTAATCAAAGCACAGTGGGAACTCACACGAGACAAATGACGATCTCAGGTCGATGAACTAACCTGTACACATGTCACCAGGGAACTGCTATCTGACGTCAGGTATAATACCAACTAGCAGGTTCCCGGCGAGTCCTGTCCGGTGTACTCATAACCAAATGAGCACCTGTATACATCTTAGGTGAACCAACTGACACCAGTGGCTTGTGAGACCGGCCACCGCCCCTAGTCGGGGTCTCGACTGTATACACTAGTCTACTCTGGAGTATCGATGCCCTGTCTCGAAACTCCCACGACTAGGGACCATTTAAGGATGTGATTATAGACTCCAGCTCCCACGTATATGATCGCCCTCATATTGCTGGTAATCAAGCAAGAATCCTAGGGGCTCTATCAACATGTAATAGAGACTCGTAAGGTCACCTAAAGCAGTACACGATGATAAAGATAAACCAGATAGCATACTATCATCTTGAGTAAGACTGTCCTACCGGGATATGTCCTCCCTCAATCATTGCAATCACGTGCCTGTGATCCAATAATTGACTCTGAGGGCACTATCTCCAACAATCTCCCACTTGCACTCAAGGCTAATTATTGCGATGTCGCATACTCATAGCCCGTGTGATACCGAACACCCAACTCCTTTACCAGTCAGTCTCACAAAGCTCGTTTGCGAAACTATTGCGTTCGAGGAATAGCCTCAGTGAGTGGATCCTCTCTGATGTTTCTTTCTATGTCTCTCTATCTTAAGTTCGCGGAGAAAGCCATCTCCCAAAATGAGCAATACCTGTCTTAGAATGTGTCTGGATATCTGATGGGACCTAGCTCATAAGAGAACTCCAAATCCAAACTTCTTAGACTGTATCGTCAACTGAACTTAATCAGTATCATGCGCCATGCCTTCCCTCAGTATCCACCTGGACCACCTGTCCAAAATACTGCCCCTCGTCAGAGGGAAAACTATAACTCTGACAGTCACTCTGTCATCCAGGTCACCTTGGAAGCCTGGAATGATAACTGTCTCCCGAAGGAGAATGCTGCTATCATATCCCTAGAACATCCACTTATGTTCTAAAACTGCTTCCGACGGTTTCTCCAGGATTGGATCAATATTAACTTATTGCACCTTCTGCAAAAAAAACATCTGGTGTGGTACTTGACATCTCATGATTGACTCAATTGCCTAAGCAAGTGATCTGCCAATCATGCGAATCCCTCTCCCCTTTAGTCTGTAAGACACCTTTAGAGAGGGTGACTCCATTACCTGCAGGTATACCACCATGCCAGGAGTCGTCCATTCTAAATACTCTTAGAATGCGGTCAAAGTACCCTGATTGGGAAACCACCCAAATCTAGATCTAAAACCATAGATCTAGTGACCAGAATGTCTGATATAATATCCAAGTCCTATGTGGAGAAACCACTGTGTGACAACCAAAGTATAACAGATCGTAGTATAGGAATATCATTTCCTACTCTGTGTATGTCATCAAATACCAGGACATCATACCCTACTACCTTCTTTATAGATCCATCCACTATTCTGATGAAGTCAAACCTATGACTGTCACATCAGAAATAGATGATCTATCTCCGCTATATCTGCTTAAGTCTATAAATAGACATAAGCCACTTGTCCATTATGCTTCCGCTGCTCCCACTGACCACGACAACCCTCTGGCAGAGTCATATAGACGTACACTTCTAAAGCCAGTTTAGAACGACGCTATACTCATCCTCCTGCCGGGTCTCACAGTCTGGAACAACAGCAATGGAAAGTCTGGGTAAACAAGAACCTCCCTGCCACCGTCCTTGAGCATACCGAAGTACCTCTCGGGTGCCTGAGGTTACCCACCATATCTGCGGAGTGGCCAATGGAATGTCAAACCAGATTGAATCTTTAGGTTCTTATCAAATCTTCAGTAATCATTCGCGGTTCTGGAATCACTTCCAGTTCTACCATACTCCCACTACTGTTTTCTGAAAAAAATCCATTTTTATTAAAACTGTGGCGAGTCAAGAACAATATCACTATTGATCTTCCAGATGGTAGAAAATCAACCATCGTCATTGCCCGGGTCAACCCACAAACAGCCATTACAGAAACGTGCCTTGAGTTATCCGGAGTCTGGTTTTAAGTATAAGCCGGACAACTCCCCGTATCTTAACAATGTCAAGATATGAACTGTTCTATATCCACTATAGAAACAGAGGCACTGATTTAATTGAACCAGATTCAAATCATGCAGCTGTCTCCAGTGCATGTCAACTAAATGGAAGAGAGGCCGATCAGCGTTACTCAACTTAGGAATGCTTCCAATTATGAGTAACCTGAAAGAGAAGCAAGTTCTCTTAATCATTACTATCAACTGAATACCATATATAAGTATCTACATCTTCGATCACCTTGAAGAATCCCGATACTTGCAATACCCGGTTCTCTACTTTAATCTTATACTTATAACTTCTCAAAACTTGGACCTTGCATTTCTACGAAACACATGTCTAAGAACTAGAGAAGTCATAAGTAAACAGAATATAGTACGAGGACCAACCCCTCTGTCCTAATGGACACTGGACAATATACAATACTCTGTATAAGTCCCCTGAGTCTAGTGACTCATTCACTGTGTGTCGAAGGTTGAAAACTGTACTTATGGTTAAGAAGAATTACACCGCTGTTCAATGCTCCTTACCTAACCATCCACTGATATAGGTAAATGTCATAAACATAATTTCAAAAAGGTATATCTCACTCTATAAAAATAGACGTACAGATATATCAATTTGAAATTGGTGCACAACAACGGATATTCAAAACCAAATATTTGCCGTCCGGCAAACAACCCAGGTGATTTCCTCAAATATCACCAATTACAACGAATCCCGATATAATGAGGATGATCACCTAATTCCCAATAACTTACTCCCACTCATCATCTGTAAAACCATACAGATATGAGAATCAAACCTGGTAAATACATACCCTGGAGCAAGTGTCTAATTGGGAAATCAGTTTTCTTTTAACAGTACACAGTGAAACTGAAATATTGAAATGTTTCGATGGGGTATCCTGGTATTCCTAGTAATGCCTCTTCCATTCTCGAGATTCACAACTGTAACCGTATAATTCTTTGTCATCTCTCCAAATCCCTTTATATGTCTTTAGTCATTACCTTCTGTACACCCCTTTAGGCCAAATGGTTTTCTTTCTTCCCTACCATTCGGCACCAGCCTATGGTTTGGAAGAAGACTATCCAATTAGCATAATGGGTGTACTGTCCTAATCCTAGGAACACTCGTAATGCGAGAGAAGGTGAAGATAAAAGACAACCGAATGAACCTTATTCCTATTTCTCCTGAACGAGAATCCATCCCCGAACTGGAACAAGTTCCTTTCGAGTTCGTATATAACCATACGATGGAGTATCCAATAAACTTGGGATCTTCGTAGTGATACGGAGTGTCCTGGAGAAATACAAAGGTGATATAGGATTGGCGAAGAGTTATTTGGTTTGGTCGTGAATAGCAGTCGCAATTTACTTTGCCCTCTTACTAATCTCTTTCTTTGTCTTTACTTAATACCTTTTGTACACCGTTTAGGCTAATTGGTTTTCTTCATTCCCCACCGTTCAGCACCAGCCTATGGTTTGGAAGAAGACTATCCAATTTACGTAATAGGTGTACTATCTCCTAAACCAAGGAGTACTCACAACCTGAGAGAAGGTAAAAGGAAAAGACAACTGAATAGTCCTATTCGTTTTCTCCAGAACCGGAAACCATCCTCGAAGGTAAAAGGAAAATACGATGGTTTTGTCCAATGGAAGTGGACGTTCGTAGTAATACGGGGTGTCCTGGAGAAAAAGGTAAAAGTAGGAGTGGCAATGAGGTTTGCAACTCTGACAATCCAAAAGCCAGTGTTAAGAAGGTTCGGTCAACTTGGTCACTGAGTCATAGTCTAGGGTCGGGTCAATGGTCGCTGCCAAAGAGAGAGAGAAAAGAAACACTCAGCGTGCACTCTAACCTAGATCAGAATGGTTATCACTTTATCTAATCTGGAAACCTCCCACTGTAACGTCAAATTCTTCCCCAAACCTGAAAGAAGAATTAGCCGGGATTACCCGAGGAGTAAACCAACTCATCAGTGGGAATCGGGATTCAACTATCATCGCATGATAACGTGACAGAATCCGCTCACGTTATCACACTCCAGAAGGTATGCGCATATCTGACAAGTTTCAGTTTCTTTAGAAACTCCCGATGTGGATTTTTGCCCCATGCTCTTATGACCTTGACGAAGGCCAACATATCATAAGTCACATGTCAAGTTCTACCCGTCATTATCCAGGTTAATTTGAACCCACCCGTACATACCCTTGACGAAGGCCAAAATAGTAATACGACTGTCCCAAATCAACGCATCTATCTATGCTGCAGAAAAGTAACAAATAGCTACCATACACTATGCCTTGACGAAGGCCAACATACATAGCATGAATACTAAGTGCTACCGTTCTGAAATGACGGAGGGCTACGAATGGTTTCTGGCGAAAACCTTTAACGTAATGAACTTGATATCGTTGAAGGAACCGGATAGCTTTTAAAAATATAGTGACGAAAACATTTGCTAAAGAGATCACTCCCGGTGAAGGGATCTCAGCACTTTCCCCGTAGAATGAGGTGCAGGATATTCCAACTGAATACCACGATGCAAAGCAAAAGTAATTGGCTATAGTGAAGTTATTGCCCTGACGCAAACTTTTGTCCAAGGGGTCACTCCCGGTGAAGGGATCTCGGCCCTTGCCTCGTCGACTGAGGAGCAGGATATTCCAACTGAATACCACGATGCAAAACAAAAGAGAACGCCCTTGCAATAACAGCTTTTGAAAAAGTGTTCCAACAACATCAGAATAGGTTTGTTTATCTTGCATTTATCCGAATCAACGCAGTCCCATCAATTGATCACACCACAAAAGAACGAAAATAAGGATGTACGTATATGCCATCCGCATTCGCCACTGGGTCCCGTCATCACCCGTTAGGTTACTTAACTAACGACAGAGCGGGGACTGGACTAGCGCGGATGCAAAACATATACAACATCTACTAGTATATATATAATATATATAATTTCCGCTCAAGGCGTGATAAAATGCAACATCACATAAATGTACAGCATCACAGAACAATACAGATATCTGGGATCCCTGGGTTTCATAGAGCCGCTACTGAAACCCGACGTTCCCCTGGTCGTGTGGATAGCCTGTGCAATGAAATCCTAGACCCCTACGGGCGCGACAAGTTACCCGCCAAAACCTGAAGCGGGGCAGCCCCCTTCAGCAACGTGAATGGACCACCCAGCACTTCACGGAATCCAGTAACTTGGGCACCCCTCCTGGGTCAACCTATACCCCCTACGAGTGCGGCGAATAGCCCGCCAATTCTAGAGTAAAGCCCCTTCCGTCTCAATGCCATGAGATGCGGTCTTGTTGCCCTCTAGAACCCGGCTATCCGTGCACCCCTCCTTAGGGTAATTCTAGTACAGAAAGTAAAATATACATACAACGGGTACATCGACCTCGACCCGGTCGTGCCCCAAAAGAATAATACAAACAGGCAGTGACGGCAGTCCACATGTCAGACGCTCATCCCGCAATATCAAATGTACATATAAAACAAAACTGTACTAATATTGCATCCAGGCTATCCCCCACGACCAATCCACAATATCACAGCAAAACACAGAACATCAACGTGAATGTCACGTTCGCAAATCCGTCTAAAAGGGCTATAGCAGATAGACTGGATTTACCGATCGAGTGACATTCACGGTCGCAGATATAATGTAAATACTGTGAACTAACATGTTTAAACTTTTCGATCGATCAAAATTACCTAAGTGGGCCCCAAGCAGTACTGTAGCACTCACAGAAAATCTGAGCCCAAAAAGAATATCCCAAAACCCCTATTTCCTATTCAAAAGCCTACTGGAAAAATTTTGTGCAATGAAGACACTTTCCCACCGCGGAACCGCAGCCAAACCATGGGTTTGGCCGCGTTTCCGCGGTAGTACTAAAGGATCACTGCATCGAATTTTACCAGAATTCGTAGAATTTCCTGCTTGTGTTTCTGCAATGACCTGAAAAATTTCTGGAGCTGAAAAAATTTCGACAGAAACATGAAGCATTGGAAAATACGGGTTTTGGGGATATTTGTTCGATCGAGTTCTAAACATACTAGAGTAAGCTAGGAAAGGTTAACGGCGTGGCTCTGATACCAATGTAAGTGCACGGCGGCGCATCGGCCATCGATCCGACGGCGGAAACGCGGAAACGAAAAACTTTGCAAACTAGCAAACCGGCACCACCGCGCACTTTTACCCCGGATCGGGCCATTAACCTAGCTAATAGCAAACTAAATCACGGGTAGAGAGTTATACCAAGCGATCCGTGTCCTTCGGTCTTCATCTCCACTCCGATCTCCCGCGGAATCTCCGTCCGTCATCTCCTCGTTGGAAAGGGCACCACGTAGCCGGATTCTTTTACGGGCTCCCACCTCTGGACTGATGCAACTCGGGCGCGAAGTTGGCTAGTCGACGCGTCCAAGATTTGCTGTAGATAAGTGTAGAAAACATGTCTCATTTGGGGTTGAAGTTGCCATGGTGATGGAGGAAGATAATGAACAAAGGAGATGAACTTTGGTGTATCAAGAATGAGATGATAATTTCCCCTTATCACCAAAAATGAATCACTCTCCCCTCACCCCTCAAGTGGCCGGCCTCACCCCTAAAAGAATGGTGAAGCAAAAAAAGGAATTCATCATACAAGTGAAGAAAATGGTATACAAAAGAAATGAGAAAAGTCACACCATTTCTCATCCACATCTTTTCATTTCCCTTCTCAATAAATGCAAGAAATGACCCAAAAGGAATCTCATGATGAATAAACTATCATGATGCCTCAC
Organism: Agapanthus africanus; assembly: GCA_030015575.1. NCBI lineage: Eukaryota > Viridiplantae > Streptophyta > Magnoliopsida > Asparagales > Amaryllidaceae > Agapanthus > Agapanthus africanus. The sequence continues at coordinate 39,531,112 of JASDDO010000016.1, read as the reverse complement.
ATATGCAAGAAACCCCTCCACAATAAGTTATTTGCAAACTTGCAAATAACCCCCCTCTATCGAAAACCCCGGCCGTGAAGGAACAAAGGAAAACCGGCCGGAACGGAATGCAAACTGGCAACTTCAGAAAACTGATCCCTTAATAAATTACAGGAAAACCCCGCTACTGCATAAACATGCCCGTATTTGTATTCCCACTGAACACAAATGCAAAGAGACAAAACTACACTATCTAATACTAAGATCCAGCTTAAGCCAAAGCTGGCTAGTAAAAACCGTCCGATCACGATCCGTGCAATACCGTACGTATCTGATCGAACCCTGCCATATCTCCATACGGCCTCTATAGTGTTTCGCCCGAAACCTGAGTAACTGTGTGTAGTGGACTCTAAAGACTCGTCAATACTATGGCTGTGGATTTAACCACTAGCATGTCAGAGGTATAAGCCATACGTGACGGGCCACCAGCTATTGACCAAAAGGGATGTCGATGAGCGAACTCATCCTGACACCCTACTGAGCCTGTCAGTGACAATATCCGTACAGTCCGGTCCGTTCGTCTATGAGCATCGCATGGCGGGCCTAGGGGGTTGGTAAAAGTCAGACCCCCAAAAGCGGTACAAGTCGTGTTGGAGTGTAGCCCAGAACACCCTGAGATACTACTGGAATACCTTCCAGCAAATCTCCTGCCTTAGCCAAGGACTTTTCATGTTCTGGCTCTCCTAAACACAGCGCGACCTTACCCCCAATACCGGGAGAGACGAACCCCTGCAGATCCGCTCACTGCCTCCATGTGGCTCGGGACTGTACCCAACTAAAACCTGTTTGCACGTCTCCTTTGAGCGTGGTAGGGTTGTAATCAAAGCACAGTGGGAACTCACACGAGATAAATGACGATCTCAGGACGATGAACTAACCTGTACACATGTCACCAGGGAACTGCTATCTGACGTCAGGTATAATACCAACTAGCAGGTTCCCGGCGAGTCCTGTCCGGTGTACTCATAATCCAATGAGCACCTGTATACATCTTAGGTGAACCAACTGACACCAGTGGCTTGTGAGACCGGTCACCTCCCCTCGTCGGGGTCTCGACTGTATACACTAGTCTACTCTGGAGTATCGATGCCCTGTCTCGAAACTCCCATGACTAGGGACCATTTAAGGATGTGCTTATAGACTCCGGCTCCCACGTATATGATCGCCTTCATACTGCTGGTAGTCAAGCAAGAATCTTAGGGGCTCTATCAACATGTAATAGCGACTCGTAAGGTCACCTAAAGCAGTACACGATGATAAAGATAAACCAGATAGTATACTATCATCTTGAGTAAGACTGTCCTACCGGGATATGTCCTCACTCAATCATTGCAATCACGTGCCTGTGATCCAATAATTGACTCTGAGGGCACTATCTCCAACAGGATGAGGCTAGGACGTTGCAGAACTGTTCCGACTTCTGAAATTTCTCCACCGCCTTCGCCGCTTTGAGGTCGGCTCGCTTCGCCGCCTCTCCCGAAACCTCCAACTCCTTCCGGAGGGTGATCATGGACTTCCTCATAGTGCCGACGAGTACCCTGGAGTCCCAAAGCTCGTCCTCGGGAGCCTAGGCGGCCTCACGGAACCTGCCAACCACATTCTTCGCGGCCGCCGCCTCCTGCCTCACGGCTGCCTCCTCCTGCTTCCCGGCCGCCACCTCGCCCTCAAGGGCAGCGACCTTCGCTGTCTCCGCCTCCAGCTCCCGCTTCGAGCTCTCCCCCAGCAAGGAGAGCTCGCCCGCGGCTCGCATCGCTGAGGCTATCTCCTCCTCCTCCATACGGGCGACGATAGAGACGTGCTGGAAGACCTGAAGAAATCGGAGGAGGGTCAGAAAGAAAAAGGGGCACCAAATCTCGCAAGCGATGAGACGATGTATAAGAACTTACCTGCACGACCTCTTGGGCGATGGACGCCATTTGTGCTTTCAGCGTCCCCCTATGGATCCAGCCCCCGGCCGACCTCTCCATGTCGTGCAGCAAGCTGTCAGCGACGAAGAGCCCCGAGGGCACCTCAAAGCAGAGCTCCCCCTCGTCCACCAAGATCGGAGAGGCCAGGATCGCGGAACTGTTCGGGGGAACCTCTTGTGAGACGACGGCGGGAAGCTCGTCTCCACCTCCGAAGCTTGGGAATCCTTTCCCCGAGCCCTTTTTTCTACTCGGCGCCTGGTCGGGCTCCGGGGCGCGACCCGCACTTGAGCGCTGGGGCAGGACGGCTGCCGGGGGAGCCGAGACCGGCGTCTGACGAGAAGAGCTGGCCCCTCCAGCTTTCGACCCTTTCTTCGGCTTGTGCATGGCTGCTCAGAGGAGGTCCACGTCCATGGTTTCTGCACAAGATAAGATATAATGGAATCAACGACACAAACAGAAACAAACACAAGCCTAACATACCGACGAACTGGGCGGGGCTGAGCCCGGCCCAATTACGGGCCAGCTCAGAAAGCAGCACGTCGGTCCGGGGAATAAGCTCCTACCCCGCCACCTTCACCGCGTCGAGGTCATTGGACGGATCTCCCTTCCATCACCTATCCCTAGAACACTGGATGGGAATGGGCCAGTCCTCACCCTCTGGCGGCCCGACGAAGAAAAACTTCTTCTTCCAATTATGGATGGAAGAAGGCAAGGCAACAACCCCTGACCCGGCTGCACTCCCCCGTTGCTTCCTAAAGGAGAGGTAAACCCACCTCGGGTCACCTGCACGAGTTCCGGGGTGACTTTTGTAAACGAGAGAGGAGGCAATGATGGACAGACTAAAGGGGATCATCTGCAGCTTCAGCCGGACTAGGAACCAAAAGAGAATCCTCCAGGAGTTCGGCACAAGCTGGCCCGGGGCCAACCCAAAGTAATTTAACGCAGCTACAATCTCGGGAGAGAAAGGCAGGCGCATTCCGGCCCAAAGGGCTTCCAGGTATAAGGCGATCTCTCTACCCCTCACCTGATCTGCCCACTCTCCTTCTTCGGCCAATCGTAGCGTGTAGCCAGAAGGAATATGGAAACGAGCCCGAGCGGTGACAAGCTCGTCCTCATATCTCACTGAGGACGACGCACCAGGAGCGTCCGCCGCCACCATTCCGGGAACCGCCCTAGACGCGCACCCCCGGGAAGAGGATCCGACCCCAACTTCCCGGAGAGGCTCCAACCCAGGGGAAGAATCCATAGAATCTATCCCTACGATATCTACAGACTCCTCAAAATAAGATATCTAACCTAATGGGAAGAAGTTCTCGAGAAGAGAAAACGCAAGATCCGACCTAAAAAGGGAGCGCCGAGCAAATAAGACTCAGAACGAGAAAAATGTGAAGAGAGAGAGATCCTGAATCAGGCATCCTCCCTATTTATGCTACCGGCGTCCTCATCCAGCGGCGACGGTCGACTCCCGCCAAAACGATTCAGTACACTCAACGGCCACGATCGCCCAACATGTCGCAAGCGCATTGGCGGCGTCCCATCGGACGCCAAAAGCCTGTGGCACGTCACATCAGCCAACCGGCACCCGACACGTGGTCTGTCGCTTCAGCAAAAGTGCACACGATCCAGCACACCCTCTTTAATGCAAAGGATCTTGCCATAATTCTCTAACCTCATCCAGAAAAGACAACCAATTTCCAGGAGACACGCCCGACGATATCTTCGGAAAGGAGCTCACCTCGGGTGATCCAACAAACCACTCTCGACCCGACCCGTCAGCTGGTCGGGTCGAGAGTGGGGGGCTAATGATAATGCTCAATATCAGTGATCTCCCAAATCAGGACACGTGGCAGATGATGTGTCCCAGGGCTCATAAGAAAGGACCTACACTGGCCGACCAGACCACTCATGTGCATGTCCTACAAGCAAACGCTAGCTCACCTCCGAGCCCCCAGCACAATCAGCCTCCTCGGCCTCACAGATCGTCTCTGAGCTATCACAGGCCCGAGCCTCCTCGGCCCTCTCAGCTTTCCTCCGGTCTCGAGCCGAACCAAGATACCTCGGCTCTCCCTTCCTCCGCGAGCTCTCCCGCCGAGATCATCTTCCTCGGTCTCATCGATCGACCAACAGCACTGCCTGCAGGCGTAACCGCCATCCCGCGAATCTCGCCATGCGCGAGATCTCCGCCGGCCACATCCCACGTTCCACGCCACCACGATCCCACATTAATGGGAGGTCCCGCTCATCATGCGGCCGTGACGTCGGGAGCTAACGGCCGGTGTGATTCTCGGTAATGTCTCGCCTGCTGCCACCGCTATATAAACCCCCTTCTTCAGACGGTTCAAGTGAGCCATTTTTACTCTACTAAGCCGTTACTCTGCTCGGATCTCTAGTCTAACTTGACCGTCGGAGGGTCCCCGGTGATATAACCACCCCGGGACTTCTTTGCAGGTAGCTCGGCAACCACAACCTCAAACCCATTGAGATCCACACGCTTCAGGAGCGACAGCCTCCAGTTCCAATCTCAGCCGCCCATCGCCACCATCAACAGATCAACGGAAGGTAACATCTTGGTGCGATCCAGGTCGCGTCAATAACAATTCCTGGTAATTTTCATTCTGCCGTACAAAACGCAAACCAACTGTTTATAGATTTTCAAATTAAAATATCTATAGCTTTTCACATGGCGTTTCAAATGAAAATTAAAATGTGTTCCATTTAGCGTTTCATACCACATGCTAATTGTGGTAGCATACAGAAAAGGGTAACATGTTTAACCGTGTTCACTCTATATGTGGCAGAGACTCCGAGTGAAACCAGGACGGGTTGGACGGATTTTTGATAAATTTCATGCTCAACCTGAAAATTAAATCCTAATCCCAAATCTGTTCGAACTTGACGGGTTTACAATGCATCGAATCCGAACCCGCAACTTTGGGCTTTGGACAGGTTTGAGCCAGTTTCTGGTTTAGACGGGCGGATCGGTTTTTACGGGTTTTTCTCGTTAAAAAAATGAAATTATAATATTTGACGTGAGTTTTACTATTATATACGAGTGTTGTTTCCATATAATATTATCTAAAAATAATCAAATTATTAATTAGTGGACGAAACCAAGAAATAACCCCTCACATGCGAAATTATAAAAGATCTCCTTTAAGACCAAACAATTCTATCGAATGCAGTATGACCGTATGTATGATAGCATCTACTATTTGAGAAATATCAATGAACCCAATACTTGCAATTGCTCAGGATATCCTCTGTTAGCTTCTAAGCCTATTTCTTAGTTGAAGATCTCTTTTACTAACTGGAATAAAAGAATTAGTAGATCTTTATTTTGGGCTGAGGCTATGAACTTATAATCATGGAAATGGTCATCTTGTTTTTTTATGTTCTATGACTTGTATGTAATTATTGAGAGCCAGGATATCATACATAGTATGAATATTCCACCAAAAAATTTGATTTTAGTTCAAAATGATGCACAAAATTTATATTTGACAAAAGCTTTATAAATTAGATAGGATAGATTTATAGATTACATAAAAAATTGCATTGACTAGCCATCATACACTAAGTTACAACATGTACATTATAGTATTTAGATTAAATGTTTATGTATTGTATCAAGTGGCATCCGGTATATGAAATGGTTTTGACTTGGGACATGTTTAGGATTCGGAAATACAGAATTAATACTATACTATACCTAACCCGAAATTTTTTTAATCTAATTTTCAATCCGTACAAATGATATCGGACGGATATAGGATGTCTAAAAAAATCTAAAAAAATGAATCGGGTTCTCAGCAAACCCAACCCTACTTTCATCCGGAGGAGACCTGCCCATAACACCTCAATAAACAGACGTAGTTCAAAAAGATTTTGATGACAAGACAAGCTACATTAATTTAACATACCTTCGCCAGCAATTTGCCTATCATATGTCTTCAAACATTCATTCATCCATCCCTCCACGTGTCCGTCACGCGAGCAGAACACGTGAGCTGCCGTGCCCCCGCCGCGTGCCTCACCGTGCCGAAGCACGTGCGGTGAAACATCATGGAAACCAGCGACATGCAATCGCCGCCCGCCACGTGTGGCCCGCCAACAAAACGACGAGCACGTGGTCGGCTGACACAATCACGTGAAGGACGTGGGCCCCACGAAGGGATATAAATGGAAGCATGAAAATAATTTTAAAATACCATAAGAGTTGAGAAAATAATAATAACTGAGAAAAAATAAATTCAAGTCTTCCACGACAAGTAAAGCTCCCTCCATCTTTCTCTTTTGCAGTCTTGACTTTAAATTCCAGCAAAGAAAGAAAAAAAAGGGGAACAAAATTCAAAAATGGAAAAGATGAAGAGATCATGGCTCCCAATTTGGTAACATAATTAAACGTTAGCTATAATAAATTGGTGGACTTTTTCATCCCCGTACTCAATGAGAGTGCCCTTCGGTGGTCAATAGGGACAAGCTAGTTAATGAGCTTGAGCGAAAAGAGGATACAATATTTATAAATTTTTTACAAGATACTCCTTTTGTACCTTTTCCCTCTATATAATTGTTCGATTTATGTAGAGAGGTAAATGGATATTGATAATTCAAGCTAAGTCTGTAATATGTATATGTATCCGATTTTTAATTTTCAAATGCGAAGAGTAATTTTCATTTGCGACACCTAACTTTATTTGTTCCGCATCTGCATCCGATGTCTAAGTATTAATGTTTATTTTGTCAGGTATATTTTTTCCTAATGTTCGTTTCATGGTCGTGTGGTTATATGATGTTTATCAAATACGAATATTAATTCCCATTGTTCCAAAAGTTATCAATATTTGTTTGTGAATCCAGCAGCTATATATATATATATTCCAGACCTACTTTGTACAAGTATGCCCATCCAAGTTTGAAATAGCGGCATACAGGTCCATATATGTCTTGATATACTGAACGATATGATCGATGTACCAATAGCTTGGCAATAGTACAAAAATATGATTAAAAATATGCTTTAATCATATTAAATGTGTTAGTTGTATTTATGCCCTAGAGCTCATTATTATACATATGATGTATATTATAATGGATACTTGGACATATATAGGGAGGACTTTCTTACTCGACATAATAGTATGCTATCTGGTTACTCTTTATTTTAACATGTACGCTTATTGTCTCTCTGTTACATATTGATAAAGCCCTTACGATGAGTACTTGACTGCCAGAATTATGATGCAGATCATACTAGTGGGGCCAGGGTAGTCTGTAAGTACAACTTTCAATTGTTCCTAGTCGTGGGAGTGTCGAGACGGGGCATCGATATTCCAGCGTAAACTAGCGTATACGTTTCTTGACCCATATGCTGGGCGATGGATAATCCCACAACAATTGGTGTTTGACATCAAAGATTGTATACGGGTGCTCAGTGGAGACTGGGTACACTGATGTCACGACCCAGAAAAGACACGTGACTGGCACTTGAATCATGTGAAGTCTATAAGACCCCACCTAATTCAAGTAAGCCAAAATCCCAGAAATCTAAACCTTTGAGAGAAAATAGTGGAGGTGAAGTTTTGAAATAACGGTATAATGAAAACAAGTTCTTTCTTTAAATACATAAGTAATAATATATGAAAACACAGTCTTTGTATCTAACTTGAAAATATTTTCGTTATTGAAAATTTGGGCACCGCCACCTTTGTATATTTTAACCCGAAAACGGTACAAGCAATATAATAAAAGGCATCTCCAAGCGGGAGCTAGCTCTTCGCCAAAAGGCGGAAACAACCACGCAGATAATAAGTATACAATGCCGAAGGACGAGAATCAAAACACAGCAAGAAAACTAAACATCATCAAGAAAAGCCAAAAAACAATAAATACATAAGCGCGACTCTAGGGCCGAAAGAATAAACAACTGTGGGTTTCTAAGCCTACTAAATATACAAGTCTGGTTGATGGAGCCTTTAACTAGATACAACAAAAATAATATACAAACATATACTGGTGGTCACGAAGCAAATATATCCCACCTATCCAGCAATCACCCGAAAGAAGTGAAGTACCAGCAAGCCGCTATGGAACCTGTACAGCCAAACCTATAAGAAACTGTGGCACAACGGGGGTGAGTTGCCAATTCGTGAGTAAAAGATATCACCGAGCAGAAATTGAATGTATGACTGTCTTCTAGGTCATACAGTAATATAATAATAAGAGTAATAGTAGAACATAAGTGTGATATCAAAAAACTCATGTCCGTGCCATGAGTAATAACATATCATGTGTATCATGTATGAATGCATCATCCAACGTGTGTCCGGCAACGACACATAAAATCTCGATAAAACCTGAGTGTCCATCACCGACACTCGAGACATCATGAAAGTTGTTCAGTCGAAAATATTGCAATTTTTAACATAACAATTTCCTCACTTTTCTAATCATCTAAGGATGTTTGTTATAATTATAACATGTATTACAAGTTCGTCTGGAAAATATCAAATATCATGTGTTATACATTATAATCAATATTCTGAAAGGAAATTGTGTGTTTATTCTTTCAAGCATGATATTGTATATCTCAACAATCTTCAGTGAGATTTTGTGCAAAAAATTGTTTCAGGACAGATATCGGAATCGCAAATTCGCCGACAAAATACAGGAAATCAAAAAGTTAAATCTGATAGAGATTCAGAAGGGATAAAAGAATTCAAGATATCACATGAACACCAATTGGCCAACATCAAACTACACAAGAGAAATGAAGCAACAAGCTCACCAAACGGCCGTGGATCCGCGGCTGAGTTGGGCCGATCCGCCGCGGATCCGCGACCGAGTTATGGCATCAGTTGACAAGAATTCTCCAGAAGCTTCATTGCAACTACTTGGCTTGTTGAAGACGCTCCATTGTAAAAACTTTGTTCTGGAAACTTCCCTACAACAGCCTAGATTCTTGAGTAAGTTTGATAACAACCTTATTCTAGAAGTTTTCATATAACTACCTAGCTTCTTGTGGAAGATTGACCTAGCTTCTAGTGGATGATCGGTGAAGGGCTATAAAAAGGAATCTAAGCCTACATTAATGAGGTTGTTGATGGTAGTTGATTTCTAGTATACAATCCAAAACCAAATCCAATTCAATTCCAAATCAAGATAAAATTCAAGAATCTTTGAGAACAACATCGAGCGACGACATTCAAGATCCTTTACGCAAAGCCGATCATCATGAAGAGCACGAGATCCTCGACATGTCCAAGTCTTACGGAGATGGTGCAAAGCGAAATTCGACAGAATAGTTACCTCTTCAAGGGAGCGATCAAGAGCAATTCTTGTAATCTCGGATTGAAAGAATGTGTAATTAGAAGTTGATTAATAAAGGTGATCATTTGTTAATTCTCGTTTTCTTTAAATTCTTGCATTATGAAATATCTAATTCTTGATTCTTTTATTTTCATGATGCGTGAGTAAATCTCCGCTTGCTAAGGATTCGAAGGAATTCGGTAGATCAAATGGTGATGAAATCCTATACGCATTTTAAGTCTTATGAGAATTATGAACTTTAGGAAAGAGAATCGTCAACGACCAAATTTGGAACGAGATCACCGTTCTTGATAATTTCGTTGCAATTTGGGAATAAATGATTGATGATTCTCTTTGCTAAAGGCTAGATTTGAATAGTGATCAATGAAAAGACAAGTGATAGTGAAGGAAAAACCCTAGTTTCTTCAAAATATCCCTAATCTTCATTCATCGCCATCGTTCTAGCTATAATTCATCAATAGATAAGATGAGTCATTTTTAGTATTCATCATTGCTACTAATTCCTATCGAATCCTACAAGCTATTCTTCTTTTTCTTGATAACTAAAATTGATTTTGGACACTTTCATGATTACTAAACCTTAAACTCTTTTCTTAATTTTTCTTGAAAATACTTCATCCAATAATTCTTGATTCATTTTCTTGAATTTTCTTTACTATTTTTTTCGGCTCAACTAAAGCAAGAACGAATTAAACATGAATCTCAGTAGATGACCCGTACTCATTAATGAACTATATCGACACCGTTATTGATCGCGGTTATAAATTCTTTGATTATGATAATACTTTTCATATGGATCATAGAAAATCGATCAATCAAAACTCGTGTCCAATATCGACACGTAAATCCTCATATCTCAGACGCCGCATTCTAAGATCGGTCCTTATATCCATCTCTCTCATAACTCCGAACGGAATCCTCTAGATATCCGTCGAGTTTCCATACAATCACCGGTTGGTAGTGCTTCCCTGCCAGGCTCATCGTCTACAACTCGAGCTTATTGCCCCGGGGTACCTTACCGGGTCCACCATGTACCCGTAGATGGTTCATCCTACTCCTCAAATCAGGTCTCGAAAACCAAGCTCAGAACCGAGAAAACATCATGGTGGACACGAAATACCATATAAAGGAAAACCACATCATTCTCTTTTAAAATAATCATAAGTTTATAAAATTTCACATGCGGTTTCCAAAAATCCAGAAATCTCAGGAAAGATCCGAAATCTTAAAATCATGAATCAATGAACAGTGAATATCGGCGTAAAGCCACATAATAGTACATAAACGAATGAATATATGAATGCATTATGTGTTTAAGTAAGGAATGCATTGTCTAGGCTAGCATATGAGACCAAGCATACTAATAATATGTATTAAACTACCAATTAGCAGGTTATACCAATGAATTAACATTTTCTAAGGTGTACGTGACACGGAAATTACCGATGATGATGTGTGTGAGCCGGCAAGCAAGTGTACGTGCAACATACGCATCATCGGTAATGGTGCCGGTGTCCTAGCAGTCGAATTCATAGTAGTTAAAAATAACACATGCATAAATATGAAATGCAATGAGAGCAACATGAATATGACGGAAAATGAATAGTAAACGCAACATTATAGAATATACAAAATTGTATACGAGTCATACAATTTTTTTGTGTGTTTTGAAATAGCACGAATCGTGGTTTTTAGAAAAGTAGGGACTATGGTGTTTTGAGAAAATATATATCTTTTGAAAATCCATTGCATCCCTCGTTTATTCTTTGAAAAATCCTACGATTAGTCGGTTTTGAAAAATCGGTATGACTCGCATCCAAGTTAACCTAAGTCTACGCACTAAAGACTAAACTAAGAACCTAATCGAAGGTAATAAGAAATCTATAACATCCCGAGCCGATATATCTAATGGTCGGTGATCCAGCCTCATATCACCACGTAAGGTAATAATACATCGTACGACATCCTCGAGTCAAGGGTACGAGTCAACTATCATAATAAATCATCATTAGCACGGTATCAATCTTCGTATTATATCAATATCATAAATCAGGGGTACGGATCTAAGATCAGGTACAATCTATTATATCATCAAAACACATATTATCACATGCTTGTGTAAATATCGCCCAACGATCCTTTATAATATCATATCATATACCATATAACGACTCAACCACATACCAACATCTCACGGCATCATCCCCGATCATATCGACTCATCTCCACATATCACATACTATCCTCATCACCCGTGTATATACACAAACACACATACACACATACACACACACACACACATATACACACAAAGATCAAGTGCATGTGCGCGCGCGCGCGTGTGACTACGTAACCTACGATTCGGCACCAAAGTAATCATCCTATGGATAGGTCTTCCTAGATTAACCTAATATAACCTAAGGTATTCTGAAATACCCTACTTGCTAAGTATCCAATATCGCATCCAAACTCATAATAATATAGCAGTAACCCTATTCTACATTTGCGAGGGTGCATACGCCATCCACCCGACTTTCCCCCATAGATATACATCTACTCACCTTGATCCTCTCTTGCCGAAGTCGATGGCGCTTGTTTTCCCTTGTCATCCTGAAATCCACGCGAAGTACCTACATATCACAAAATATATCGTATCGCATCAAAATCCGATTCAAAAACCGACACGACACATAAAGTGCTCATAGGTTAGAACCTATAACTTACGAATGCAAAAACAATAATAAAACACTCGTCGTTGACGTACAAACGTCCAACGGCCAAATCCACAACCAAATGCCAAAATCTATGTTTTAGAAATCGGAAAACCATTACTATTAGTAACTCAAACGCTCCCAGATTTTGCCTCAGGTAATTTGGGACAAAAAGAACAATATAGTAGTTAAGTTATGAGGAGTGTGAGCTACAGGACAAAACCCAACATCAACAACCAATAGTGCTTCAGTAATCGTCCCCGCCGGCCCCACTTTTGAATTTTGGGCTCGTCTTCTCGTGGTGGTCTCCTATTGGTCTAACTAGGTTAATGTATATGTTTAATTTTTTTATAAAGGTCCCGGGTTGCTCCAGATTCCCTGCAGACCTCACAATTTTTTTTACAAAACCGATATCGAAAATATTTTCAGTTGTGCATGGTTTCAAGTCTCAGTTTTGTTCCAGGTTTTAACACTAGAGGGGTTGTCGTCACTAATTACACCATCATAACTCATAGAATCCCCTAAATCTCAACTTGGAATTTTCAAAGCTCACTAATTCTCACTTAACCAGTTCTAAACTAAAATAGAAGCTAAAGAAACTCAATTACTTAACCAATGGTGTAGAAAATAAATTATTTGGCAACTCAAGAATATTCTTGAGTTGCTCAAAGTCTTCAAAGTAGCAACTTGATCACACCATGGTCCTTATAGTGAGCTTGTGCACATTTTTTGTGAATGAGGTATGAGTTTTTGTTTTGGTTTTGGGGGTGGCTTAAGGTGGTAGAAGGAGGTGGAAGGGAGATGAGAAGGAGATGAAGAAGATGAAGAAGAAGTGAAGTGAGAATGGGTGATGAGCCATGGTCAATACCCCCTCTCTCTCTCACCCTCTCTCTCTTTTCCCATACCAAGCCTATACCTCCCATGTCCCATTTAAAAATTTCCTTTTTCTTTTATCTTTGTATTTAAAACCAAAACATAAATAAAGGAAAATAGGAATTTTGGCCATAGTTCAACAAAAGAAAAATATAATAAGTCCCATGCAACATGTTATATTGCATGTCACATGCACATAACACACTTAATGAAAAATTAGGAAATACTAATCGAGTTTAGTAAATAACCCATTTACAAATAATTGTATAATAATTATTAATAATTATTAATTTAATTATTTAAATTCCTAAAAATAATATTTTATTTTCTGAAATGTTACATTCTTCCCCGCTTAAATAAATTCGGTCCCCGAATAAAAATTTAAACCCCCAATTATTTAGAACATTTCAGCAAACTATCAAGTCTTCGGGGCTCCGAAATCATGAATACATCAAATATATTATAGCGCAACACTTGCGCATGAAAACGAGTGTAAAATTCAAAATCAAAACTCCGTCAAGCGTCACGCAATCTCGGAGTTATGACGAAAATACAAATGTCCAAAACCAATACAAAATCAAACATGACGTAATCAAAACTATAACATGTATATAGTGTTAGGTCCACGTTACCTCTCCCGGTACTTTCGGGGTTGCGGAAACGGTAAAACAAATTTTTTTCAGGACTTGGCAACATGGACCGTAAAAGCCGGATCTTTGCTAAACAATACACTAGCATCCTAACTAGAGATTTATCTACTCGGTTAGGGGTTATACCTCAACTTGAAATCCTTCTCTTCTTCTTGTTCTTCTCCTTGCTTGCTCCAAGGGTTGATCCGGACTTTGGTCACTCAACTTGAACTCCTTCTCTTCTTGTTGTTCTTCTCCTTGCTTGCTCCGAAGGTTGATCCGGACTTTGGTCACCTCCGCGGCCTCCTTGAGTCAAAGACGATCCACCTGAGAGATGTGCACCGAGCTCCACCTCGAGCCGAGGTAACTAGGGCAAAGAGATTGCTAATCTAGAAGCCCTAGGTTGTGTAGAAGTGATGAAGGGATGGTTTTGTCTGTTAGTTATATGTATGCCCTAGAGGCCATTACTGTACATAGGATGTATATTGTAGTGGATGCTGGGACATATATAGGGAGGACTTTCTTGCTCTACATGATAGTATGCTATCTGGTTACACTTCACCTTAACGTGTATACTGTTTGTCTCTCTGTTACATGTTGGTAAAGCCCTTAGGATGTGTACTTGACTACCTGGACTATGATGCGGATCATACTAGTGGGGACATGGTAGTCTATAAGTACATCCTTCAAGGTCCCTAGTCGTGGGTGTATCAAGACGGGGCATCGATATACCAGAGTAGACTAGCGTATACCTTCTCGACCCATACAGATGGGCGATGGATGATCCCATATCCATTGGTGTTTGACATCGGAGATGATATACGGGTGCTCAGTAGAGACTGGGTACACTGGACGGACTCGCCGAGAACTCCCAGATGGTATTATACCTCACGTCAGATGGCAGTTCTCTGGTGACACTGGTACAGGTTGGTCTGTAGACCCGAGATCGTCATAGAGTCTTGTATGATTCCCACTGTGCTTTGATTTCCACCTTACCACGTCCAAGAGGGCGTGCAAAACGGTGGCTTTTGGGTACAGTCCCGAATCACATGGAGGCAATGAGCGATAGGAGGGGATTCGTCTCTCTCGGTATAGGGAGTTGATGTTGCACTGTGTTCGATTGGCTATAACCGGAAATCCCTGGTCAGGGTTGCTGAGATTTACTGGTAAGTGTTACCAGTAGTTTCTCGAATTGTTATAGACCTCATATCGACACGACTTATCGAGCTATTGGGGTCTGACGTTTACCACCCCTAGGCAAGATATGCGACATATCAGACGACGAGACCGGACTGTACTTTAGTGTTACTGGTTGGATTCACTGGAGTGTGAGCGGGCTTGCTCGTCGATCTTCTGATCGCTCAATACCCGGGTGGCCGTTACGTTTAGCAGACCGCTTGCGGCTTGTGGGTGTTTGATATGATCATCACCTGCTGCCGGCGTATTGACGAGTCTTTAGAGTCCTACACAGAGGTTTCCTGGCTCAAGCGAAACGAAATAGGAGCGCATATGAGATATGTGCGGGACCGAGAATGATTCGAGTATGTGATACCGTATTCCATTCTCGCAATGAATGTATCGAAAGGTTGTATGCGATATAATCTAGTTATCGAATCAAGGGTTGGTTCGGTAAGCCGATACATAGGATACTAGTCGGTTATATGCGATATGACCGGATCATTAAATCAAGTGTTGATTTAATGATTTAATGCATAATTATATATTTGATATATTAGTTTGCATTAACTAATATCGGTTCACTTTAAATGGATTTTCTCACTCGGGTGTGCACATTGTATATGTGATATATTTTTTGTTCACTTGATTGTATCATGTTTGATGATATATGATTGCTAGGGTTTTGTGTAAAGAATTAATCCATGGTTAAATAAATGGTTAGGGTTTTTATTTGTTTATCCATTACTTATTTATTCATTCATTTATCTTTTAATTTGGATTAAAAGAAAAAGTGAAAAGAAAATAAAAAGGTTGCATTCTTACATGAAGCTTCTTGAAGCTTCATACAACTTTGACTCATGTAACCTTTGTGTCTTCTTCTTCAAACCCTAACCATTCATCTAACTTGAGTTAACTCTCTACATCTAACCATGGTTCAAGTTATGATAAGAATAATTCTTTTTCAATTATTCTAATGAACTTATCATAATAATATTCCTTCTTCTTCTTCTTCTTCTACACATGAAGAAGCTTGACTTCATCAATGGTGGATTGATGAAATGAGTGAGAAATCCAATTTTAAAGTCTACCCACTTCCTATTTCTTCATCCTCTACCTCTTGCCAAGTAGTAGAGTGTGTTCTCTTCACAAGTTTCTTGACTTGGTGAAGTTGGAGCTTGATCTTATGATGCCTCGACGTAGATCATCTTCGGCATCGTCGTCGATGACCTAGCCCGTCCATTCTCCGATGAAGCCGATGCTAGAGCCCGGGGTTCGACTTGGACAGCGAGGAGACTTCATTGCGGAGCTATGGAGGTGGAGGACCGGATCTACAAAGGTTGTATATCCGTTCTTTTAGTTTAGTTGTAAACTAGTTTCATTTTATCGCCTAAACTTCTAGCCAACGATCTAGTCTAGGGTTTCTCGGCACCGTATTTTTGAAATTGGCATGGTTGATGCCTTGTGAGACCTCTTGAGAGTGCCTAGGAATCCTACAGTGGTATCAGAGCCAAGCTAGAGCCTTAGGCGAAGTCTAGACGGAGTTTGAAGTCCGAACGAACCGAAACCCCAAAATTTCCATGCTCTCTGGACATTTTCTAAAATCGTGGTTTTTTTCACATTAAAAATATGCAGAAAATCCAGCAGGCATTTTTAAGAGTTACTGTGAAATTCGATGAACCAATTCGATCAAACCGCCGCGGTTCCGCGGCACGAGCATGGCTCGTGCGGCGGTTCCGCGGCGGAATTGTCTCTTTGCCCAATTTTCTTTGCACAGTAACTCCTATTTTGTAATTCTGGTTTTCCTGGGAATTTTTAATCTGAACTCAGGAGTTGAGTTTTCTGGGTTGTTTTGGGGATTCGGTGCTTCGATCGGTGTATCAGATTTTGTCTATGTGGCTTTCCGGATAAATTTTTGAATATGTTAAAAAGTTCGACCGGATATAAATACCCAATTTTTCCCCTGCCGGGAAATTTCCAAGTGTTGGATTTTTCCGTAGTTTAAAGACGTTCTAAGTAGTACAAGTAACTCGATGGACCCTCTAGAAGACAACAAACCTTAACTCGATTATGTGACCGTCCTGAACTGCCCTTTGAACCTTAGGGTTTGGGGCAGTACGGCGTGCCACATGTGAGGCGTTGGCTTGACCCTTCTACGGCTGGACCGTTGGTACTGAGGCACGAACTGAATGTTTTTAGACTTGTTTCATGTGTTGATCTGTATCGGGAAAACTTGGGTGTTCGAATGTTCAATCGAAAAGTTTAACATTTTCTGTTTATCCGGAATGTGATACAACAATTGGAATTCACAATAGTTATGAGATAACTGAATGAATGTTATAAACATAGCAGTTTAGTCTCACTTAATCGGTTGCCACGGAATTTTGATGTGATCAAAAGTCCGTCGCAATCACGTAGCGTACGCGGATACTCGCCGGGTAAACTTAATAGACAGCTACACCCCATAGCCCCGACCAAGTGACTGTAGGAGAACTCCGTCGCCGAAAGCATCCGTTCGGGTGCTCGCGGTAGCGGTGTTCCGCCTTAGCACACTTCGTCGACGGTATCGGGGGTGCGACTGTCTACTGAAGTTTGCGACGAGCATTCGATCAGGATGTCGGGAATCTTGTTGAATTGCCCGACTTGATATTGAAAAGAGTTTTCGATAATGAGATTAAAATGCGGGGTTTATAATTGTTAGGCATGCGATGTCTAAGAAATTCATTTGATTAGGCATGCGATGTCTAAAGAGATTGCAGATTCCAACTGTTGTAGTTTTACACTTTCTTTTCTGTGACCGTAAGTGTAATATGTGATATCGCCGGTTTTGTTGCTATATGTCAACGACAATTAGGATGCGCATATTTACTTACGTTGATGACATGTGATGTTATGTGTTGCTGGATATGTTATATTGGATCGTCGTGTTTGAATAGCCGGGTTTTTTTTATGTGAGATGAGTGTTTTTCATTTTCATTCATGTAAAAACTTGTATGTAATATTCTTTTATTTGGGGCACTTCCAGGTTGCGGAAGATGTCACCGTTTGTATATTATTTACTTTTCCGCACTAGGATAAACCCAAGGAGGAGGGCACAAGTAACCGGGTTCTGGAGTCCAGTGGGAGACCAATTCGAGGTGTCGAGTCCGGGTCTCCTAACTCTAGAATTGGTAGGGTTGCTTGCCGCTCTCGTAGGGGTCTAGGGGTGTGGGTTTGGCTATTCATCGCGACCGTGGAATCCGTGTTTTATATTGGCTCGTATTGAAAACACGGACGTCCTAGTATATCCTATATTTTATATGTTTCTTCTGCTGCGATATCTGTGTTGTGATCATTTGATATGTTCTGTGATAGATACAGTATATAGTATATATGATATATTATATAGGCATTGCTTATGTTTTACACCCGCGCTAGCCCTGCCCCGCTCTGCCGTTAGTTACCTAACCTAACGGTGCACGAGGGGACATCGAGGCGAATGCGGATGGTATAAGTGTACGTTGTATTTATCTGTGATGTTTAGGTACTTAAATGATGGGACTTCATTAATGTGATTAATGAAATAAAAGAAACCTAAGATGTTGTGGAATCGAATTTCTAAATAAAACAGGTAGCTACAGTTCTTGCTTTGTACAGCGGTATATGTGATATGTCCTGCACCTTATTCGATGAGGAAAGGACCGAGATCCCTTCACCGGGAGTGACTCCTTTAGCAATAACTGGCAGATGCTACACACTCGGTTTGTCTTTTGATAGCTTTTAAGAGTTCTGCTTTGCACAGTGATATATATGATATATCCCGCACCTTATTCGATGAGGAAAGGACCGACGATCCCTTCATCGGGAGTGACTCCTTTAGCAAAACTAGAAAAGCCTAAAAAACACTCCATTTTAAAATCATTTGATTCTACAACGATATCAAGTTCATTACGCAATAGGTTTTCAAAAAAACCTGTCGTAGCCCTCCGTCATTTCAGATAAATCCTGTTTAGTATTCGTGCTGCGTTTGTTGACCTTATCAAGGCGCAGTGTGCGGTAGCTAACCAGTATTTATCTGCTTATGCATATGATGCAGATTGGGTTAGGGTAGTCGTGCGGCCTTGTTGACCTTGTGTCGCGACCCGAGAATTCGACTCGTGACCGGCACTTAACCACGCAACGTCTACAGGCGTAACGCGGCTAAGTAAGCCGAACCCAGAAATCAAAACCAATAAATATAGAGTGATTTTAAAACAGTTTGTAAAAACAATCGTACATGTCTGAAAAACTTCCATTTTATTTAGTAGAATTCCTTTTTAAGTTCAAAAGTTATAAGTTTTATAATTTTGGTAACATTTCCTTTTTAAAACATTAGCCCCGCGAGTCGGGTAAAAGCAAGGTGTAACCGAAATAACAAGTGACATGAATAAAGCATCACAATATGATATACGACGCCGTAGCGAAGAGTACCCAGTAAAGCAAGCACAAAATCATAAAAGATGAGACTGCATAAAGTAAAGTCGGCTCACATGCGAGCTCGACACCAGAATATAAAATCATACATATCGTCCTCTCAACTGTCTCTAAGTCAATACAGAAAGGTAGATGGAGAATACTAGATACATCAATATACAACTGAAATGATAACAGATACCGTACAAAACCCACCTAAACAGCAAAAAGGCTAACTCGCCTCAGAAAGGGTATCTGTGCCAAAAGATGCGGTAAACAGCCAGCCGTGACTACTCCCAAGGGCAACCTGCAAACACTGTGGCACAACGGGGGTGAGTTGCCAACTCGTGAATAGAGATAACATATAAAGGTGATCGCGAGCATGCATATATAGCGTGGCTTTACTAATTCCAGCAGATGATATCAATGCATGTCAAATAGAGGATGCAATAGTAATGCAAATACTCTAACAGGTAAATGCTACAGGATGAGATATATAGTAGTCAATACTGAGTATGGGATAAATAACATCTACATGGACTATGTCAACATGGAAAACCATAATCGGTGCCTCAGGCTGCACTCAAATCCAAAATACACTCAGGCGCCGGCACACCCATCGGCCCTCAAATCCTGTACATCTCTGAGAAATCACGAGTGCCCAACATCGGCACCCAAAATATCATAAAATACTCGTGTCCAGCATCGACACGCAAATCCTCGTATATCGGGCTCCGTCAGTCCGGATCGGCCCACGGGGTCCGTCTGCGGTGTCGGCCCTCGGCCCCGGCAGTACGGATCATCCCGCATCCATCTCTCGACTCTGGTCAGTATCCTCCGGACAACTGCCAGGTCCAACCAATCACCGGTAGGTACTCGCCCGCCTCCAGGCTCAATCGGCGAACCCATCGATCATCTCGCCGAGGGGAACCATACCGGGCCCACCACGAACCCGCAAACGGAACATCCACTCCTCGAATCGGGTTTCAAGCACACGTCTCAGCACCGAGAAAACGCGTGGTGGACGCACCAAAATATCATATCACGAGGTACCGGGTTTTTCAAAATAGCACATCTTTCCTTAAATAATTCCACGGTCCTCAAAACCAGAAATCACATGAAAATCCATCACTAATAAATAAATCCAATGCGAGGTACAATGTAATCAATCCATGGCAGGTGTATAAGGGAAAGCCGCTTGTTTTTTAAAATAGTTTCCGTTTTTAAAGATGTCATGCGGCTCCCAATTTCCAGGAAATAATAATCAATCACATGTAAGATGAACTACAGCTATAATACAACAGTATAGTCATGGCAGTTCTACAGTGAGTGTGGCATGGCAATTACTAACGGTGTGTGTGTAGCATTCAAAATAGTGCCCGTGCAACATAAACCGTTAGTAATAGTGCGGTGTTCTATCAGTTCTAAGCAATATATATATATGGCAGGGAATGCAATATGCGATGGCAATCCATGGTATGGTATATACAGTATATAACAATAAGTTCCTATCAGCCCTGACGCATAACGCCATGCGGGCGATATCCCCGTAGATGTGAAATCTACTCACCGTGTCTCGCGCTAAGTGTATCCAACCACTTGCTTGCCCTTCTTCGCAGCGTCCGTCTCACTGGCCTGCGAACTTAGAATCACATAACATATATCACACATAAGCTCATATCACAAAAACGCGACATTACGGTCCAACTAGACACTCGTGTCGCAAACCAATCGCGCGTGTGCGCGATACGCTAAAACGTGTAATCACGCGCCATGAAACTACCCCGACGCGCTGCGATACGCAGAAACCCAAACCTACTCACGTATCACGCGTGTCTCGAAGGTTTAGAAAAACGGCAAAATAGGTATTTGGTCCCAGATTTTTCTACAGAACTAAACTTACAAAAATATATATACCATAGGACCCTACACACTAGAAGACACCTACAGGACCCAAAAATCCCTAAAACCCCACCCATCTGGCCGCAATTTGAGGCCAGAAAGAGAATTCCGGCGGCCCACTGTAGCATTTAGGGGTTCGGGTTTCATCTGGGGTATCAGCACAATTCCACAATACTACAGTCTTCTCAATTTCAATCAGATCTCATCGGGTCAAAAGCAGGTCCAGAAAAGCTCAAATTGCACAAATACGACATTTTGCATCGAATAGTGAAACTGGTGGTATTTTAGCGTAATTGGGGTTGAACTAGGTTACTATGGCCTCAACAACTCATTAATGACCTACTGAAACCAATTCCCACCTTATTAGCACAAAGTTCCCACTAAACACCCCATATCGCACTAAAACGCACTAAAATCCAATAACCGATGCAAAACTACACTAACTAAGCTAACTAGGGAATAAGTTTAGGAAATATAACTCTTACTTAACCCTAGGAAGTTGCAGGAAGATGAAGAAGGGAAGAGAAGAGGCTGCAGTTGCTGTTGTGAAGCTTGGTGCTGCTGCTGCTACTTCTCTCTGCTGCTGCTGTTGCTTCCAGCTCCTGCTGCTGCTGCTGAAAGCTTGCTGCTGCTGCTGCTTGTTCTGGAGAGGAGGGGTTCTGCTGAGGTAAGTGTGAGTGTGTGGGTGTGTGAGGTTGAGAGAAAGAAACAAAGAATGAGAGGGAAAAATCATCACTCCAAATGTCAACCCCTCACTCTCTCTCTCCTCATTAATGGCAAGCATGGGCTAAGCCATGATGCCCCCCCCTCTCTCTCTCAAGTCAACACTCACAAACAAATTCAAACTAAAGTTACTTTTAACTAACTAATTAAACTCACTTAAAACCCAAAAGACTTAATCCTATAATTAACCCACCATGGTTAATAATTATGGTATTAACTTAATTTAAAAACCCTAGTTTACATGCACATGTGTGTGCAAGCCTAGGAAAATTTTGGAAAAATATTTATTAAATTGGGAAAAATATTTAAAACACAATTTGGTAAACTTTTTGTTAAAAACCATTATTTAAATATATTTATTCACTAACCCTTATCCTAAGGAGTTACAATCTCTCCCCCTTAAAGAAATTCGTCCCCGAATTTCAAAAATCTAACTACACGTACCTTGAAAAAGATGGGGATACGTCTTCATCATCTCGCTTTCGGTCTCCCAAGTGACCTCCTCACGGTTCTGGCCACGCCAAAGCACCTTAACTGATGGAATGTCCTTCGATCTCAGTTTCTTCACTTGTCGATCCAAGATCATCACCGGCTGCTCTGCATAGGAAAGGTCACGCTCAAGCTGGATCGTCGGATGCTGAATCGCATGCGAAGGATCATGAAGATATCTGCGGAGCATCTAGACATGAAACACGGGGTGCACATCTGGAAAGCTGGGCGGAAGGGCTAAACGGTAGGCTACTGCACCAACACGCTCGAGGATCTCGAAGGGGCCCACATACCTGGGACTGAGCTTCCCCTTCTTCCCAAACCTCATCACACCTTTCATTGGGGAGACCCTCAAGAAAACATGATCACCAACAGAAAACTCAAGTCTGCGTCGCCGACGGTCCGCATAAGACCTCTGCCTACTCTGGGCTGCTCTCATCCTATCGCGAATCAACTGGATCTTCGCTGTCGTCTCCTCAACGATCTGTGGTCCTAAGATACTGCTCTCACTGAGCTCTGTCCAATAAGTGGGCGACCTGCATCTCCTCCCATAGAGAGCCTCAAATGGTGCCATCTGAATGGTCTCCTGGTAGCTGTTATTGTAGGAGAACTCTTCTAAGGGCAAATGATGATCCCAGCTACCTCCGAAATCTAATACACAAGCTCTGAGCATGTCCTCGAGAGTCTGGATGGTCCGCTCTGACTGTCCGTCGGTCTGCGGATGAAAAGCCGTGCTGAAACTCAAGCGAGTACCCAAAGCCTCTTGAAGCCTCTGCCATAGTCTACTAGTAAACTGGGTGCCTCTGTCGGACACAATGCACGTCGGGACTCCGTGTAGTCGCACTATCTCGTCAATGTAGATCTGGGCATACTGTGTAAATCCGAAAGTCGTCTTCACCGGTAGGAAGTGAGCCGCTTTCGTCAAACGATCTACGATCACCCAGATGGAGTCATACCCCCGACTAGTCCTGGGTAGACCCACAACGAAATCCATCGAAATCTGTTCCCATTTCCACTCCGGGATGGGTAGCGGCTGTAGCTCTCCCGCGGGCCTCTGATGCTCAGCCTTGACTTGCTGACAAGTCAGGCATCTCGATACAAAATCTGCAACGTCCCTCTTCATTCCGTCCCACCAATAAACATCTTTCATATCATGGTACATCTTGGTGGAACCGGGATGGACGCTATACACCGATCGATGTGCCTCCTCAAGAATCTCGCGCCTCAGTCCCTCAGCATCTGGTACGCACAGTCTGACTCCAAACCGTAGTATCCCCTGATCATCGATCACGAACTCGGAAAATCTGCCCTGTCCAATCTGTGCCATGATCTCTGAACATCGGTCATCACTGAGCTGTGCCTCACGTATACGATCGATCAACTGTGGGCGTGCACGGACATGCGCTATCTGTCCTCTAATCGGCGTGAACTCGAACTGTACTCGACTGTCGCATAATATCTGCCAGTCTGCCGATGACTGCTCCTGTACTGTGCTCAAACAAGATAGGCTACTCCCGGGCCTCCTGCTCAAAGCATCCGCCACCACATTTGCCTTGCCCGGGTGATATAAGATCTCGCAGTCGTAATCCTTCACTAACTCCATCCATCGACGCTGTCGAAGGTTCAGATCCCGCTGCTGAAATATGTATTTCAGACTCTTGTGATCCGTAAATATCTGGCACGACTCGCCGTATAGGTAATGTCGCCAGATCTTAAGTGCGAAGACCACTGCTGCCATTTCCAAATCATGAGTGGGGTAGTTTTGTTCATGTCTCTTCAATTGTCGCGAAGCATACGCGATCACCCTGTCGTGCTTCATCAAAACGCACCCTAGCCCCACTCGAGAGGCATCACAAAAGACCACAAATCCGCCCGATCCGGAAGGTAAAGATAACACCGGTGCCGTCGTCAGCCGAGTCCGTAACTGCTGAAAACTGTGCTCGCACTCCTCCGTCCAATCGAAGGGAATTCCTTTCCGGGTCAACCCGGTCAACGGTGCAGCAATACGGGAGAAGTCCTGCACAAAACGTCTGTAGTAACCGGCCAACCCCAAAAAGCTGCGAATCTCCGTTACCGATGTGGGTCTGGGCCAACGCTGAACGACCTCGATCTTCCTCGGGTCTACACATATACCGTCTCGTGAAATCACGTGCCCCAAGAAATCTACGCTGTCCAGCCAAAAAGCACACTTGGAGAATTTCGCATAAAGCTGGTGCTCCCTCAAGGTCTGCAATGTAATCCGCAGGTGCTGCTCGTGCTCGTCACTACTCCGGGAATACACCAAGATATCGTCAATGAAGACTATAATGAACAGATCCAAGTAAGGCCGGAAAATACGGTTCATCAAATCTATGAAGGCTGCTGGCGCATTGGTGAGTCTGAACGACATCACCAAAAACTCGTAATGGCCGTAGCGCGTACGGAAGCTGTCCGGGGAATGTCCTCCTGTCGAACCCGCAGCTGATGATAGCCCGATCGTAAATCGATCCTCGAAAAGTACCCTGCCCTCTGAAGCTGGTCGAACAAATCGTCGATACGCGGCAAAGGATACCTGTTCCGCACTGTCACCCTGTTCAGCTGGCGGTAGTCGATATACAGACGCAAACTGCCGTCCTTCTTCTTGACGAACAGGACTGGAGCACCCCAAGGAGAAACACTGGGTCGAATAAGTCCCTTGTCCAGCAAGTCTTGCAACTGACCCTTCAACTCTCGAAGTTTCGCCGGGGCCATCCGATAAGGCGGTATGGAAATAGGCCCCGAGCCAGGAACCAAATCAATACAGAAAGAAATGTCGCGCTCGGGCGGCAACCCTGGAAGCTCGTCAGGGAACACATCAGGAAACTCGCTAACAACCGGAACCTGATTCAATGGAACCTGTGTAGTGCGAGCATCGCAAACATAGGCGAGAAATCCCTGACATCCCTTCCTCAAAAGCTGTCCAGCGCGAAAAGAAGAAATCACACTGTGAGGGGCGGCACTATGGTCCCCCAACACAATAAAAATCGACTCACCGGGGAAACAGAATCTAACTGTCTTCACGCGGCAGTCCACAGAAGCATAGCACGTGGCTAACCAATCCATGCCCAAAAGAACGTCGAAGTCTAACATCTCCAGAAGGATCAAGTCGACAGGCAACTCTCTCTCGCCAATACAGACGATACAGGATCGGAACACGTGCTTAGCCACAAACGAATCTCCCACAGGAGTGGTCACCACAAGCGGCTGATCAAGCAAGACGGACTCTCTACCCAAACTCGGCACAAAGTGTGTGGATACGTACGAGTGTGTGGATCCGGGATCGAACAGTACATGTGCATCAACTGAACATACAGGAAGGATACCTGAAACCACTGCATTGGACGCCTGCGCGTCCAGATGTGTCAAAGCAAAGACCTTCGCCTGTCCACCACCTGTAACTGACTGACCTCTGCCTCGGTCATCTCGTCCCCTCTGAGCAGCTCCTCCACGCCCACGACCTCTCTGTGCATAAGTCTGGCGCGGAGCAACGGTAGGCACAACGGGCAACGCCCTCTGGGGTGGTGAAGGTGGTAAGGTAACATGCGGTGCTGCCGCCTCCCTCCGGTGTGTCTCTGGACAATCTCGAACGAGGTGAAGTAGGCTGCCACATCTGAAGCAACTCCGCGGCGACTGCTTACCTTCCTGGGGATACGAACTAAACATCCGACCTCGTCCCGAATCTCTGCTACTCCTCGTACCGGAACGATACCTGTCGCGGCGTCTGAATGACTGCCTCCGTGCGGAAATACTGGTACGAACTCTCTTCGGCTCTGGAACTACCGAAGTCTCAGCAAGGTGCTCCTCGACCACTAGGGCTGCGTCTACAGCTGCTGCATAGGTCTCATAGTGCTGCGCGCTGATCGCGAGGAACAATGGTGTAAGCAAGCCTCGAACAAATCTCTGGACTCTCAACTCCTCGGTAGCCACTAAATATGGGGCGTAGACTGCTAGCTCTGTAAACAGTACGTCATACTCTGCCACTGTCATCCCTGGCGTCTGGCGCAAGGACTCAAATCTGCGTGCTCAGGCATCCCTAACACTCTGGGGAAGAAACGGGCTAGAAATATGGTCACGAACTCCGTCCAGGTCATAGGAGGAAGACCTGCTGCTCTGCCCTTCTCAACTGAGTCACACCACTTCTGCACAAGACCTTCCAGGCGAAAGCTCACGAACTCAACCCATCTCATATCTGCGCATCTGAGGGAACGGCATATCCTGGCCATCCTGTCGATGAAAGACTGTGGGTCCTCGGCTGTATCGGTGCCTGTGAATACTGGAGGCTTCAGCCTCATGAACTCTGATAGCGATACTGTAATCACCTCCGTGGCTGCAGGGGCAACTGGCTGTGCGGTAGGCACCATCGCGGTCTCTGGAACGGGTGGAGCTACCTCTGGTCGCTGCGCTCGAAGCGTCTCAACTAGCGATCTTATCATCTGGCGCATCTCCTGCATGCTAGATCCCACCGTCTGGCGCATCTCCTGCATACCAGCCCCTAGCGTGGCGATCTGCTCTGTCACGGCAGGAACAGCCTGTCGGGTACAACCGGCGTACTGCCCGGATCAGTCCTCGTCTCGGACGAGTCAACTCGAATCTCGGCCCTCGCGGCCGCTCTCTGTGCCCTCGTAGTCTTAGGCGGCATAATGGCTGAAAGAAAATTTGGATTCGATAAGAACACGGAAATCGAATCGCAAGAATATAAGGAGGGATCAAATCAATAAGTCCTAAGGTCGCGTAGGCGGAGTACCGTGTCGTGAGTATGCCGCGGAACATACGCACGCTACGCTACCCTGCTGCAGCTACCTACTCCATCATACCAGGGTCATCCTACACTCCGAAGGTAAAACCTACGCTTTGATACCAACTTTGTCACGACCCGAGAATTCGACTCGTGACCGGCACTTAACCACGCAACGTCTACAGGCGTAACGCGGCTAAGTAAGCCGAACCCAGAAATCAAAACCAATAAATATAGAGTGATTTTAAAACAGTTTGTAAAAACAATCGTACATGTCTGAAAAACTTCCATTTTATTTAGTAGAATTCCTTTTTAAGTTCAAAAGTTATAAGTTTTATAATTTTGGTAACATTTCCTTTTTAAAACATTAGCCCCGCGAGTCGGGTAAAAGCAAGGTATAACCGAAATAACAAGTGACATGAATAAAGCATCACAATATGATATACGACGCCGTAGCGAAGAGTACCCAGTAAAGCAAGGACAAAATCATAAAAGATGAGACTGCATAAAGTAAAGTCGGCTCACATGCGAGCTCGACACCAGAATATAAAATCATACATATCGTCCTCTCAACTGTCTCTAAGTCAATACAGAAAGGTAGATGGAGAATACTAGATACATCAATATACAACTGAAATGATAACAGATACCGTACAAAACCCACCTAAACAGCAAAAAGGCTAACTCGCCTCAGAAAGGGTATCTGTGCCAAAAGATGCGGTAAACAGCCAGCCGTGACTACTCCCAAGGGCAACCTGCAAATACTGTGGCACAACGGGGGTGAGTTGCCAACTTGTGAATAGAGATAACATATAAAGGTGATCGCGAGCATACACATATAGCGTGGCTCTACTAATGCCAGCAGATGATATCAATGCATGTCAAATAGAGGATGCAATAGTAATGCAAATACTCTAACAGGTAAATGCTACAGGATGAGATATATAGTAGTCAATACTGAGTATGGGATAAATAACATCTACATGGACTATGTCAACATGGAAAACCATAATCGGTGCCTCAGGCTGCACTCAAATCCCAAATACACTCAGGCGCCGGCACACCCATCGGCCCTCAAATCCTGTACATCTCTGAGAAATCACGAGTGCCCAACATCGGCACCCAAAATATCATAAAATACTCGTGTCCAGCATCGACACGTAAATCCTCGTATATCGGGCTCCGTCAGTCCGGATCGGCCCACGGGGTCCGTCTGCGGTGTCGGCCCTCGGCCCCGGCAGTACGGATCATCCCGCATCCATCTCTCGCTCTGGTCAGTATCCTCCGGACAACTACCAGGTCCAACCAATCACCGGTAGGTACTCGCCCGCCTCCAGGCTCAATCGGCGAACCCATCGATCATCTCGCCGACGGGAACCATACCGGGCCCACCACGAACCCGCAAACGGAACATCCACTCCTCGAATCGGGTTTCAAGCACACGTCTCAGCACCGAGAAAACGCGTGGTGAACGCACCAAAATATCATATCACGAGGTACCGGGTTTTTCAAAATAGCACATCTTTCCTTAAATAATTCCAGTCCTCAAAACCAGAAATCACATGAAAATCCATCACTAATAAATAAATCCAATGCGAGGTACAATGTAATCAATCCATGGCAGGTGTATAAGGGAAAGCCGCTTTTTTTTAAAATAGTTTCCGTTTTTAAAGATGTCATGCGGCTCCCAATTTCCAGGAAATCATAATCAATCACATGTAAGATGAACTTCAGCAATAATACAACAGTATAGTCATGGCAGTTCTACAGTGAGTGTGGCATGGCAATTACTAACGGTGTGTGTGTAGCATGCAAAATAGTGCCCGTGCAACATAAACCGTTAGTAATAGTGCGGTGTTCTATCAGTTCTAAGCAATATATATATATATGGCAGGGAATGCAATATGCGATGGCAATCCATGGTATGGTATATACAGTATATAACAATAAGTTCCTATCAGCCCTGACGCATAACGCCATGCGGGCGATATCCCCGTAGATGTGAAATCTACTCACCGTGTCTCGCGCTAAGTGTATCCAACCACTTGCTTGCCCTTCTTCGCAGCGTCCGTCTCACTGGCCTGCGAACCTAGAATCACATAACATATATCACACATAAGCTCATATCACAAAAACGCGACATTACGGTCCAACTAGACACTCGTGTCGCAAACCAATCGCGCGTGTGCGCGATACGCTAAAACGTGTAATCACGCGCCATGAAACTACCCCGACGCGCCGCGATACGCAGAAACCCAAACCTACTCACGTATCACGCGTGTCGCGAAGGTTTAGAAAAACGGCAAAATAGGTATTTGGTCCCAGATTTTTCTACAGAACTAAACTTACAAAAATATATATACCATAGGACCCTACACACTAGAAGACACCTACAGGACCCAAAAATCCCCAAAACCCCACCCATCTGGCCGCAATTTGCGGCCAGAAAGAGAATTCCGGCGGCCCACTGTAGCATTTAGGGGTTTGGGTTTCATCTGGGGTATCAGCACAATTCCACAATACTACAGTCTTCTCAATTTCAATCAGATCTCATCGGGTCAAAAGCAGGTCCAGAAAAGCTCAAATTGCACAAATACGACATTTTGCATCGAATAGTGAAACTGGTGGTATTTTAGCGTAATTGGGGTTGAACTAGGTTACTATGGCCTCAACAACTCACTAATGACCTACTGAAACCAATTCCCACCTTATTAGCACAAAGTTCCCACTAAACACCCCATATCGCACTAAAACGCACTAAAATCCAATAACCGATGCAAAACTACACTAACTAAGCTAACTAGGGAATAAGTTTAGGAAATATACCTCTTACTTAACCCTAGGAAGTTGCAGGAAGATGAAGAAGGGAAGAGAAGAGGCTGCAGTTGCTGTTGTGAAGCTTGGTGCTGCTGCTGCTACTTCTCTCTGCTGCTGCTGTTGCTTCCAGCTCCTGCTGCTGCTGCTGAAAGCTTGCTGCTGCTGCTGCTTGTTCTGGAGAGGAGGGGTTCTGCTGAGGTAAGTGTGAGTGTGTGGGTGTGTGAGGTTGAGAGAAAGAAACAAAGAATGAGAGGGAAAAATCATCACTCCAAATGTCAACCCCTCACTCTCTCTCTCCTCATTAATGGCAAGCATGGGCTAAGCCATGATGCCCCCCCTCTCTCTCAAGTCAACACTCACAAAAAAATTCAAACTAAAGTTACTTTTAACTAACTAATTAAACTCACTTAAAACCCAAAAGACTTAATCCTATAATTAACCCACCATGGTTAATAATTATGGTATTAACTTAATTTAAAAACCCTAGTTTACATGCACATGTGTGTGCAAGCCTAGGAAAATTTTGGAAAAATATTTATTAAATTGGGAAAAATATTTAAAATACAATTTGGTAAACTTTTTGTTAAAAACCATTATTTAAATATATTTATTCACTAACCCTTATCCTAAGGTGTTACACCTTGTCAAGGGTCGTGCAGGTGGGTTTGATTCAATCAAGAAATGACGGGTTGAACTTGACTTGCGGTCTATGGTTTGTTGACCTTGTCAAGGTCAATGATCGTTCGGGGCAAAATATTATCGGGAATTTCAAGTGTTGAAATTTGCAATGAGATTGCATACCTTCTATGAGATAGTTGGATCCCGATACCCGCTGCGAGTAAGAGTTACTCCTAGGAGAGTTTTATACATTACAATTAGCCGATCAAGTAGGTGACTAGAAAGGTGTTAACGAGGTTACGCCTCTGGGAAAACGAGGTTTACATTAATTAGGTTCGTGCGAAAGCACCGGAGACCTCCCTCAAAGTACCGACACTGGCCTGGCTGAAAGATTGGCGAACTTGTAGCGTGTAATTAATCCCGGCTAGTCTTTCCTTTTTGGGTTTGAAGGAAGATTTGATAAAAAGCAGTGGGAGCCATCCTGATTAGATAAAATAAAAACCAATCTATTCTTGCAAGAGCGCACGCTGAGTGTTTTCTTCTCTCTCTCTCTCCTGGTAGCGACCATATCACGCCTTAATCAAGATAATAAAACGGATTATTGACCGAACCCGCTTGTTATACTGAGCTGGGGAACGTTGGTCCCGCTCCAACTTATAATAGTTATAAGACAGAGCAGGAAATAGGGGAATACCAAGATTCCCATGCCGCCCAAACGAAGAGAGTGCATGCTGATGCATCATCTTCGGGTGTGTTCATTATACAGAACTGTTTCTCAATGTCCTTTACGTCCTGGGTATATGATACCGGATCAGGATCCCAGATATGTAATCTGTTACATAGGGCCACAGACAGGTAAAGAACTGAGAACGGGTGATAAGTTTCATGAGGCAGAAAACGGGGCAAGTGTTGCAGCCAGGTCTGTTGGTCACTGTCACCCTGTATTGTAATACATTGATTCTGAACGAATGTTATTAGATACCGAACCTGATATACAAAATCCTATCAGTCTCTTTATTAGTAAAGAAATGATAAAATTTTGTATTGTTGGATAATGTTTTGAACATTTCCTATATCAAAAGTTGATCGGTTCAGGCACGTTATCTAAAAGCGTTGATGTTCTAAATCAAACTACAGTTCTTAGTATACAGAACACACACAAGAGGAAGAGTTCAGAAATGGACGGATCCTTCTTGAGGTATTGTAGACTAGGTCATATCAATGCGACCCGACTAGCTGTAGTTACATATAGATGCATATTTAAATCAGTTTGAATTTACATCTTGTGAAACTCGCCAGTCATGTCACAAAGATAAGATGACCATAGCTCTGTTTATTGGAAACAGAGAAAGAGTTAGTGAACTCTTGGGATGATACATGTTGATGTATGTAAGTCCCCTGTCTACACATGCCAAGACCGGTTCTTTTTACTTCATTACATTCTCTGATAATCTTTCGAGATTCAGACCTATGTTCCTGTTGAAACACAAGTCCGAACCTTTTAAGATATTCACAGAATATAAGATAGAAGTAGAGAACCAAAATACGGGTAAAAGTATTATGTCCTATGATGAGATCAAGGAGGAGAATACTTGAGCATGGAATTCTTGGACTATTCTAAAGGAGAATGAGATTCTCTCTCAGAATTACTCCTCCGTATACACCACAGCATGATGGTATATCGGGACGGAGCAGTCACACCCTATATGATAAGGTGTGCTCTATGATGAGTATTACTGAGTTACCTATTTCCTTTTAGGTGGTTATGCACTTGAGAAGCTGCATACCTATTGAATTAGGTTCAAATCAAATCAGTAGCCTACCACTTCATATGTGATATGGAAAGGGAAGAGCCCATATCTTAAGTTTCTTAAGATTTGGGGTTGTCCGGCCTATGTCTAAAAGCATAATCCGGACAAGCTCGAGGCAAAGTATGTGTTAGTGTTTATGCCCTAGAAGGCCATTACTGTATCATACTAGCTTGTATATTACTTAATGGAAGCTTGGGATATTCACATGTATATAACAGTCTTGCTAAACATGGTAGTATGCTACTTGGTTTTTCTATCTTAATATGTGAGTGTACGTATTGATAGAGCTCTTAGGATCTTGCTTGTCTACCAGCGTTGTGATGGCAGTCACACTAGTGGGGGCTGGGTAGTCTACAAGCACATCCTTATTCAGGTCCCTGGTCGTTGGATTATCGAGACAGAGCATCGATACTCCGGAGTAGACTAGTGTGTACGCTTCTCATCCCAGTTGGGGAGATGGTCTGTCCCACAGCCATCAGTACGTCGTACTGGAGATAGTATACAGGTGCTCGTTAGGTTACGGGTACACCGGACAGGACTCACAGGGAACTGTTGGTTGGTTTGATACCAGTCGTCAGTGAACAGTTCCCAGGTGACATGAGTACAGCATAGTCCGCAGACTTGACACTGCTACTTCGCCTCGAGTGTGTCCCACTGTTCTTAGATTGCTACCCTACCACGGCTCATAAGAGTCGTGCAAACAGGTAGCAGTTGGGTGCAGTCCCGAGCACTTGGAGGCAGTGGCGGTTAGACAGGATTCGTCCCTCCCGGTATTGGGAGTAGATATCGTGCTGTGTCAGAGAGCCATTACGCAAAGTCCCTGGCCAGGGCAAGCGAGATTTGCTGGTAGGTTCCAGTAGTTTCTCAGGGTGTAATGGGCTTTACTCCGACACGACTTATACCGCTATTAGGGGACTGACGCTTGCCGCCCCCTAGGCCCGATATGCGATAGTCTTGGACGAACGGACCGGACTGTATGGAGATTGTCACATCAGACTCAGTAGGAGTTCGGATGGGTTTACTCATCGGCCTTCTTATCGACAACTACCTGGGGACCGTTATGTACAGCTAGTGCCGCTTGCGGTCTGTGGTTAAACCCACTGCCAGCGTAGTAGTCGAGTCTCTAGAGTCCCACACAGAGAGTTTCCTACTCCAGGCGAAACGATATAGAGGTTGCATGGTTTTGCGACAAAGGGTTCGGACGCATACGTGCGTTTACGCGCGTACGACTTTCGGATAGTTTTTACCAGTCGGCTTTGGTTTAAGCCAGTTACTGGTATCCGGTTATTGGATTTTTACAGTCTAAAGTTTTTCCGTATTTTTACGGATCGGAGGGGCGTTCTCGTAATTACTCGAGAAGCTTCTAGAAGATGTGACTAAGGAGATTTCTTTTGGATAAGAGAGTGAGTCATGGTGGTGATTCATTCACTTCATTAATGCACATTTATTGCTTAATGACTCATGCTAATGAATCATCACAAGATATTTTATGAAGCATGCTTATTCATTTCCTTTATTGATTATTCTAAAATAAGAATGCTTCATAATATTATGATACACTCTCTCTCTTCTCTCATTATCTTATCACACACTCTCTCTCCTCAAGCTCTCATCTTCAAGATACTAATCCTTAATCCTCATGTGTTGAGATCAAAGGTTTAGTTAGGCTAAACAATAAATAACTTAATTGCAAATTTGTACGAATTTCGAACGGAAAAATAAAACCCTAATTCCGTCAAGTTTCTGTCGAAGTTAAAATGAAGTCAGAAAATTTTTCAGGTATGTTCAGAGAGCTTGACATGACCACAGTAGAACACCCAAAAAATTTGGGCTTCTGATTCGTCTAAAGCGCCGCGGAAGGGCGGCGGATCCCACCGATCCGCCGCGCAACCGCGGCCGAGTTGACGAGTCAGGAGCTCGTTTTTTTTGGGTGGGTCCCCTGTGGTGTTTTGGGTTTTCTGGAATATTTAATTATTGCTCAGGTTACTGTTTAACAGAGCAGATTTTGGAGCAATATTGATGTTGTTTATTCGATCGAATTGTACAGTATTTGCGTATTGGATTATATCTGTGATTGTATAATGTGTTCGTAAACCTCCCCCAACTGCTAGTATGTCGGTTGGCAGGGGGTTGCACATTTCTGAAATGGTTATATCTGTTTGTGCATATAAACTGTATTGGACTGTTGTGGTGTATAGCCGGGGTTAGCAATGGGTTATTGAATAATTCATTTGTTGTAAATGTAATTTGTTGTAATATTATTTTTGCGGGGCACTTCCAGGTTGCGGTCGTAGCCACCGTTGTATTATTTCATTTTACTGTTTTTGCTCCTAGGATTGACCCAAGGTGGGGTACACAGACTGCCGGGTGGGTAGTTTGCCGTACCCGTAGGGGTCGAGGGTGGGGTAACGGCTATTCATCACAACTGTGTAATCTGTCTTTTCTTGCAGGCTCAAAAGAAATACAGATTGCTTGCAAATCCAATATTGTTTATCTGTGTTCTGGAATGAATATCATTGCGTCAGACGAATGTAAAATATCTATATTTATTATAGCTATTTAGACATCACTTATGTTTTACACCCGCGCTAGCCCAGCCCCCGCTCTGTCGTTAGTTAAGTAACCTAACGGGTGATGACGGGACCCCGTGGCGAATGCGGATGGCATAAGAGGACGTTATATTTTCGTTGTTTTCTGCAATGATAGGTTAATGATGGGACGCATTATCTATAATGCAAAGTAAAACAAACCAAAGTTTAAATCGTTGGAACAATTTAAAAGAAACCACTCGGTTATTTTTAAAAACAGATATTTTTAAATGCGGAGTCTTAACCACTCCTTTTAAAAGCTATCAGGTTCCTTCGGTTATATCAAGTTCACTACGTTCACGGTTTCGCCAAAACCAGTCGTAGCCCTCCGTCATTTCTTATGAATGGTCAGTAGTATTCAAGCTATGTTTGTTTGGCCCTTAGTCAAGACATAGTGTTTGGTAGCTGCTGGGGTATTCATTTGTTGCATAGATAGATGAGTTGGTTTGGGACAGTCATATTACTTTGTTTGGCCCTTAGTCAAAGAGTATACGGATGGGTTCAAATCAACAGGATAATGATGGGCAGAACTTGACATGTGACTTATGATTTGTTGGCCCTTAGTCAAGATCATAAGAGCATGGGGCAAAAACTTATATCGGGAATTTCTAAAGAAACTGAAATTTGCAAAGAGATGCATACCATTTGGAGTTTGATGAATGTTGGTAGGATTCCTTCAACATTATCATACAATGATATTTGGATCCCGATCCTACTGTGAGTATATGCTACTTATCAGGATATTCGTCGCTTAACGATCAATGCTATAAACCTAGTAGGTGTCCAGAAAAGTGTCAGCGGGGTTACGCCCCCAGAGAAAAGAGGTTATTTAATTAAGGAACTTCGCGAAAGCGTTGGAAAACCTCCCTCGAAGTATCGACACCGGCCTGGCTGAACGGTTAAGCAAGTATTGTACGGTGAGAATAGTCTTGGCTAATTCTTCTTTTATGGTTTGAGGAAGGATTCGAGAAACAGTGGGAGCCATCCAGTTTAGATAAACTAAAAACCACTCTAAACTTGCAAGAGCATCATGCTAAAGAGTTTTCTTCTCTCTCTCCTAATTGCAGCGACCCTGAAAATGACTGGACTTAAGTTACTTTTAGAGAAAAATATACTGACGGGGCCAAACTATAAAGATTGGCTGCGGAATGTCAAGATGGCTTTGACCTATGACAAACTGGGGTACGTCCTCACCGCTACAGCACCTGCTGTCCTTGGTCCCAAATCCAGCAATGCGGATAAGGAAATCCGTAAAACCTGGGATTTAGATTGCGCGAGAGCCAAGTGCATCGTGCTTGCCTCGATGAACAATGAACATCAGAGGAGGCACGAGGATATGTCCCTAGATGGCATATTTCTCCATACAAAGGAACTTTATGGAGAGCAATCTCGTATAGCAAGATACGAGACCTCTAAGAAACTGTTTCGAGCGAGGTTGGCTGTCGGGTCATCAGTAGGTGAACATGTCCTACAGATGATCGGCTATATTGAAGAGCTCGCGGACCTTGGGACGACTTTGGATAATGAGCTCTATACAGACCTTGTTCTCCAGTCCCTTCCTCCCACCTACGCCCAGTTTATCCTCAACTTCAATCTTCAAGGAAAAGAAGTTGAACTTGCGGAACTCCTGAACATGTTAAGGAGTGCAGAGGGCACCTTGCAGAAGGCAAGGGAAACACCCGCTATGTTTGTTGGCGGTTCATCTTCTTCCGGGTCCAAGGCTAGGGCCAAAGGAAGGAAGAAGAAGGCCGCACCCAGACCTAGAGGAGGTGTTAGTAAGGTGGGAAAGAAGGGAAAGAAAAAGTTTACAGCACCGGTAGTTGGCCTGGATGAGTGCTTCCATTGTCACAGGAAAGGGCACTGGAAGAAGGATTGCAAGGCGTGGAACGCCAAGAACCAGGAACCGAAGCAAGCTGTGGCTTCGACTTCAGGTGTGTTTGTAATTGAGAATTGTCTGTCGATCAACTCTACTTCCTGGGTATTGGATACCGGATCAGGATCTCATATTTGCAATTCATTGCAGGCACTGAGAAACCGTAGAGTGCTGAAGGAAGGTGATATGATCCTCAGGGTTGCTAACGGAGCTAGCGTGGGAGCTGCGTCCGTCGGGGATTATCACCTAGGATTGACGAGTGGACACATTTTGGTTTTACATAACTGTTATTTTGTACCCAGCTTAACGTGTAATATCATATCAGTTTCCTTGTTATCAAATAAAGGTTATGATTTCACGTTTGTAAGAGATGTTGTCAACATCCACCTTAATCATGGTTTGATTGGGTCCGGTACTCTAAATAACGGCATATATGTGTTAAACCAACTCCAAATTTTCAATGTCCAGAACACACTAAAAAGAAAGTCTCCAGATTTAAATAAAGCTTTCTTATGGCATTGTAGACTGGGTCACATCAATGAGAGAAGGTTGACTAAGTTGCATAGAGAAGGATATTTGGACACGTTCGAATATCAAACTTATGACACTTGTCAATCTTGTCTCAAAGGAAAGATGACAAAGACTCCATTCACTGGACAAGGAGTAAGAGCGAGCGAGCTCTTAGGACTCATACACAGTGATGTATGCGGTCCAATGTCTACACATGCGAGAGGTGGTTTTTCCTATTTCATTACTTTCACGGATGATTACTCAAGATACGGATTCATTTATCTGATGAAACATAAATCCGAGGCTTTTGAGAAATTCCAGGAGTATAAGAATGAAGTAGAAAACCAAACCGGCAAAAGTATTAAGACACTAAGATCTGATCGAGGTGGTGAATACTTGAGTGCCGAGTTCCTAGGTTACCTAAAAGAGAAAGGAATTCTCTCTCAGCTTACTCCTCCATACACTCCACAGCACAACGGTGTATCGGAGAGACGGAATCGAACCCTATTGGATATGGTACGATCCATGATGAGTAATGCTGAGTTACCGCGATCTTTCTGGGGACATGCGCTAGAATCAGCGGCATATCTTTTGAACATGGTACCTACCAAGACTGTGCCTACCACTCCATATCAGATGTGGAGTGGGAAGAAACCCCATCTACAGTATATAAAGATTTGGGGATGTCCAGCTTTTGTTAAAAAGCAGCATGTGGACAAGCTCGAGGCACGATCAGTAAAGTGTTTGTTTGTGGGATATCCAAAGCACTCCAGGGGATATCTATTCTATTACGCAGAGGAACAGAAGGTATTTGTTTCTCGTAATGCCCATTTTCTAGAACATCAGTTTTTAGAAAAGGAATCAAGTGGGAGCGAAATAGAACTGGAAGAAATTCCAGAACCACAAACTGCTACTGAAAGATTGGTAGAACCAGAGGTTCAAGAAGAACAGAACATTCCCGCACCCCTCCGCAGGAGTAGTAGGCCGTCTCATCCGCCTGAGAGATACTACGGTTTTCTCATAGATGGGGATAGAGAGGATTGCATCATAGATGATGATGAACCTACTGACTTCCAGCAGGCCATCCAGAGCGGCGACTCGGTACGATGGCTAGATGCAATGCGGACCGAAATGGAGTCCATGTACACCAACAAAGTATGGACTTTGGACTTTGCTCCAGATGGGGTAAAACCCATAGGATGCAAATGGATCTTCAAGAAAAAGATTGGTGTAGATGGACAGGTGGAAACCTATAAGGCTAGACTTGTTGCAAAGGGTTTTCGTCAAAGACCTGGTTTGGACTATGACGAAACTTTTTCTCCAGTGGCTATGCTCAAATCCATTCGGGTCCTTCTTGCTATTGCTGCCTTCCATGATTATGAAATCTGGCAGATGGACGTAAAGACGGCTTTTCTGAATGGAAATTTAGAAGAAAGCGTCTATATGGATCAGCCAGAGGGTTTCAATCAGAGTGGGAGCAGCGGGAAAGTATGCAAGCTGCTTAAGTCTATTTATGGACTAAAGCAGGCATCGCGGAGTTGGAACATCTGTTTTGATGAGACAGTCAAAGAATATGACTTTATCAAAAATCCAGATGAACCGTGCATATATAGTAAAGTTGTGGCCAGAAGTGTCGTATTCCTCGTCTTGTACGTGGATGACATTCTATTGATAGGAAATGACATTCCTATGCTACAATCTGTCAAAGGATTCTTGTCACACAAGTTCTCCATGAAAGACCTGGGTGATGCCTCTTACATTCTGGGGATCCGGATCTATCGTGATAGATCCAAGAGGATGTTGGGACTTTCGCAGTCCAGGTATATCGACACTGTACTGAAAAGATTCAGTATGGAAGATTCTAAGCGCGGTAATCTACCGGCTTGTCACGGAATCACCCTCTCCAAAGAGATGTCTCCCAAGACTGATTTGGAAAGGGAACGCATGTCTATTATACCCTACGCTTCTGCGGTAGGCTCTATAATGTATGCGATGTTGTGTACCAGACCAGATGTAGCTTACGCACTGAGCGTGGTAAGCCGGTATCAGTCAGACCCAGGCGAGAAACACTGGAGAGCAGTAAAGAACATTCTCAAGTACCTGAGGAGGACTAAGGAGATGTTCTTGGTTTACGGCGGAAAAGACCTCAGGTTGGAGGCCTTTGCTGATTCCGGCTTCCAGAGTGATAAGGACGATTCCAAGTCCATGTCGGGTTATGTCTTTACCCTCAATGGAGGGGCGGTGTGCTGGAAGAGCTCCAAGCAGGACACCGTTGCTGACTCGACGATGGAAGCGGAGTATATAGCTGCTTGCGATGCCGCAAAAGAAGCAGTCTGGATGAAGAAGTTCCTAACAGAACTTCAGGTGGTTCCTACCATAGTTGATCCAATACCTCTGTATTGCGACAACAACGGAGCTATAGCTTTAGCGAAGGAACCAAGGTCCCATCAGAAGTCCAGACACATCTTGAGGCGGTATCACCTGATCAGGGAGATCATTGATCGTCAGGAGATCGAGGTTCGGAGAGTTGCTTCAGAAGAGAACATTGCTGATCCATTCACGAAGGCCCTTCCTCAGATTCAGTTCGAGAGGCTACTCGAGATCATTGGTCTGCGATATGCCAGTACATGGCCCTAGTGCAAGTGGGAGATTGTTAGTGTTTATGCCCTAGAAGGCCATTACTGTATCATACTAGCTTGTATATTACTTAATGGAAGCTTGGGATATTCACATGTATATAACAGTCTTGCTAAACATGGTAGTATGCTACTTGGTTTTTCTATCTTAATATGTGAGTGTACGTATTGATAGAGCTCTTAGGATCTTGCTTGTCTACCAGCGTTGTGATGGCAGTCACACTAGTGGGGGCTGGGTAGTCTACAAGCACATCCTTATTCAGGTCCCTGGTCATTGGATTATCGAGACAGAGCATCGATACTCCGGAGTAGACTAGTGTGTACGCTTCTCATCCCAGTTGGGGAGATGGTCTGTCCCACAGCCATCAGTACGTCGTACTGGAGATAGTATACAGGTGCTCGTTAGGTTACGGGTACACCGGACAGGACTCACAGGGAACTGTTGGTTGGTTTGATACCAGTCGTCAGTGAACAGTTCCCAGGTGACATGAGTACAGCATAGTCCGCAGACTTGACACTGCTACTTCGCCTCGAGTGTGTCCCACTGTTCTTAGATTGCTACCCTACCACGGCTCATAAGAGTCGTGCAAACAGGTAGCAGTTGGGTGCAGTCCCGAGCACTTGGAGGCAGTGGCGGTTAGACAGGATTCGTCCCTCCCGGTATTGGGAGTAGATATCGTGCTGTGTCAGAGAGCCATTACGCAAAGTCCCTGGCCAGGGCAAGCGAGATTTGCTGGTAGGTTCCAGTAGTTTCTCAGGGTGAAATGGGCTTTACTCCGACACGACTTATACCGCTATTAGGGGACTGACGCTTGCCGCCCCCCTAGGCCCGATATGCGATAGTCTTGGACGAACGGACCGGACTGTATGGAGATTGTCACATCAGACTCAGTAGGAGTTCGGATGGGTTTACTCATCGGCCTTCTTATCGACAACTACCTGGGGACCGTTATGTACAGCTAGTGCCGCTTGCGGTCTGTGGTTAAACCCACTGCCAGCGTAGTAGTCGAGTCTCTAGAGTCCCACACAGAGAGTTTCCTACTCCAGGCGAAACGATATAGAGGTTGCATGGTTTTGCGACAAAGGGTTCGGACGCATACGTGCGTTTACGCGCGTACGACTTTCGGACAGTTTTTACCAGTCGGCTTTGGTTTAAGCCAGTTACTGGTATCCGGTTATTGGATTTTTACAGTCTAAAGTTTTTCCGTATTTTTACGGATCGGAGGGGCGTTCTCGTAATTACTCGAGAAGCTTCTAGAAGATGTGACTAAGGAGGTTTCTTTTGGATAAGAGAGTGAGTCATGGTGGTGATTCATTCACTTCATTAATGCACATTTATTGCTTAATGACTCATGCTAATGAATCATCACAAGATATTTTATGAAGCATGCTTATTCATTTCCTTTATTGATTATTCTAAAATAAGAATGCTTCATAATATTATGATACACTCTCTCTCTTCTCTCATTATCTTATCACACACTCTCTCTCCTCAAGCTCTCATCTTCAAGATACTAATCCTTAATCCTCATGTGTTGAGATCAAAGGTTTAGTTAGACTAAACAATCCATAACCTTCACTCTATATCATCCTCTCATCTTTGATTAGCAATCAAAGTTGATTAGTTACCTCAAGTTAGAGGTTTAGCTTGGAGTTTCGCTCTCGGGTGGATCGTCTACTACCTAGAGAAGGTCGAGGAGAACAAAGGAGGACGTAAAGAAGAAGGACCGGTTTCATTAGGTATAATCCCTAATCACTTGTGAAAAGAAACTCATAAGATACGGTTATTTATAGTTTAGCTTCGATTCAAGCGGTTAGTCGATGTTCGTTGTTTAAACTTGATCGTTTTTGTAAAATCCGCCTCCCCACAAGTACTGGGGTGTACTACATCGACTTACAGTATGTAATGTAGAACTGCAAAGTTTCCTGCTATACAAACTACAGCAGATGATTTGGTAGAACCAAAGGATTCAGTAGATTCCAACGAACCTCAGCCTCTCCGCCGATCTAGTAGGGTTCCTCACCCACCTGAGAGATACTTCTGTTTCTCTATGACAGTGGGAGCGAGGATTGCATCATGAGATGATGACCCAACTAGCTTCGAGCTGGCCATCAGGAGTAAGACTCTGTAAGAATGGCTGGATGCTTAGCGATCTGAGATGGAATCCTTATACACCAACAAAGTATGGACTTTAGTTGCTATATCTGAAGGGTTAAATCCCCATCAGGAGCAAGTATATCTTGAGAAGATTACTTGGTGTAAATGGAAAAGTTGAGACTTTCAAAACTAGACTTGTTAAAGGTTTGCATCATTGACCAGGCGTGGATAATGATGAAACCTTTTCAGTGCCTATGCTTAAGTCCATCCAGATCCTACTTGCCACGGCTACAAACCATAACTACGATATATGGTGGTTGGGTGTCTTGACTGCTTTTCTAAATGATGATTTGGAAGAAAGCGTCTATAAGTACACAGCCAGAGGGCCTCGTAGACAGTGGGAGCAGCGGAAACGTGTGCATGATGATTTATAGGATAAAACAGGCATCGCGGAGTTGGAACATCTGTTATGTGGTAGTCAAAGAGTTTGACTTCATCAAAATGGTAGATGAACATTGTATATACAAAAAGGGTAGTAGAGAGTATGGTGGTGATTCTCGTAGAGTACGTGGATGGCATACTCTTGATAGGGAAGGAGTTTCCTATGCTACGCTCGGTCAATCTCCGTCTATCACAAGGATTCTCCATGTAGGATCAAAATGATACCTCCTAAATCCTGAGTTTTGGATCTATGAGATAGATTTAAATGGATATTAGGATACTCGCTAGTTGTAGTGAGATGGTATCAACTGGTCCTGGGGAGAATCACTGGAAGGGTTCCATGGTGATAAAGACGACTGAATATCAGTCACAGGCATTGTCTTTACCCTCAGTAAAGGGACGTTATGTTGGAAGAGTTCCAAGCTAGATACCATGGCATACTAGACGATAAAGGCTGGATACATCGCTACTTAAGATGCTACCAAAGAGGCAGTCTGGATGTATACATGTTCATGAGATGAACTTAGTTCCTCCCATTGTCTGACAATGGAGTTGTGGCTTATGCCAAGGAACGTCTGTCCCATCAGTGATCCAGACATAATCTAAGGCAGCATCACCTGATCATGGAGATGGCTGATCTCCAAGGTGATCGAGGTTAGGAGAGTAGACTCAGAGGACAACACAGCGGATCCACTCACAAAGGCCTATTCCCAGAGAGAGACTTTTATGGGATGGTTGAGTATGAGATACTTCAACCACTGCTACAGATGGCCCTAGTGCAAGTGGGAGATTGTTAGTTATATGTATGCCCTAGAGGCCATTACTGTACATAGGATGTATATTGTAATGGATGCTGGGACATATATAGGGAGGACTTTCTTACTCGACATGATAGTATGCTATCTGGTTACACTTCACCTTAACGTGTATACTGTTTGTCTCTCTGTTACATGTTGGTAAAGTCCTTAGGATGTGTACTTGACTACCTGGACTATGATGCGGATCATACTAGTGGGGACATGGTAGTCTATAAGTACATCCTTCAAGGTCCCTAGTCGTGGGTGTATCGAGACGGGGCATCGATATACCAGAGTAGACTAGCGTATACCTTCTCGACCCATACAGATGGGCGATGGATGATCCCATATCTATTGGTGTTTGACATCGGAGATGATATACGGCTGCTCAGTAGAGACTGGGTACACTGGACGGACTCGCCGAGAACTCCCAGATGGTATTATACCTCACGTCAGATGGCAGTTCTCTGGTGACACTGGTACAGGTTAGTCTGTAGACCCGAGATCGTCATAGAGTCTTGTGTGATTCCCACTGTGCTTTGATTTCCACCTTACCACGTCCAAGAGGGCATGCAAAACAGTGGCTTTTGGGTACAGTCCCGAATCACATGGAGGCAATGAGCGATAGGAGGGGATTCGTCTCTCCCGGTATAGGGAGTTGATGTTGCACTGTGTTCGATTGGCTATAACCGGAAATCCTTGGCCAGGGTTGCTGAGATTTACTGGTAAGTGTTACCAGTAGTTTCTCGAATTATTATAGACCTCATATCGACACGACTTATCGAGCTATTGGGGTCTGACGTTTACCACCCCTAGGCAAGATATGCGACATATCAGACGACGAGACCGGACTGTACGGTAGTGTTACTGGTTGGATTCACTGGAGTGTGAGCGGGCTTGCTCGTCGATCTTCTGATCGCTCAATACCCGGGTGGCCATTACGTTTAGCAGACCGCTTGCGGCTTGTGGGTGTTTGATATGATCATCACCTGCTGCCGGCGTATTGACGAGTCTTTAGAGTCCTACACAGAGGTTTCCTGGCTCAAGCGAAACGAAATAGGAGGGCATATGAGATATGTGCGGGACCGAGAATGATTCGAGTATGTGATACCGTATTCCATTCTCGCGATGAATGTATCGAAAGGTTGTATGCGATATAATCTAGTTATCGAATCAAGGGTTGGTTCGGTAAGCCGATACATAGGATACTAGTCGGTTATATGCGATATGACCGGATCATTAAATCAAGTGTTGATTTAATGATTTAATGCATAATTATATATTTGATATATTAGTTTGCATTAACTAATATCGGTTCACTTTAAATGGATTTTCTCACTCGGGTGTGCACATTGTATATGTGATATATTTTTTGTTCACTTGATTGTATCATGTTTGATGATATATGATTGCTAGGGTTTTGTGTAAAGAATTAATCCATGGTTAAATAAATGGTTACGGTTTTTATTTGTTTATCCATTACTTATTTATTCATTCATTTATCTTTTAATTTGGATTAAAAGAAAAGGTGAAAATAAAATAAAAAGGTTGCATTCTTACATGAAGCTTCTTGAAGCTTCATGCAACTTTGACTCATGTAACCTTTGTGTCTTCTTCTTCAAACCCTAACCATTCATCTAACTTGAGTTAACTCTCTACATCTAACCATGGTTCAAGTTATGATAAGAATAATTCTTTTTCAATTATTCTAATGAACTTATCATAATAATATTCCTT
Source organism: Agapanthus africanus (assembly GCA_030015575.1). Taxonomy (NCBI): domain Eukaryota; kingdom Viridiplantae; phylum Streptophyta; class Magnoliopsida; order Asparagales; family Amaryllidaceae; genus Agapanthus; species Agapanthus africanus. The sequence continues at coordinate 39,486,227 of JASDDO010000016.1, read as the reverse complement.
CTTCTTCTTCTTCTTCTACACATGAAGAAGCTTGACTTCATCAATAGTGGATTGATGAAATGAGTGAGAAATCCAATTTTAAAGTCTACCCACTTCCTATTTCTTCATCCTCTACCTCTTGCCAAGTAGTAGAGTATGTTCTCTTCACAAGTTTCTTGACTTGGTGAAGTTGGAGCTTGATCTTATGATGCCTCGACGTAGATCATCTTCGGCATCGTCGTCGATGACCTAGCCCGTCCATTCTCCGATGAAGCCGATGCTAGAGCCCGGGGTTCGACTTGGACAGCGAGGAGACTTCATTGCGGAGCTATGGAGGTGGAGGACCGGATCTACAAAGGTTGTATATCCGTTCTTTTAGTTTAGTTGTAAACTAGTTTCATTTTATCGCCTAAACTTCTAGCCAACGATCTAGTCTAGGGTTTCTCGGCACCGTATTTTTGAAATTGGCATGGTTGATGCCTTGTGAGACCTCTTGAGAGTGCCTAGGAACCCTACATTGTAGGATCTTTATCTCTCAACACATGAGATCAAAAGATTAATCAAGAGGAGGAAGAAGAAGGAGGAGCAACAACCATGGTTCATTTCTTTTCTTCTCACTTGAAAAACCAAGAGAGAGAATGAGAAAGAAAATTATAATCCAAAGAAAAGTAACCATGGTTGCAATAATGTAAAAACAACATCATTACTAATCCCATCAAGATAAAGTTTGATGGCTACATTGAAATGACCATTATCATAATCCAAAAGAAAAAGAAAATGAAAAGAAGAGTGTAGATCCCTCTTGAAAGTCAATGGTCAACACGGTCAACCGCTCAACAAAGTCAAGAGAGGTCAACGGGGTCAAATGGTCAATGCAATTAGCCATCATAAAATTATCACTAAAAGGATTAGTAAATGATATCCGCGGCTCATAATGGTTTTGACCAAACGGACCGTCAAAACCCTAATGAGCTTGCCACATAACGGTTTTGGCCGAACCAACTACCAAAACCCTAATGAGGCACCTCCTCCTTCACCGCTCCGGAAAACTGTGCATACACACCTGCATCCGTATTCCGTAGAATGCGGATGCACAGAAGACAAAACAAATCCATCCGTGCAATACTAGGATCCGGCTTAAACCAAAGCCCACTAGTACTGCCTGCCCGAACACCATACGCACACAAGTGTACGTAAGTGATCGCAGCCCTGCCGTAAAACCATACGGCCTCTACACGTTTCGCTCAGTGCAGGGAAACTCTCTGTGTGGGACTCTAAAGACTCGACACTACGCTGGCAGTGGGTTTAACCACAGACCGCAAGCGGCACTAGCTGTACGTAACGGTCCCCAGGTAGATGTTGATAAGAAGGCCGATGAGGTAAACCCCTCCGAACTCCTACTGAGTCTGTATGTGACAATCTCCGTACAGTCCGGTCTGTTCGTCTGATACATCGCATGGCGGGCCTAGGGGGGCGGTAAACATCAGTCCCCTAATAGCGGTACAAGTCGTGTCGGAGTGAAGCCCAATACACCCTGAGATAACACTGGAAACCTACCAGTATATCTCGCTTGCCCTGGCCAGGGACTACTTGTGTAATGGCTCTCCTAGACACAGCGCGATGTCAACCCCCAATACCGGGAGAGACGAATCCTGTCTAACCGTCACTGCCTCCAAGTGCTTCGGGACTGCTCCCAACTACTACCTGTTTGCATGACTCAGTAGAGCCGTGGTAGGGTAGTAATCAATGAACAGTGGGAACACACTCGAGGCGAAGTGACAGTGTCAAGTCAGCGGACTAAGCTGTACTCATGTCACCTTGGAACTGATAAATGATGATAGGTATAATACCAACCATCAGTTCCCGACGAGTTCTGTCCAGTGTACTCGTAACCTAACGAGCACCCGCATACTATCTCAAGTACGACGTACCGACGGCTGTGGGACAGACCGTCTCCCGTGCTGGGATGAGAAGCGCATACGCTAGTCTACTCCGGAGCATCGATGCCCTATCTCGATACTCCCACGACTAGGGACGTGTATGAGGATGTTCTTGTAGATTACCCAGCCCCCACGAGTGTGATCGCCATCACAACGCCGGTAATCAAGCAAAGATCCTGAGGGCTCTACTAATGCGTATAGGTGATATAATAAATAAACACACATGTACACATTAAAGCAGAGACAAACCAAGTAGCATACTACTATATTGAGCAAGATTGTCTGTACAACTGTGAATATCCCAAGCTTTCATCAAGTAATATACATACTAGTATGATACAGTAATGGCCTCTAGGGCATATACACTAACAATCTCCCACTTGCACTAAGGCCATGTACTGGCGTATCGAAGACCTATCATCTCGATCAGCCGCTCGAACTGAGTCTGGGGTAAGGCCTTCGTGAATGGGTCCGCTGTGTTGTCCTTTGTGTCCACTCTCCGCACTTCGATCTCCTGGCGATCAATGATCTCCCTGATTAGGTGATACCGCCTTAAGATGTGCCTGGATTTCTGATGGGACCTTGGTTCCTTCGCTAAAGCTATAGCCCCATTGTTATCGCAATACAAAGGTATTGGGTCAACAATGGACGGAACCACCTGAAGTTCACTAATGAACTTCTTTATCCAGACTGCCTCTTTTGCGGCTTCGCTTGCAGCAATGTATTCAGCCTCCATCGTCGAGTCTGCGACGGTATCCTGCTTGGAACTCCTCCAACATACCGCCCCTCCGTTGAGGGTAAACACAAAACCCGAGACGGACTTGCTGTCATCTTTGTCACTCTGGAAGCTTGAATCGGTAAAGGACTCGACCCTGAGGTCTCCATTACCGTAAACCAGGAACAGCTCCTTAGTCCTTCTCAGATACTTGAGAATGTTCTTCACTGCTGTCTAGTGGTCCTCCCCTGGGTCTGACTGATACCGGCTTACCGCGCTCAGCGCGTAAGCTACATCTGGTCTTGTACATAGCATCGCATACATTATAGATCCTACCGCCGAAGCGTAGGGTATAGTGCTCATGCGAACCCTCTCCTCGTCAGTCTTAGGAGACATCTTCTTGGAGAGGGTAATTCCGTGCAATGCGGGTATGTTACCGCGCTTGGAATCCTCCATACTAAATCTCTTTAGTACGGTCTCTATGTACCTGGACTGCGAAAGTCCCAGTAGTCTCTTGGATCTATCTCTATAGATCTTGATCCCCAGAATGTACGAGGCATCACCCAGGTCTTTCATGGAGAACCTTTGTGACAAAAATAGCTTGACCGATTGTAGCATAGGAATATCATTTCTTATCAAAAGAATGTCGTCCACGTACAAGACTAGGAATACGACAGTTCGTCCTACAATCTTCTTATAGACACAAGGTTCATCCTCGTTCTTGATGAAATCAAATTCCTTGATTGCCTCATCAAAACAGATGTTCCAACTCCGCGATGCCTGCTTTAATCCATAAATGGATTTAAGCAACTTGCACACCTTTCCGCTGCTCCCACTGTCTACGAAACCTTCTGGTTGATCCATGTAAACGCACTCTTCCAAACAACCGTTCAGGAAAGCCGTTTTAACATCCATCTGCCAGATTTCATAGTCATGGAAGGCAGCAATGGCAAGTAGGATCTGAATGGATTTGAGCATAGCCACCGGAGAAAAAGTTTCATCATAGTCCAAACCAGGTCTTTGACGAAAACCTTTTGCAACGAGTTTAGCCTTATAGGTTTCCACCTGCCCATCTACACCAAGTTTCCTTTTGTAGATCCATTTGCATCCAACGGGTTTTACCCTAGGTGGAGCAATATCCAAGGCCCACACTTTATTGGCGTACATGGACTCCATTTCGGATTGCATTGCTTCCTGCCACTTATCAGAGTCCCTACTGATAATGGCCTGCCTGAAACTGGTAGGGTCATCTTCTTCCAAGATGCAATCCTCTTGATCCCCGTCAATGAGAAAACCGTAGTATCTCTCGGGCGGATGAGAAATCCTACCAGATCTGCGGAGTGGCTGAGGTTCGTTGGTTGTAACTGAATCTAGCGGTTCCACCAAATCTTTTGTTAAAGCTTGTGTTTCTGGAATTTCATCCAGTTCTACCGTGCTGCCACTAATGTTTTTAACAAGAAATTCTTTTTCTAAAAATGTGGCATTTCTTGAACCAATTATCTTCTGTTCCTCTGCATGGTAGAACAGATACCCACTTGAATCTTTTGGGTATCCCACAAACTTACACAAAACTGCCCGTGCCTCAAGTTTGTCTGGGTTCTGCTTTTTGACATAAGCTGGGCAACCCCAAATCTTAATACGTTTAAGATACAAACTCTTACCACTCCATATTTCATACGGAGTCTTAGGCACGGATTTGGATGGAACTTGATTCAATAGATGTGCTGCAGTTTGAATTGCATATCCCCAGAATGAAAGAGGTAACTCAGCACTACTCATCATGGAGCGAACCATATCCAATAGGGTACGATTCCTCCGCTCCGATACACCGTTGTGCTGTGGTGTATAAGGAGGAGTAAGCTGAGAGAGAATACCATTCTCTTTTAAGTAATCTAGGAATTCCGTGCTTAAGTACTCCCCTCCTCTATCAGACCGGAGGATCTTGATACTTTTGCCTGTCTGGTTCTCTACTTCGTTTCTAAATTCCTTGAATTTCTCAAAAGCTTCAGATTTGTGTTTCATCAGATACACATATCCGAACCTAGAGAGATCGTCAGTGAATGTGATGAAGTACGAGAACCCACCCCTTGCATGTATAGACATCGGACCACATACATCACTATGTACGAGTCCCAAGAGCTCTGCTGCTCTTTCTCCATGTCCGGTGAACGGAGATTTGGTCATCTTCCCTTTGAGATAAGACTGACAAGTTTCATAAGATGAAAACTCGAACGCATCCAAGAGTCCATCTTTATGCAACTTACTCAGTCTTTTCTCTCCGATATGACCAAGTCTACAATGCCACAAGTAGGATTCATTCGTATCTGAATTCTTCCTCTTGCGTGTGTTTTGTATATTGAGAACTGTATTCTGATTTAGAACGTAGATACCATTACACAGTGTACCCTCTGCAACCAGTACCTTATGAAGGTAAATGTTCATGATATTCTTGTCAAGAACAAAGATATATCCATCTTTATCAAGTAAAGAAACTGATATGATGTTGCAAACCATGGAGGGTACATAGTAGCAATCGTTCAAAATCATAGTCTTGCCATTTGGCAATACTAGGTGATATTCACCGACGGCTGCCGCATTAACTTGTGCTCCGTTCGCTACTCTGAGCGACATATCACCCGGTGCAACTTTCCTACTTTTTCTCAGTCCCTGTAATAAATTACAGATATGAGATCCTGATCCGGTATCAAGTACGCAGGAGGTAGGGCTGACCGTAAAACAGTTCTCAATTACAAGAACATCTGAAGTAGATGCAAAACCATGCTTCTTCTTCAACTGGGTATCCTGGAAATCCATACAATCCCCTTTCCCATTCTCATACTCATGACTGTTGTCACAAGTTAGAGCTGAACCAACGTTCCCTAGCCCCGAATAAGAATTCGGATCGGTCAAGCGATACATTTTATTATCTTGATTAGGGCGTGAAAAGGTTGCTGCCTGGAGAGAGAGAAAAGAAACACTCAGCGTATGCTCTTGCAAGATTAGATTGGTTTATTAATTTATCTAACCAGGATGTCTCCCACTGTTTCCTCAAATTCTTCTTAAAACCTTTTTAAAAGAAGAACTAGTCAGGATTTAATTCACGTCACAATACTTGCTTAACCTTTCAGCCAGGCTAGTGTCGGTACTTCGAGAGAGGTTTTCCAACGCTTTCGCGAAGTTCCTTAATTCAAGAACCTCTTTTCCCTGGGGGCGTAGCCCCGCTAACACCTTTCTAGACACCTACTAGGTTTATAGCATTGATCGTTAAGTGAAATAATCTCCTGAGAGTAATCCAACTCATCAGTGGGATCGGGATCCAACTGTCATTGTGTGATAACCTAGATGGAATCCACTCTAGTCACCACACTCCAGAAGGTATGCTAAATCTGCAAGTTTCAGTACTTTTGAAACTCCCGATGTGGTTTTTGCCCCTAGGACCCAGGTGATCTTGACACAGTCAACAAATCAAAGAGTCCTAGTCAAGTTCATCCCGTCGTTATCTTGATTGCATTAAACCCACCTGCATAACCCTTGACACAGTCAACAAGGTTACACAAATGTCCTAACCAATCACATTGTATCCAGCAAATAAGCAACACTTAGGTACCGTTCACTGCACCTTGACACAGTCAACAAACGCAGCACGAATACTAAGTATAACTTATAAGAAACGACGGAGGGCTACGGCTGGGTTTTTGGTGAAAAACCCGTTAACGTAATGAACTTGATATCGTTGAAGGAACGTGATACAGTTTTTTTTTTTTGAAAAATATAGTGGCGAAAACTTTTGCTAAAGAGGTCACTCCCTGTGAAGGGATCTCGGCTCTTTCCTCGTTGAATGAGGTGCAGGATATTCCAAACTGAATACCTCGATGCATAGCAAGAATAATCGACTATAGTGAAGTTATTACCCTGACGCAAACTTTTGTCCAAGGGGTCACTCCCGATGAAGGGATCTCGGCCCTTGCCTCGTCGACTGAGGTGCTGGGCATTCATAACCGAATACCTCGATGCAAAACAAAAATTGAACGTCCTTGCAATAACAACTTTTTGAAAAAATTGTTCCAACAACGTCTTTTAGGTTTATTTTCTTGCATTAGTTCTTTTAATGCGTCCCATCATTTAAATCCTACCATTGCAGAAAACAACCAAAATATGACGTACGCTTATGCCATTCGCATTCGCCACGGGGCCCCGCCATCACCCGTTAGGTTACTTAACTAACGACAGAGCAGGGGCTGGGCAAGCGCGGCTGTAAAACATAAGCAACGCCTAAATAGTTATTATATATAACAATATAGCAATGATAGCCAATCCAGATCACAGATGAACACTTTGGATATACTAGGAACCCGCGATTCGTTCGAGCCTGCAACGAAAAGCGGATTACACGGTCGCGATGAATAGCCAATACCCCACCCAAAACCCCTACGGGTGTGGCAAACTACCCGCCAAGTACCCGAAGCGAAGCAACCTCCCTCAACGCCATGAGTAGGCCACTCGGCACTTCGAGATACCCGGTAGTTTGTGCACCCCTTCCATGGGTCTATCCTAAGAGCAAAAACAGTAAAAAGAATTATACAATGACGGCTACAACCCCGACCCGGTTGTGCGGCCATACAAATAATATTACATCAATTTAAAAATTTATTACATGAATGAAAGAAAAAGAAACTCTCATCTCACATCCACCCCGGCTATTCATCCGCGACAATCCAACGAGTTCATATACACAAACCATCATCAACACAGATCACAGATATGTATAACCCCCACTAATCGACGTATAGCGATTAGTAGACGTTCAATACACATATAACATTACAGAGATAACCATTAGCCAAAGTCTACAGAACATCGACCAAAAATACGGATTTTTGAGCCCCAAAAACAAATTTTGCTTTCTGGAAAATCTGGACAGAAAAGTCATATACCAAAAATCCCAAAATACCCCTCTAAGAAAACTGCAAGAAAAGATTCCCCAACAGAGCCAACGCCGCCGCGGTTCCGCGGCATAAGCAAGCTTATGCCGCGGAAACGCGGCGCTTTGGACGAGTTGGGGGATGAAATTTCTCCAGTTTTCTAACAAAAGCCTGAGCCGATTTTTAGTGTATGATTTATTGATTTTGGAACAGTTCTAAAATTCGGCAGAAACTGAATTTTCCGGGGTAATTTTGCGGGTTTTTGTCCGGTCGATATTCTTAATACTTTGCTAACATGCTAGGGTGTGTTTAGTTAGGCTCTGATACCACTGTTAGGTCCACGTTACCTCTCCCGGTACTTTCGGGGTTGCGGAAATGGTAAAACAAAATTTTTTCTGGACTTGGCAACATGGACCGTAAAAGCCGGATCTTTGCTAAACAATACACTAGCATCCTAACTAGAGATTTATCTACTCGGTTAGGGGTTATACCTCAACTTGAAATCCTTCTCTTCTTCTTGTTCTTCTCCTTGCTTGCTCCAAGGGTTGATCCGGACTTTGGTCACTCAACTTGAACTCCTTCTCTTCTTGTTGTTCTTCTCCTTGCTTGCTCTGAAGGTTGATCCGGATTTGGTCACCTCCGCGGCCTCCTTGAGTCGAAGACGATCCACCCGAGAGATGTGCACCGAGCTCCACCTCGAGCCGAGGTAACTAGGGCAAAGAGATTGCTAATTTAGAAGCCCTAGGTTGTGTAGAAGTGATGAAGGGATGGTTTTGTCTTTGTAGGATCTTTATCCCTCAACACATGAGATCAAAAGATTAATCAAGAGGAGGAAGAAGAAGGAGGAGCAACAACCATGGTTCATTTCTTTTCTTCTCACTTGAAAAACCAAGAGAGAGAATGAGAAAGAAAATTATAATCCAAAGAAAAGTAACCATGGTTGCAATAATGTAAAAACAACATCATTACTAATCCCATCAAGATAAAGTTTGATGGCTACATTGAAATGACCATTATCATAATCCAAAAGAAAAAGAAAATGAAAAGAAGAGTGTAGATCCCTCTTGAAAGTCAATGGTCAACACGGTCAACCGGTCAACAAAGTCAAGAGAGGTCAACGGGGTCAAATGGTCAATGCAATTAGCCATCATAAAATTATCACTAAAAGGATTACTAAATGATATCCGCGGCTCATAATGGTTTTGACCAAATGGACTGTCAAAACCCTAATGAGCCTGCCACATAACGGTTTTTGCCGAACCAACTGCCAAAACCCTAATGAGGCACCTCCTCCTTCACCGCTCCGGAAAACTGTGCATACACACCTGCATCCGTATTCCGTAGAATGCGGATGCACAGAAGACAAAACAAATCCATCCGAGCAATACTAGGATCCGGCTTAATCCAAAGCCCACTAGTACTGCCTGCCCGAACACCATACGCACACAAGTGTACGTAAGTGATCGCAGCCTTACCGTAAAACCATACGGCCTCTACACGTTTCGCTTAGTGCAGGGAAACTCTTTGTGTGGGACTCTAAAGACTCGACACTACGCTGGCAGTGGGTTTAACCACAGACCGCAAGCGGCACTAGCTGTACGTAACGGTCCCCAGGTAGATGTCGATAAGAAGGCCGATGAGGTAAACCCCTCCGAACTCCTACTGAGTCTGTATGTGACAATCTCCGTACAGTCCGGTCTGTTCGTCTGATACATCGCATGGCGGGCCTAGGGGGCGGTAAACGTCAGTCCCCTAATAGCGGTACAAGTCGTGTCGAAGTGAAGCCCAATACACCCTAAGATAACACTGGAAACCTACCAGTATATCTCGCTTGCCCTGGCCAGGGACTACTCGTGTAATGGCTCTCCTAGACACAGCGCGATGTCAACCCCCAATACCGGGAGAGACGAATCCTGTCTAACCGTCACTGCCTCCAAGTGCTTCGGGACTGCTCCCAACTACTACCTGTTTACACGACTCAGTAGAGCCATGGTAGGGTAGTAATCAAAGAACAGTGGGAACACACTCGAGGCGAAGTGACAGTGTCAAGTCAGCGGACTAAGCTGTACTCATGTCACCTGGGAACTGATAACTGACGATAGGTATAATACCAACCATCAGTTATCGACGAGTCCTGTCCAGTGTACTCGTAACCTAACGAGCACCCGCATACTATCTCAAGTACGACGTACCGACGGCTGTGGGACAGACCGTCTCCCGTGCTGGGATGAGAAGCGCATACGCTAGTCTACTCCGGAGCATCGATGCCCTATCTCGATACTCCCACGACTAGGGACGTGTATGAGGATGTGCTTGTAGATTACCCAGCCCCCATGAGTGTGATCGCCATCACAACGCCGGTAATCAAGCAAAGATCCTGTGGGCTCTACTAATGCGTATAGGCGATATAATAAATAAACACACATGTACACATTAAAGCAGAGATAAACCAAGTAGCATACTACTATATTGAGCAAGATTGTCTGTACAACTGTGAATATCCCAAGCTTCCATCAAGTAATATACATACTAGTATGATACAGTAATGGCCTCTAGGGCATATACACTAACATATAGTACACATCGTTATAAAATCGTCAACACATCCACATAGAAATGCATGCAAAAATCTTTTTCAAACCGCCGTGCGATATACGTATCACGACACAAGTAGCGGATGTTCATTATGAGGAAAAATAGCTATACATATATATATGTGTGTGTGTGTGTGTGTGTGTGTGTATATATCTTTTGTTTAACATACACTTTCCGCCTTTTGAAAATAACTTTAGGGAGGGTTTTCCTTTCATAAAGTTTCTTGTCATCATGGACACGTAAGAAAATATTGAGGCTATAGCTTATTTTTGAAAATCCCTTTGGTTAATATTGATGCATGCGAAAACACTTAGATACTGTTTTCAGAACAGTCCTGCTTAGTTACTAAACCAAATAGTAAATGTCATAAAACAAACTGTTCCAAAAGAAATCGATCTCAAATGTGTACAAGAATGCCACGTATGTCTGGTGCGCACGGAAATCAAAATCAATGCATGTGTCATACATGTGCACAGAAACAAAATCTAAGTGTAATGAGTGTGCACGAAAACATCTGTCAAGTACAACGGGTGTGCCTGACGACAATATCAGGTACATCTGATATGCACGAAGAATCCCGATTTAGTGCATCTGGTGTGCACAAAATCGCATCTAGCACGCCAAGTATGCGCAAGAATCCAAATCAAGTGCACAAGGCGCACGAAAACAAATATCGAATATCTCAATCGAAATCAACGGTATACAACATACATCAATCCAAATCAGGTATACTGTGGTATATAAACTCATAAACGCGTGCATCTGCATGCACAAAATCACATCAAGGTACGGAAAGCTCGTGTAAATTACACCAAATACATAAGTCAAAATCGTCTACAACCCCTATGCATGAATTCAAAATTGAATATATCGGAGGGTATGAAATCAAAATCAGATGCAATGGGTCTGCATAAAACTAAAATCAGTACAACTGATACATAGAAATGCGAATCATGTGCAACTGTGGTGCACATAGGAAATATCAATCATAAAACGAAATCCTCAAAATACTAGAATCCAAAATAAGAAAAACGTGATATTTAAATCACCAAATCGCAAATCATAAATACTATCGTCAACGTGCCCCTCCTTAAAGGTTGAAAGGTGCCGATGCATTCAAACCTAGAAGAACAAGATATCTACTTGCCTCCTGTTCACGGTATGACGCTTTGTGTCCTTAGGTTCTCATCTCTCTCTGGGGATTACCAGTTGTATTCCCTCTTGGCTTGACAACTCGATTCGGGGTACTAACGGAAACAGTCCCATTCTGACGCTTTTCTGAAGATCTTCTGACCAATTATCATGGTCACTCATAACATATCTCGTCAATGATGGAAACTCTAGCCCGCGGATTGTGCGTAATACGACCGATCCTGGGTCTAAGTCTTCTTGTATAGTATTCCAGAAAGATTCTGTCGGGGTCTCTCCCAAATCTCATCTCTGCCGAACTGCCCGGAAGTTATCACCCTTTACTTAATCCATTTCTTGTTCCGGAACGGCTGCATACTCATCACGACTTCTTCTGGAAGATATATCCATATTCAATGCCTCTGCATGCGCATCACATTTCTGATGTCAACGGAGTAGAACATCATCTCGTCAAGATCACTTACGAACCTCTTATTCTGCTTTTCTTCAATGTGAACCGATTCAGAATTATCTCTTCATAGCTGTATGAAATGCGCTCCAAATGGCTGCACTCATATTTAGAGTCTCTCTCGAAGCTACAAACTCGGTATCTTTAATGTCCTGTAGACATCATCTGTCATGACCCAAATTAGGAACGTGACCGGCACTTAAATCTCGCAACGTCTAAAGGCGTAACGTAATTCAAGTAAGCCGACATCCCAGAAATCTAAACCATAAAAAGGTAGATAGATATAACATTTAAAACATTTGAAAATCTTAAGTTAATTTATTTTCTTGAAAATTTCGGAAGCATCTCATTTCTAAAAACTAGCCCTAAACGGGTACAAGCATAAAATAAATATAAAGCATCCCAAACGGGAGCAACTCACGCCAAAAGGCGGAACACAACCAAAATAAGTTTATATATATATATATATATATACACGACGCCGTAGTGAAGGAATAAGAAATAAGGAAGTGAACTAACATCACAACATAAATAAAATAGCCGAATAAACGAGCTCGACACCCAAAGTCACAAATAATACAATACTGATCCTCACAAACTCGTCTCTAAGTCAATATACATGAAAGTGGTGGATGGAGAGTACTAGATATAATAAGATATACAATGAGATCATACGGATAACCGCAACACCACCCACCTATCCAAAATCACTACCAGCAGCAGCGGTATTCGTAGAAGTGGATGAAATGAGTAGCCCTGCCTCGACTATACTGAGGGTTAAACCTGCAAAACACTGTGGCACAACGGGGGTGAGTTGCCAACTCGTGAATAGTAAATAATATTGTACAAATAATCGTAAGTATGCATGAAAAGCGATAATCTGAAATATGCAATCTGATGGCATAAATATAACAATGCAAATATACAGTAAAATCATGATCATGGTACACCATCGGGGTACAACAACTACATGAAACAATGCATGTTTAATAAATCCTGAATATGGAATAACACATAAAACCTCATGTATGAATCATCATCATGGAAAACCAATGTCTATCAACGACACCCCAAATCCCAATATCGCAGGCGCTGTCACACTGATCGGCCCTCATATCCATCACATCATGAAACCTGAGTGTCCAACATCGACACTCGAAACATCATGAAACCCGTGTCTAATACCGACACGTAAATACTCATATCTCAGGCCCCACATACTCCGATCGGCCCTCATATATATATATATATATATATATATATATATATCATCTCATAATCCCACGACTGTATGCTCCGGACATCCGTCGAGTTCTATACAATCACTGGTAGGTAGTACTCCTTCCGTCGGGCTCACCGCCTATCTATATGAGTCTTCTTGACACGGGGTACCTCACCGGGTCCACCATGTACCTACAAACAGTGCTTACCGCTCCTCGAATCGGGTATACTCATATCTCAGAACCGAGAAAACTTATGGTGGACGCCTCGAAATATCATATCAAGAGAAACCGCATTTTCTTTATAAGCAATACATTATATTTTCCCTTTTAAATATAATCGTGGTTCTCAAATCCAGAAATCGCATAAAATCAGTACATCAATGCATATGTCCATGAAAAATGAGATATGCAAATATGGAACAGTAATGTGAGCATATCAAGGGAAAACCGCTCTTTTAAGTATATCAAGTTTTCAAAAGTATCTTGCGGTTTCCCAAATCACCGAAGTCGAAATGCAACATCGTATAAGAGTAAATATGTGTCTAGCAATGTATGTATGTAAGTATGATGGAATTCACATGCACAACAGGACGACAATTAATATCTAACTGTGAACGATAAAGCAAGAGATGCAATATATGTTATCCATAGTTATTTCTATAGTGTGCGTGTCATGGCAATTACTAACGGTGTGTATGTGGCATACAATTTAGTACTCGTGCAACATGAATCGTTAGTAATGGAGTAGTGTCCAATCAATCCAGTGTTAATGCACAATAGGTAATGGGATGTGCAAGATGATGTTTATGCACAATCAATGTATATACTAACAACATAGGTTTATATCACTGAATCCAGCCCTCGACGCTTAGCGCCATACGGGCGATTCCCCCATAGATGTTAAATCTACTCACCGATGATCTCGAGCTAGGTGAATCCAACCACCTCTTTCCCTTTCCTTTTAGCGCCCGAAGTACCCGCAATTGATCCTAATATCGCATCAAAAACATAATAAGTGCAAATTAGAAACTTCCCGATAATACACGCAAACAACACTTAAATCAACGTACCGACTTCCACAAGCTAATAAGTGTTAGCTTAGTGGCGAATGTGTGTAGCGACACTCTAAACCAACCCAAGTGTAGCTAGCTTATACGAAGTACAAAAACCGTGTCAGATATCCGTATCGCGCGTTGCCGAAACACTAGAAACTAGAAAAGTGGTTCCAGATTTTGCCTACAGTCAATATAGGAAAATCAAGCAGTACCAAACACCAAGAATGAATTACAGACACCTACCCTCAAAAACACAATTCCCCAGGTGCCCAAAAATCCGGCACCGCCGGATTTTCCCTATGTTTCACCGGTTCGACTAAGAGGGGTTGGGTTCGGGTTTCAGGTGTATACCCAGGGCTTCTAACACTATACTACTGTATTGCTAGATTTTACCGTAGAGTAACTTAGTGATAGCAGATCTCAGAGACACCAAAACATATACAAAAATACGATATTTGCACAAAACCATAACTTTAGTGTTTTAAAACTGAAACTTATAAGCATACAACTTCATTAGAGCCTAATAAGGGTAAAAAGATCACTACCTCACCAAATTTGGTAAAAACCCTAGCTTTCCAAGCTCCAAGTCATCACAAGGGCTTTAGCATGAATTGTGAATGGTTTTGTGAGGTTGGGTTGAAGTTTTGCCATTGGTTTGTGATGCAATCAAATAAATCAAGTGGAGAACTTGATGTGTAGTGAAGGAGGAAAGAGCAACTGAGTTAGGATTAATAATTAAGAGAGTGAGGTGAGAATGAGAGATATTGTGAAGGAATTGAGTGTATATGTGTTGTGAGGTGAGTGTATGTGAGTGTGAGTGTATGAGGTGAGTGTATGTGAGTGTTACACTCACTCTCCCTCTCATTAAAGACATTAATGGCAACCATCCCCCCCTAAGTCTCAAGAATTCAAACCTTCTTTCTCTTCTATTCTCTTTTCTTTAAACTAAAAGAAAATTCATTAAAACCATTTTTCTTAAATAATAAAAATGGATATAAATTTGAAATTTTAACTTGACTTGATAAAGGTAGAAGGTGAAGTGTGCCATGACTATATGAGCATGGTTAACACCTCATTAACCCTAATTCAACTTGCACATATGTCAAGTGTAAAAACAATTAAATAAAATATTAATTAATTAAATAAAATGTGAAGAAAATGATTATTAGTTAAATTTCATAAAAACCCCGTAATATCGCTTAATTAACACTAACCGCATTCTAAAGCGTTATAATCTTACCCCTTTAAAGAAATTCGGTCCCCGAATTTAAAAATCTTACTAGGCATACCTCAAAGAGATGAGCGAATTTCATCCGCATCTCGCTCTTGGCTTCCCACATGTCCTCTTCTCTATCCGGGCCACGCCAAAGAACCTTGACCGACGGTATGACCTTTGACCTCAGTTTCTTCACGTGTCGATCCAGAATGACCACCGGTTGCTCGGTGAAAGAAAGATCGCGCTCAAGCTGAACGGTCTGGTGCTGAATTATATGGGAAAGGTCATGAAGGTACTTGTGAAGTATCGAACATGAAATACGGGGTGAACATCCGGAAAACTGGGCGGAAGTGCCAAACGATAGGCAACGGTACCAACTAGCTCAAGGATCTCAAAAGGACCCACAAACCTGGGACTAAGCTTCCCCTTCTTCCCAAATCTCATCACACCCTTCATCGGAAAAATCTGTAGGAATACATGATCACCCACTGCGAACTCAAGTCTGCGAAGCCGACGGTCGGCATAAGATTTCTGCCTGCACTGGGGTGCTCTCATCCTGTCATGGATCAACTGGCTCTTCTCCGTACTCTCCTGGACTAGCTGTGGTCCCAAAATCCTGCTCTTGCTGAGTTCGGTCCAACAGACTGGCGATCGACACTTCCTACCATACAAGTCCTCAAAAGGTGCCATCTGAATCGTCTCCTGAAAGCTGTTGTTGTAGGAGAACTCTATCAAAGGCAAGTGTCGGTCCCAACTGCCACCAAAATCGATCATGCACGCACGAAGCATATTCTCAAGAGTCTGTATAGTCCGCTTTGACTGGCCATCGGTCTGCGGATGAAAAACGGTGCTAAAACTCACCCGGGTACCTAAATCTGCATGATGTTTCTGCCAAAGACGGCTGGTAAACTGGGTGCCCCTGTCGGATACGATGCATGTAGGAACACCGTGCAAACGCACAATCTCATCAATGTATAACTAAGCATACTGAGTAAATCTGAAAGTGGTCTTCACTGGAAGGAAGTGAGCCGCTTTCGTCAACCGGTCAACAATCATCCAAATGGAGTCATACGCTCGACTGGACCTGGGTAAACCCACAACGAAATCCATAGAGATCTGCTCCCATTTCCACTACGAAATAGGTAAAGGCTGCAACTCTCCTGCCGGTCTCTGATGCTCAGCCTTGACTTGCTGACAAGTCAGGCATCTCGAAACGAAATCCGAAACATTGCTTTTCATCCCTGCCCACCAGTAGACATCTTTCAGGTCATGATAAATCTTGGTGGAACCTGGATGAACAATGTTAGCTGACTGATGTGCCTGCTCTAGCATCTCACATCTCAGCCCCTCGGTATTTGGTACGCACAGACGAGTCCCAAAACGTAGCACAACCTGGTCATCAATCAAAAACTCTGACTCCCTACCCTGCCGAACATGCTCAAAAATCTCAGACAAATGGGCATCATCAGGCCGCGCCTTACGGATACGATCAAGTAGAAGTGGACGGACGCAGACATGAGCAAGCTGTCCCCCAGTCGAGGTACACTCAAACTGCACTCTACTGTCGCACAAGATCTTCCAATCTACAGAAGACTGTCTCTGAATTACGCTCAACTTCCGGGCCTATGACTCAAAGCATCAACTACTACATTCGCCTTGCCCGGGTGATAAAGAATCTCACAATCAAAATCCTTCACGAGCTCCATCCAACGATACTGCCTCAAATTCAGATCCTGCTGCTGGAAGATGTACTTCGAGCTCTTGTGGTCCGTGAAGATCTGAGACGGCTCTCCGTACAGGTAGTGTCTCCAAATCTTAAGCGCAAAGACCACAACGGCCATCTTAATATCATGAGTGGGATAATTCTGCTCGTGTTTCTTCAGCTGCCGAGAAGCGTAAGCGATAACTGTATCATGCTGCATCAATACACAACCGAGCCCCACTCGAGAAGCATCACAGTAAACGACATAGCTGCCCGATCCAGAAAGCAAAGATAAAACCGGTGCAGTCGTCAACCGAGTCTTCAATTGCTGAAAACTCTACTCGCATGCCTCAGTCCAAAGAAAAAGGACCCCCTTCCGGGTCAGTCCGGTCATCGGTGCAGCGATACTCGAGAAATCCTGCACGAAACGGCGGTAATAACCAGCTAAGCCCAAAAAGCTGTGGACCTCAGTCACCGATACAGGTCTGGGCCAAAGCTATACAGCCTCAATCTTCTTCGGGTCCACATGAATACCGTCTCCCGTAACTACATGACCCAAGAAGTCAACACTATCAAGCCAGAATGCACACTTCAAGAATTTAGCAAACAGCTGGTGCTCTCTCAATGTCAGCAAAGCAATCCTCAGGTGCTGCTCATGCTCCTCTCGACTTCTGGAATAGACTAGAATGTCATCAATAAACACAATAATGAACTGGTCGAGGAACGACCTGAAAATCCAATTCATCAAATCCATGAACGCTGCTGGGGCATTGGTGAGTCCGAACGACATTACCAAAAACTCATAATGCCCGTAGTGCGTACGAAAAGCAGTCTTCGGAATGTCATCATTCTGAACCCGCAACTGATGATAACCCGACCTCAAATCAATCTTGGAAAATTGTCCCGCCCCTGGAGCTGATCAAACAAATCATCAATGCGAGGTAATAGATACCTATTCCGCACCATAACTCGGTTCAATTGACGATAATCAATGCACAATCTCAAACTGCCGTCCTTCTTCTTGACGAACAGAACAGGAGCTCCCCAAGACGAAATACTCGGACGCATGAGTCCCTTATCAAGCAACCCTTGCAACTGATCCTTAAGCACTTTCAGCTCCGCCGGGGCTATCCGATAAGGCGGTATAGAAATAGGCCCCGTGCCGAGGATCAAATCAACGCAAAACTCAATATCGGGCTCTGGAAGCAAACCAGGTAACTCATCGGGAAATACATCGGGAAACTCTATCACAATAGGAACCCGGTCCAACGAATCTACTATGGCACCGGTATCACGAATAAAAGGTAAGAATCCTCGACATCCTCTCCTCAAAAGCCGACTAGCGCAAAGGGAAGAAATCAAACTGCGAGAGGCGGCACTACAGTCCCTGTGCACAACAAGAACTGACTCGCCCGGAAAACAAAACCTGACCACCTTCTCACAACAGTCCACAGATGCATAGCAAGTAGCTAGCCAGTCCATGCCAAGGAGAACGTCAAAGTCCAACATATCAAGAAGGATCAAGCCGACGGACAAAACTCTATCTCCAATGTGAACAGCACACGACCGAAACACATATCGTGTAAGAAAAGACTCTCCAACAGGAGTAGTCACGACAAGCGGTTGACCTAGTAAAGACGACTCTCGGTCCAACCTCGGCATGAAGTGTCTAGAAATATACGAGTGAGTAGACCCCGGATCAAATAAAACATGCGCATCAAAAGAACATACAGAAAGTGTACCTGACACGACTGCATTCGACGTCTGCGCGTCCTGATGAGTCAAAGCAAATACCCGAGCCTCCCTTCTACCGGCAACTGGCTGGCATCTGCCTCTGCCACCCCGTCCTCTCTGAACAAAACCTCCGCGGCCACGACCTCTCTGAGAATAAGTCTGACACGGAGCAACAACAGGCGTAAGAAGCAACACTCTCTGAGGTGGAGAAGGTGGTAAGGTAACAAGTGGAACCTCTGCCTCGCCCTGGCGTACCTCAGTACAATCTCTGACGCGATGATGTGGACTCGCACACTCAAAACATCCAGGCGAAGACTGCTGACCCTGTGGGTATAAACTATATGTCTGGCCCCGTCTCACGCTCCGGCTACTCGCCCGGCCTATAGAGAATCCACCGCGGCCTCTGCTAAACTACCTCTGCGCTGATAAATCAGTACGAATCCTCTTCAGTTTTGAAACAACCGAAGTCTCGGAAAGACGCTCCTCAACCAGTATGGCTGTGTCCACTGCGGCTGCGTATGTAACAAAATGCTGGGCGCCGATGGAGAGTAATAACTGGGTAATCAGGCCTCGTACAAATCTCTTGACACGCCTCTCCTCAGTATCTACTAAATACAGAGCATACACGGATAGCTGGGTAAACTGAACATCATACTCCGCCACTGTCATAACTGGAGTCTGGCGCAGCGGATCAAATCTGCGAGCTCGAGTACAATCTCATTAAAGCAATTAATGGCAGCCATTCCCCCTAAGTCTCAAGAATTCAAACCTTCTTTCTTTTCTATTACCTTCTATTCTCTTTTCTTTAAAATAAAAGAAAATTCATCAAAACCCTTTTGTTTAAATAATAGTAATGGATATAAAATTTGAAATTTTAACTTGACTTGATAAAGGTAGAGGGTTAAGTGTGCCCTGACTATATAAGCATGGTTAACACATCATTAACCCTAATTCAACATGCACATATGTGTGCAAGTGTAAAAACAATTAAATAAAATATTAATTAATTAAATAAAATTTGAAGAAAATAATTATTAGTTAAATTTCATTAAAAACCCGTAATATCGTTTAATTAACACAAACCGCATTCTAAAGCGTTACAGCATCTGGCCAACCACGTCCTCGGGAACTCGTCCAAGTCATCGGTGTGATGCACCTACGCTCGTCCTGTCTCGATCGACTCACAACATTCCTGTGTGAGGTCCTCTTCTAGCTGAAGTTAGTCAATCTGATGATCTCGTATCGGGGTGTCCAAACGAACATGTCCTAGTCATTCATCCATAGATGATTGGCGATCTTCTATCTTATCCCAAAGTGTAGACCCATGATGCGTTAGCTTCAATGATCTGGGAACGATATCTTATTAACTCAGCAACAGCTGGCTCATCTGTTCACACGGTAGATAACGTATTAATCATCTGGAGTTGACGGTACATCAACAGTCCCTACAACCTGGCTGGCCTCTAGCAATGGCCCGATCATATGGTGCTTATCTGATCGTTTGCGTCAGCGAGAAATCTTAGTAAAACAATAAATCAAAAGGCTCGTTTCTACAGAAAACATAGTAAAACAATCTATCAAAAACGTTCATGCAGCACTGGAATTACGCCAAGGTCATTCCTCGTTCATGACGAGCTCGTGCTGACCGCACCTCTAGACACAGCTTTCTGCTCGTGTAACCGTGGTAACAGCAGCCACAATCTGACATCGATGAGGATAGATCATAGGAATGAATAGAAATACAGTGCCTAAGAAATATACATCCTAAGGCTTCTTAAGCGGAGTAGCGTATCGTAAGTATGCCGCGGAACATACACACGGTACGACACTCTACTTAAGTCACATACTCCATCAACCAAGATCAACGTACGCGGCGAAAGTTCGGGTCTAATACTCCCTTGGCCAAGTCTAAGTTCCGTAAGGTCAATCCTAGGTTCCGAATATAATATACGCCCTAGACTCCGCATGGTCAAACCTAAACTCGAACCAAGGTTAAACCTAACGCTCTGATAACAAATCTTTCACGACCCGGAAAAGGCACATGACTGGCACTTGAATCATGTGAAGTCTATAGGACCCCACCCAATTCAAGTAAGCCAAAATCCCAGAAATCTAAACCTTTTAGGGAAAATAGTGGAGGTGAAGTTTTGAAATGACGGTATAATGAAAACAAGTTCTTTCTTTAAATACATAAGTAATGATATATGAAAACACTGTCTTTGTATCTAACTTGAAAACATTTTCGTTATCGAAAATTTGGGCAACACCTCCTTTGTATATTTTAACCCGAAAACGGTATAAGCAATATAATAAAAGGCATCCCCAAGCGGGAGCTAGCTCTTCGCCAAAAAGCGGAAACAACCACGCAGATAATAAGTATACAACGCCGAAGGGCGAGGATCAAAACACAGCAAGAAAACTAAACATCATCAAGAAAAGCCAAAAAACAATAAATATATAAGCGTGACTCTAGGGCCGAAAGAATAAACAACTGTGGGTTTCTAAGTCTACTAAATATACAAGTCTGGTTGATGGAGCCTTTAACTAGATACAAAAAAAATAATATACAAACATATACCGGTGGTCACGAAGCAAATGTATCCCACCTATCCAGCAATCACCCGAAAGAAAGTGAAGTGCCAGCAAGCCGCTACGGAATCCTGTACTGCCAAACCTGCAAGAAACTCTGGCACAACGGGGGTGAGTTGCCAACTCGTGAGTAGAAGACATCACCGAGCAGAAATCGAATGTATGACTATCTCCTAGGTCATACAGTAATATAATAACAAGGGTAATAGTAGAACATAAGTGTGATATCAAATTACTTGTGTCCGTGTCATGAGTAATAACATATCATGTGTATCATGTATGAACGCATCATCCAACGTGTGCTCGGCAACGACATACAAAATCTCGATAAAACCTGAGTATCCATCACCGGCACTCGAGACATCATGAAACTCGTGTCCAACATCGACACGTAAATCCTCATATCTCAGACGCCGCATCCTAAGATCGGCCCTTATATCCATCTTTCTCATAACTCCGAACGGCATCCTCTAGATATCCGTCGAGTTTCCATACAATTACTGCTAGGTAGTGCTCTCCTGCTAGGCTCATCGTCAACAACTCGAGCTTATTGCCTCGGGGTACCTTACTGGGTCCACCATGTACCCACAAACGGTTCATCCTACTCCTCGAATCGGGTCTCGAAAACCAAGTTCAGAACCGAGAAAATATCATGGTGGACACGAAATATCATATCAAGGAAAACCGTATCATTTTCTTTTAAAACAATCACAAGTTTATAAAATTTCACATGCGGTTTCCAAAAATCCAGAAATCTCAGGAAAGATCCGAAATCTCAAAATCATGAATCAATGAACAGTGACTATCGGCGTAAAACCACACAATAGTATATAACAGAATGAATATATGAATGCATTATGTGTTTTAGTAAAGAATGCATTGTCTAGGCTAGCATATGAGACCAAGCATACTAATAATATGTATTAAACTACCAGTTAGCAGGTTATACCAATGAATTAACATTTTCTAAGGTGTGCGTGACACGGCAATTACCGATGATGATGTGTGTGAACCGGCAAGCAAGTGTACGTGCAACATACGCATCATCGGTAATGGTGCCGGTGTCCTAGCAGTCGAATTCATAGCAGTTAAAGATAACACATGTATAAATATGAAATGAAATGAGAGCAACATGAATATGACGGAAAATGAATAGTAAACACAACATTATAGAATATACATAATTGTATACGAGTCATACAGTTTTTTTTTGTGTTTTGAAATAGCACGAATCGTGGTTTTTAGAAAAGTAGAGACTACGGTGTTTTGAGAAAATAGATATCTTTTGAAAATCCATTGCATCCCTCGTTTATTCTTTGAAAAAGCCTACGATTCGTCGGTTTTGAAAAATCGGTATGACTCGCGCCCAAGTTAACCTAAGTCGACGCACTAAAGACTACACTAAGAACCTAATCGAAGGTAAAAAGAAATCTATAACATCCCGAGCCGATATATCTAATGGTCGGCGATCCAGCCTCATATCATCACACACGGTAATAATACATCGTACGACATCCTCGAGTCAAGGGGACGGGTCAACTATCATAATAAATCATCATTTGCACGGTATCAATCTTCATACTATATTAATATCATAAATCAGGGGTACGGATCTAAGGTCACGTACAATCTATTATATCATCAAAATACATATTATCACATGCTTGTGTAAATATCTCCCAACGATCCTTTATAATATCATATCATATACCATATCATGACACAATCACATACCAACATCTCACGGCATCATGCCTGATCATATCGACTCATCTCCACATATCACACACTATCCTTATTACTTGTGTATATGTGTATACACACACACACACATACATACATACATATATATACACATATACACACAAAGATCTAGTGCGTGTGTGTGTGCGTATGTGTGACTATATATAACCTGCGATTCGCCACCAAAGTAATCATCCTATGGATAAGTCTTCCCAGTTCAACCTAATATAACCTAAGGTCTTTCAAAATACGCTACTTTCTAAGTATCCAATATCACATCCAAACTCATAGTAATATAGTAGTAACCCTATTCTACATTTGCGGGGGTGCTATACGCTATCCACCCGACTTTCCCCCATAGATATACATCTACTCACCTTGATCCTCGCTTGCCGAAGTCGATGACGCTTGTTTTCCCTTGTCAACCTGATGTCCACGCGAAGTACCTACATATCACAAAATATATCGTATCGTATCACAATCCAATTCAAAAATCGACACGACACGTGAAGTGCTCATAGCTTTGAACCTATAGCCTACGGATGCAAAAACAATCATAAAACCCTCGTCGTTGACATACAAGCGTCCAACGACCAAATCCACAACTAAATGCCAAAATCCATGTTTTAGAAATCGGAAAACCATTGCTATTATTAACTCAAACGCTCCTAGATTTTGCCTCAGGTAATTTGGAAAAAAAAAACGAACAATATAGTGGCTAAGTTATGAGAAGTGTGAGCTACAGGCCAAAACCCAACATCAACAGCCAAAATCTGGCCGGCCAATAGTGCTACAGTAACCGCCCCCGCCAGCCCCCCTTTTGAATTTTGGTCCGGTCTTCTCGTGGTGGTCTCCTATTGGTCTAACTAGGTTAATGTATATGTTTAATTTTTTATAAAGGTCCCGGGTTGCTCCAGATTCCCTGTAGACCTCACAATTTTTTTTTACAAAACCGATATCGGAAATATTTTCAGTTGTGCATGGTTTCAAGTCTCAGTTTTGTTCCAGGTTTTAACACTAGAGGGGTTGTAGTCACTAATTACACCTTAATTACACCATCACAACTCATAGAATCCCCTAAAGCTCAACTTGGAATTTTCAAAGTTCACTAATCCCCACTTAAACAATTCTAAACTAAAATAGAAGCTAAAGAAACTCAATTACTAAACCAATGGTGTAAGAAATATCTCATTTAGAAACTCAAGAATATTCTTGAGTTGCTCAAAGTCTTCAAAGTGGCAACTTGATCACACCATGGTCCTTATAGTGAGCTTGTGCACATTTTTTGTGAATGAGGTATGAGTTTTAATTTGGTTTGGTTTTGGGGGTGGCTGGAGGTGGTAGAATGAGGTGGAGGGGAGATGAGAAGGAGATGAAGAAGATGAAGAAGAAGTGAAGTGAGAATGGGTGATGAGCCATTGTCAATACCCCCCTCTCTCTCATACACTCTCTCTTCTCCCATGCCAAGCCCATACCTCCCATGTCCCATTTAAAAATTTCCTTTTCCTTTTATCTTTTTATTTAAAACCAAAACATAAATAAAGGTAAATGAGGAATTTTGGCATGGTTCAACAAAAGAAAAATATAATAAGTCCCATGCAACATGTTATGTTGCATGTCACATGCACATAACACACTTAATGCAAAATTAGTAAATACTAATCGACTTTAGTAAATAACTCATTTACAAATAATTGTATAATAATTCATTATAATTATTAATTTAATTATTTAAATTACTAAAAACAATATTTTATTTTCTGAAATGTTACAACTGAACAAGACTCGCCGAGAACTCCTAGATGGTATTATTGTAAGACCTCTTGAGAGTGCCTAGGAACCCTACAGTGGTATCAGAGCCTAGCTAGAGCCTTAGGCGAAGTCTAGACGGTGTTTGAAGTCCGATCGAACCGAAACCCCAATTTTTCCATGCTCTCTGGACATTTTCTGAATTTGTGGATTTTTGAGAATTAAAAATATGCAGAAACATCAGTAGGAAGATCTAAGAGTTACTGTAAAATTCGAGTTTCCAATTCGACTAAGTCGCGGCGGAACCGCGGCAGAAGCCTGGCTTCTGCGGCGGTTCCGCGGCCAAGTAGTCACATCACGTTTTAAAAATTGCACAGTAATTCCTATTTTGCAGTGCTGGTTTTCCTGGGAATTTTTAAATCTGACTCAAGAGTTGAGTTTTCTGGGTTGTATTGGGGACTCGGTGTTTCGATCGGATTGTCTAATTTTGTCTATGTGGCTTTCCGGGTATTTTTGAATATGTTAAAAAGTTCGACCGGATATAAATACCCACTTTTTCCCCTGTCGGGAAATTTCCAAGTGTTGGATTTTTTCCGTGGTTTAATAACGTTCTAAGTAGTGCAAGTAACGCAATGGACCCTCTAGAAGACAACAAACCTTAACTCGATTATGTGACCGTCTTGAACTGCCCTTTGAACCTTCGGGTTTGGGGCAGTACGGCGTGCCACATGTGAGGCGTTGGCTTGACCCTTCTACGGCTGGACCGTTGGTACTGAGGCATGAACTGGATGTTTTTAAACTTGTTTCATGTGTTGATCAGTTTCGGGAAAACTTGGGTGTTCGATTGTTCGATCGGAAAGTTTAACACTTACTATTTATCCGGAATGTGATACAATAATTGGAATTCACAAATAGTTATGAGATAACTGGAATGAATGTTATAAATCTAGCGGTTTAGTCTCATTTGATCGGTTGCCACGGAATTTTGATGCGATCAAAAGTCCGTCGCAATCACGTAGTGTACGCGGATATTCGCCGGGTAAACTTAATAGACAGCCTCGCCCCATAGCCCCGACCAAGTGACTGTAGGAGAACCCCGTCACCGAAAGCATCCGTTCGGGTGCTCGCGGCAGCGGTGTTCCGCCTTGGTGCACTTCGTCGACGGTATCGGGGGTGCGGCCGCCTACTAAAGTTTGCGACGAGCATTCGATCAGACTTTCGGGAATCTTGTTGAATTGCCCGACTTGATATTGAAAAGTGTTTTCAATAATGAGACTAAAATGCGGGGTTTATAATTGTTAGGCATGCGATGTCTAAGGAATTCATTTGATTAGGCATGCGATGTCTAAAGAGATTGCGGATTCCAACTGTTGTAGTTTTACACTTTCTTTTCTGTGACCGTAAGTGTAATATGTGATATCGCCGGTTTCGTTGCTATATGTCAACGACAATTGGGATGCGCATATTTACATACGTTGATGACATGTGATGTTATGTGTTGCTGGATATGTTATATTGGATCGTCGTGTTCGAATAGCCGGGTTTTTTTTATGTGAGATGAGTGTTTTTCATTTTCATTCATGTAAAAACTTGTATGTAATATTCTTTTATTGGGGCACTTCCAGGTAGCGGAAGATGTCACCGTTGTTGTATATTATTTACTTTTCCGCACTAGGATAGACCCAAGAAGGGGAGCACAAGTAACCGGGTTCTAGGGTCCAGTGGGAGACCATCTCGAAGAGTCGAGTCCGGGTCTCCTAACCCTAGAATTGGTAGGGTTGCTTGCCGCTCTCGTAGGGGTCTAGGGGTGTGGGATTGGCTATTCATCACGACCGTGGAATCCGTGTTTTATACTGGCTCATATTGAAAACACGGACGTCCTAGTATATCCAATGTTTCATATGATTCTTCTGCTGCGATATCTGTGATGTGATCATGTGATGTTCTGTGATAGATACTGTATATAGTATATATGATATATTATATAGACGTTACTTATGTTTTACACCCGCGCTAGCCATGCCCCGCTCTGTTGTTAGTTACCTAACCTAACGGTGCACGAGGGGACATCGAGGCGAATGCGGATGGCATAAGTGTACGTCGTATTTATCTGTGATGTTTAGGTAATTTAAATGATGGGACTTCATTAATATGATTAATGAAAGAAAAGAAACCTAAGATGTTGTAGAATTGAATTTCAAAATAAAACAGGTAACTACAGTTCTTGCTTTGCACAGCGGTATATATGATATATCCTGCACCTTATTCGATGAGGAAAGGACCGAGATCCCTTCACCGGGAGTGACTCCTTTAGCAATAACTGGCAGATGCTACACATTCGGTTTGTCTTTTGATTGCTTTTAAGAGTTCTGCTTTGCACAGTGATATATATGATATATCCCGCACCTCATTCGACGAGGAAAGGACTGACGATCCCTTCACCGGGAGTGACTCCTTTAGCAAAACTAGAAAAGCCTAAAAAACACTCCATTTCAAAAAACATTCGATTCTACAACGATATCAAGTTAATTACGCAATAGGTTTTCAGAAAAACCTGTCGTAGCCCTCCGTCATTTCAGATAAGTTGTATATAGTATTCGTGCTATATTTGTTGGCTTTCGTCAAGGTGCAGTGTGCGGTAGCTATATGCTGCTTATCTGCAGCATACGATGCGATTAGATTAGGGTAGTCGTGCGGCTTTGTTGGCTTTCGTCAAGGGTCGTGCGGGTGGGTTTAATTCAATCAGGAAATGACGGGTTGGACTTGACTAGCGGGCTATGGTTTGTTGGCTTTCGTCAAGGTCATAGCACGTTAGGGGCAAAATATTATCGGGAATTTCAAGTGTTGAAATTTGCAATGAGATTGCATACCTTCTATGAGATAGTTGGATCCCGATACCCGCTGCGAGTAATTGTTACTCCTGGGAGAGTTTTACACATTACAATTAGTCGATCAAGTAGGTGTCTAGAAAGGTGTTAACGAGGTTACGCCTCTGGGAAAACGAGGTTTACATTAATTAGGTTCGTGCGAAAGCACGGGGGACCTCCCTCAAAGTACCGACACTGGCCTGGCTGAAAGATTGGCGAACTTGTAGTGTGTAATTAATCCCGGCTAGTCTTTCCTTTTAGGGTTTGAAGGAAGATTTGATAAAAACAGTGGGAGCCTTCCTGATTAGATAAGATAAAAACCAATCTATTCTTGC
The DNA here is from genome assembly GCA_030015575.1 of Agapanthus africanus. Taxonomy (NCBI): domain Eukaryota; kingdom Viridiplantae; phylum Streptophyta; class Magnoliopsida; order Asparagales; family Amaryllidaceae; genus Agapanthus; species Agapanthus africanus. The sequence continues at coordinate 39,458,266 of JASDDO010000016.1, read as the reverse complement.
AAGAGCGCACGCTGAGTGTTTTCTTCTCTCTCTCTCCAGGTAGCGACCATATCACGCCTTAATCAAGATAATAAAACGGATATATTGACCGAACCCGCTTGTTATACTGAGCTGGGGAACGTTGGTCCCGCTCCAACTTATAATAGTTATAAGACAGAGCAGGAAATAGGGGAATACCAAGATTCCCATGCCGCCCAAACGAAGAGAGTGCATGCTGATGCATCATCTTCGGGTGTGTTCATTATGCAGAACTGTTTCTCAATGTCCTTTACGTCCTGGGTATATGATACCGGATCAGGATCCCAGATATGTAATCTGTTACATGGGCTACAGAAAGGTAAAGAACTGAGAACAGGTGATAAGTTTCATGAGGCAGAAAACGGGGCAAGAGTTGCAGCCAAGTCTGTCGGTCACTGTCACCCTGTATTACCAGTACATTGATTCTGAACAAATGCTATTAGATACCGAACCTGATATACAAAATAATATCAGTCTCTTTATTAGTAAAGAAATGATAAAATTTTGTATTGTTGGATAATGTTTTGAACATTTCCTATATCAAAAGTTGATCGGTTCAGGCACGTTATCTAAATGCATTGATATTCTAAATCAAAATACAGTTCTTAGTATACGGAACACACACAAGAGGAAGAGTTCAGAAATGGACGGATCCTTCTTGAGGTATTGTAGACTAGGTCATATCAATGCGACCCGACTAGCTGGAGTTACATATAGATGCATATTTAAATTAGTTTGAATTTACATCTTGTGAAACTCGCCAGTCATGTCACAAAGATAAGATGACCATAGCTCTGTTTATTGGAAACAGAGAAAGAGTTAGTGAACTCTTGGGATGATACATGTTGATGTATGTAGCTCTCCTGTCTACACATGCCAAGACCGGTTCTTTGTACTTCATTACATTCTCTGATAATCTCTCAAGATTCAGACATATGTTCCTGTTGAAACACAAGTCCGAACCTTTTGAGATATTCACAGAATATAAGTAAGAAGTAGAGAACCAAAATACGGGTATAAGTATTATGTCCTTTGATGTGATCGAGGAGGAGAATACTTGTGCTTGGAATTCTTGGACTATTCTAAAGAAGAATGAGTTTCTCTCTCAGCATTACTCCTCCGTATACACCATAGCCAGATGGTATATCGGGGTGGAGCAGATACACCCTATTTGATAAGGTGTGCTCTATGATGAGTACTACTGAGTTACCTATTTCCTTTAGGGAGTTATGCACTTGAGAAGCTGCATACCTATTGAATTAGGTTTGAATCAAATCAGATGCCTACCACTTCATATGTGATATGGAAAGGGAAGAGCCCATATCTTAAGTTAGTTAAGATTTGGGGCAGTCCGGCCTATGTCTAAAAGCAAAATCCGGACAAGCTCGAGGCAACGTCTGTTATGTAGAACTGGAAATGTTCCAGCTATACAAACTGCAGCTGATGATTTGACAGAACCAAAGGATTCAGTAGATTCCAACGAACCTCAGCCTCTCCGCCGATCTAGTAGGGTTCCTCACCCACCTGAGAGATACTTCGGTTTCTCTATGACAGTGGGAGCGAGGATTGCATCATGAGATGATGACCCAACTAGCTTCGAGCTGGCCATCAGGAGTAATACTCTGTAAGAATGGCTGGATGCTTAGTGATCTGAGATGGAATCCATGTACACCAACAAAGTATGGACTTTGGTTGCTATATCTGAAGGGTTAAATCCCCATCAGGAGCAAGTATATCTTGAGAAGATTACTTGGTGTAGATGGAAAAGTTGAGACTTTCAAAGCTAGACTTGTTAAAGGTTTTCGTCATCGACCAGGCGTGGATAATGATGAAACCTTTTTCCAATGGCTATGCTTAAGTCCATCCAGATCCTACTTGCCACGGCTACATACCATGACTATGATATCTGGTGGTCGGGTGTCATGACTGCTTTTCAAAATGATGTTTTAGAAGAGTGCGTCTATAAGTACACAGCCAGAAGGCCTTGTAGACAGTGGGAGCAGCGGAAACGTGTGCAAGATGTCTTATGTGATAAAGCAGACATCGCAGAGTTAGAACATCTGTTTTGATGGCTTAGTCAAAGAGTTTGACATCATCTAAATGGTAGATGAACCTTGTATAAACAAAAAGGGTAGTAGGGAGTATGGTGGTGATCCTCGTAGAGTACGTGGATGACATACTCTTGATAGGGAAGGAGTTTCCTATGCTACGCTCGGTCAATCTCCGCTTATCACAATGATTCTCCATAAAAGATCAAAGTGATACCTACTAAATCCTGGATTTTGGATCTATGAGATAGATCTAATTGGATATTAGGACACTCACTAGCTGTAGTGAGATGGTATCAATTGATCCTGGGGAGAATCACTGGAAGGGTTCCAGGGTGATAAAGACGACTGAATGTCAGTCACAGGCATTGTCTTTACCCTTAGTAAAGGGACGGTATGTTGGAAGAGTTCCAAGCTAGATACCGTGGCATACTAGACGATAAAGGCTGGATACATCGCTACTTAAGATGCTACCAAAGAGGCAGTCTGGATGTATATTTGTTCATGAGATGAACTCAGTTCCTCCCATTGTGTGACAATGGAGTTGTAGCTTATGCCAAGGAACGTCCGTCCCATCAGTGATCCAGACATATTCTAGGGCAGTATCACCTGATCATGGAGATGGTTGATCTCCTGGCTGATCGAGGTTAGGAGAGCAGACTCAGAGGACAACACGGCGGATCCACTCACAAAGGCCTATTCCCAGAGAGAGACTTTTATGGGATGGTTGAGTATGAGATACTGCAACCACTGCTACAGATGGCCATGCATCCAAAGAAAGCCACCATTTTTCTTTATGCTTATTATTTTCCAAAAAGAAATAAATAGATAAATAAATGAATAAGAAAACAAAACCCTAACCATTCATATAACCATGGCTTAATCTTTACACAAACCCAAATTAGCATGCATCATCAAACATGATACAAACTTGTGCACAAAAATATATCACATATACAATGTGCACAAACAAGTGAGAAAAACCATTTAAAGTGAACCAATACTAGTTAATGCAAAGTAATATATCAAATATATAATTATGCATTAAATCATTAAATCGACACTTGATTTAACGATCCGGTCATATCGCATACAACCGACTAATATCCAATGTATCGGCTTATCGAATCAATCCATGATTCGATAACTAGGTTATATCACATACAACCATTCGATACATTCATCGCGAGAATATAATACGGTATCACATACACGCATTATTCTCGGTCCCGCACATATCTCATATGCGCTCCTATTTCGTTTCGCTTGAGCCAGGAAACCTCTGTGTAGGACTCTAGAGACTCGTCAATACGCCGGCAGTAGATGATGATCATATCAAACACCCACAAGCCGCAAGCGGTCTGCTAAACATAACGGCCACCCGGGTATTGAGCGATCAGAAGATCAATGAGCAAGCCCGCTCACACTCCTCTGAATCCAACCAGTAACACTTACCGTACAGTCCGGTCTCGTCGTCTGATATGTCGCATATCTCGCCTAGGGATGGTAAACGTCAGACCCCAATAGCTCGATAAGTCGTGTCGATATGAGGTCTATAACAGTTCGAGAAACTACTGGTAACACTTACCAGAAAATCTCGGCAACCCTGGCCAGGGATTTCCGGTTATAGCCAATCGAACACAGCGCAACATCAACTCCCTATACCGGGAGAGACAAATCCCCTCCTATCGCTCATTGCCTCCATGTGATTCGGGACTGTACCCAAAAGCCACCGTTTTGCACGCCCTCTTGGACGTGGTAAGGTGGAAATCAAAGCATAGTGGGAATCACACAAGACTCTATGATGATCTCGGGTCTACAGACTACTCTGTACCAGTGTCACCAGAGAACTGCCATCTGACGTGAGGTATAATACCATCTGGGAGTTCTCGGCAAGTCCGTCCAGTGTACCCAGTCTCCACTGAGCACCCGTATATCATCTCTGATGTCAAACACCAATGGATATGGGATCATCCATCGCCCATCTGTATGGGTCGAGAAGGTATACGCTAGTCTACTCTGGTATATCGATGCCCCGTCTCGATACACCCACGACTAGGGACTTTGAAGGATGTACTTATGGACTACCATGTCCCCACTAGTATGATCCGCATCATAGTCCAGGTAGTCAAGTACACATCCTAAGGGCTTTACCAACATGTAACAGAGAGACAATCAGTATACACGTTAAGGTAAAGAGTAACCGGATAGCATACTATCATGTCGACCAAGAAAGTCCTCCCTATATATGTCCGAGCATCCACTACAATATACATCCTATGTACAGTAATGGCCTCTAGGGCATACATATAACTAACAATTATACCTTACGTCAGAGGGCAGTTCTCTAGTGACACTAGTACAGGTTAGTCTGTAGACCCGAGATTGTCATAGAGTCTTGTGTGATTCCCACTATGGTTTGATTTCCACCTTACCACGTTCAAGAGAACGTGCAAAATGGTGGTTTTTGTGTACAGTCTCGAGTTACATGGAGGAAATGAGTGATAGGTGGGGATTTCGTCTCTCCCGGTATTGGGGGTTGATGTTGCGCTATACTCGATTGGCCATAACAGGAAATCCCTGGCCAGGGTTGCTGAGATTTATTGGTAAGTGTTATCAGTAGTTTCTCGAACCGTTATGGGCCTCACATCGACCTGACTTATCAGGCTATTGGGGTCTGACGTTTACCACCCCCAGGTTGGACATGTGACATATCAGACGAAGAGACCAGACTGTACTGTAGTGTTACTTATTGGATTCACAAGAGTATGAGCATGCTTGCTTGTTGATCTTCTGATCTCTTAATACCCGGGTAGCCGTTACGTTCAGTTAGTACCGCTAACGGCTTATGGGTGACTGATATGATCATCACCTACTGCCGGCGTATTGACGAGTCTTTAGAGTCCTACACAGAGGTTTCCTGGCTCAGGCAAAACGAAGTAGGAGCACATATGTGATATGTGCGGGACCGAGATTAATACGCATATGTAATACCATATTCTAATCCCGCGATATGTGATTCAGTCGGTTATATGTGGTATAGCCGGGTTATCGAATCAAGTATTGATTCGATAAGTTGATACAAATGATATTAGTCCGTTATATGTGATATAGCCGGATTATTAAATCAAGTGTTCATTGAATAATTTATGTATAATTATATATTTGATATATTAACATACATTAACTAATATTAGCTCACTTAAGAATTTCTTTATCTCACTTGTACACATTTAATATATATGTGATATATATTATTGTGTCATGCTTATTGCTACATTCTACATGGGTGTATGAGACTCACACCATGCTGAAGATAATTAAGGATTTAATTATTTAAGGTAAATACAAAATTAGGTGGAAATGAGTTATGGTTGCAAGCTTGTGGAAGCTTGTAGTAACCATTGACTTAGTCCACTAATTTTGTCTTATCCTAGATATTTATTAACCCAACTATTATCTTAATCCATGGTTAAGTCTCTACATGAGTTAATATGAGATATTATCTCACCCATGGTTGCTATTCTCACTTAATTCTTTCTAGACTTCATCTTCTTCTTCATCTCAAGAAAGCTGTCTACCTTTTCTTGAGGTGAAGAAATATTGTGAGAAAAATTATTCTAAAGTGAGCAAAAATCCTACTTCATCAACCTACACCTGATTAGCCATTTAGTTTAGGTTGTTTGCTTCACTAATTCCCAATTAGTGAAGATGTAGCTTGAGTTAGAGTCTTCTCGACGTAGATCATCTTCGGCCTCGAAGACTTCAAGCAAGCATGTTCATTTCGCTTTGCAGAGCCTAACTTGAGTCCGGGAGATCACTACTTGGAGAGAAGGGACTACTACATAGAGCTTTAGAAGTGAAGGACCGGTCAACAAAGGTTGTATTCCTCATTCACTTAGTGTAATGTTTGATTACATGTTGGTTTACCCTAATTCCTCTAGTTAGATCAAGGTTAGGGTTCTTTAGCACCTTAGAATTTTTAAAATGGCATGGTTGATGCCTTCCGAAACCTAGTGAGGGTGCTAAGGATCCCAGTAGTGGTATCAGAGCCAAGCTAGAGAATTAGACGATATTAGTAGAATTACGAAACCAAAACAACTCCGAAACAGTCGAAACAAAACCCTAGTTTCTGTCGAATTTTTTAGAGCTTATAAATTTTTTTTAAACAGTTGCAGAATGTTACATGAGATGTAACATGAATACCAGACAAAAACGAACCTAATCCGCCGGATTTGACCCCTCGAAAAGAAGAATATGACCGGCCCGGCCGGTTTTCTGGGCTTGTTTTGGCTTCATTTTTGTTTGGTGTTCCAAGCTCTGGGGTTTTGTGCTTCAGGTTTTGTTTGTTTTTACTAAGATTGCATGTGATGTTATCTTTCTGTAAAGGCAATTCAGAGTGTTTCGTAGTCGTTATTTTAACAACGTTTCGGGTAACATTGACGATGTTAAAAAGTTCGAACGAATATCAAAAACCCATTTTTCACCCCTCTTTGGAAAATTTTCCTAAAGTTGGATTTTTCCAAGTTTAAAATATTCAAAAATCATGTAAGTAATTCTATGGACCCTGTAGAAGAACGATACCCAATCGACTCTTTGACCACGGAACCGCGGGCAAACCCTACGGTTTACGGCGGTTCCGCGACGCTATGAGTGAGGCATGGGTCGGCCCTTCTACGGTTGGTCCGTAGGTGCTGTGGCATGTTCTGGGTATTTTTTAAACTTTGCTCAAGTGTTGAGCTCTTTTGGAAATTTTGGGTGTTTGTTGATTCGATCGAAATGTTTAACATCGTCTAACTATCTGTGAATTGTGATACAATATTTGGAATCCATACAAATTAGTTTTGTGAAAACTAGTTTGAATTTTGTAAACCTAGCAATTTAGTCTCATTTGATCGGTTGCCATGGGGTTTTGATATGGATCAAAATTCTGTCGCAATTACGTAAAGTACGCGAATGTTCGCCGGGTAACATTACTAGATAACCACACCCCATAGCCTCGACCAAGTGACTGTAGGAGAACCCCGTTACCAAAAGCATCCTCCCGAGTGCTCGCGACCGTGGTGTTCCGCCTAAGTGCACTTCGTCGACGGTATCGGGGGTGCGACCGTCTACTAAAGTTTCCGACGAGCATTCGATCAACTTGTCAGGAATCTTGTTGAATTGCCCGATTTGATATTGAAAAGTGTTTTCAATATCGAGACTAAAATGCGGGGTTTATAAGGTTAGGCATGAAATTCGGAATATGAGATATTCCGGGTTTATGATGTCTAAGAAATTCATACGGTTAGGCATGAAATCCGAAGTATGTGATATTTCGGGTTTATGATGTCTAAGGTGTTGCGGATTCCAATTGTTGTAGTTTTCACTTTCTTTTCTGCGATCGTATGTGTAATATGTGGTGTATCACCGGTTTCGTTGCTATATGGTCGCATGCTTTTGGCGTGTCGTGTTTTGAAGTTCTAAAATCTAACCGCGATCAGGACGGTGTCGCTGTACAGCTAGTCGTGATGAGCATGGGTCATCCGCAGGGAGACGGAGCGTTTATGGTTCTTGTTTTGATGAGTTAATGCGCGTGGCAGAAAGTTCGTTATCTAACCTATGTGTTATATGCAAGTATAAACTTGTTAGGAAAAGATACAATAGTGTAAGCTAAGGAAATCCGCACTAAAAACCTTTGAGTCGAACTTAACGATTGAAGCTAGAGCAATCGGCAACAACATGGATTAGGGTACTTAAGCACGGAATTAGAAATCCGGCTTATTAACCCTTGTCCGTCCATTCTTGTCTCTTGCTTTTCGCCTCCGAGCAAACCGAACGCAACCGGTCGCGGTTAGGAATCATCGATACCTTGGTAAGGTAGGGTGCCTAACGGAGCGCTTGCGTAAGTTTTGGACGGAGTTCAATTGGAAAATACGGGAAAATGAAATGAGCAAAGAAACCATAACTTACAATATCTTTCTCTTTTCCTAACAACACATATTCATAATCATAACAAAACAACAACAAAGAGAGCAAAAGAAAAGAGAAAAGAAAAGAAAGGAAAAGGCATTACAAGTAAGTAAGTGCATGGAATTTAAATTGCAAGTAAGAAAATCATGGAATGTAAAAGACATGAATGTAAAGCAAGTAATAAAAAGCAAGCAAGAAATAACTAGGAACCAAAGTGCAAGTGACAATCCATGGAATCAAATACCTAAACTTAAACTTGCAAGCTCACTAAAGAGGTTGCAAGATCAAGTGAAGATAAAGATCCCAAGATGAAATGAAGGCACAAAGAGAAAACTTTATTTATTCCAAATGAAGATACAACCCTTGAGATCGATAACCAAAGCTTAAACTTGCAAGCTCAATAAAGAGGTTGCTAGATCATGTTAAGGCAAAGAGCTCAAGGGGAAGCTATGTACAAGAGAACAAAATGAAAAACAAAAGAGTAGAAGTGTAAAAATGTAAGCAAAACTTGGACAATCTAAGACCCCTCTCCCTTGCTGCCAAGTTATGATTTTATCGGCAAAAAAGAAGATTAAAAAAACAATAAAATTAAGATAAGGTGGCAGTAGGGGAGAGTATGTGAGAAACTGGGGGCAAATAGGCACTGTTTGGCCAGCCATGGGGGTGTGGTGCTCGGCCCAAATCCGAGCTCTCTGCCTCGTTTTTGGTGTGTGATCATGTGTTGTCCCCAGTATCACTTTGGTGTACTTTGTTTTATCTAATTTGACCTGGTTTGCACTCTGGGTTTGGAGGGAACAAGTAGTTATACATCACATCATACATCTTATAGCATTTAATGCGCCATTAATGCACATCACACCATGCCCACTTATGCCATGATTCATGGCTGGCCCATTATGATCCATGCCAAAAAGTCTTGTGTACACACTTGTATGTGTTGGACCATTTAGATAAAAAGTGTGTATAGAAACATGTTGCAAAAAGAAACTCATGAAGTATCGGTCGGTTTGCGGTTCTGGTTGCAGTGCCGGCTCACAAATGATATATCCATGATTTTAAGTGTATTTCCAGTATTTTGTCATGGATACCTGTAATCTGTAATACTGAGTAGACACTGGTTAATAGTACCGATATATACAAAAAATAGATAATGAATGAGCGGTATTAAAATGCAATATTCTGGTCTGACCACTATATGTCAACGACAATTGAGATACGCATATTTACTTACGTTGATGACATGCGATGTTATGTGTTGCTCGGATATGCTATATTGGATCGTCGTGTTTGAATAGACGGGGATTTTGCATGAGATGAGAGTTTTTCATTTTCATTCATGTAAAAACTTATATACAATATTCTTTTATTGGGGCACTTCCGGGGTGAGGATGATGTCACCATTGATGTATATTATTTACTTGTCCGCATTAGGATAGACCCAAGGTGGGGTGCACAAGTAATCGGGTTCTAGAGTTCAGTGGGAGACCATCTCGAGGAGTCGAGTCTGGGTCTCCAAACTCTAGAATTGGTAGGGTTGCTTGCCGCTCTCGTAGGGGGTCTAGGGATGTAGGTTTGGCTATTCATCACGACCGTGGAATCCGTGTTTTTTACTGGCTTAATTTAAAACACGCAATTCCTAGTATATCCAATATTTCATATGTGGACTTCTGCTACTGATATTCTATGATGTGATCACTTTATATGATGAGACGAATGTTGTTGTTATATATATGATATATGATAAACGTTGCTTATGTTTTGCACCTGCGCTAGTCCTGCCCGTTATGTCGTTAGTTACGTAACCTAATAGTGCATAACGGGAAACTGTGGCGAATGCGGATGTCATAAGCGTACATTATACTTTCATTTCTTTTGTGATGCTCAGGAAGCATAGATGATGGGACTTCATTAATGAGATTAATGAAAGGAAAGAAACCTAATGATGTTGTGGAATCAAATTTTCAAAATTGGTAGCTCTAGTTCCTGCTTTGTGTAGCGGTATTCCTTGTAGAATATCCAGCACCTCATTCCATAAGGAAAGAGCCGAGATCCCTTCACCAGGAGTGACTTCTTTAACGAACCTAGCAGATGCTACAACCCACTCGGTTTTTTCTTTTGATTGCTTTTCTAGTTCTTGCTTTGCATAGCGGTATTCCTTGTAGAATATCCAGAACCTCATTCGATGAGGAAAGAGCCAAGATCCCTTCACCGGGAGTGACCTTTTTAGCAAAATTAGCAAAAGACTAAAAAACACTCATTTTCAAAATCATTTGATTCTACAACGATATCAAGTTCATTACACAAAGAGTTTTCTTAAAACCTGTCGTAGCCCTCCATCATTTTAGATAAGGACTATTTAGTATTCATGCTGCGTTTGTTGGCCTTTGTCAAGGCGTAGTATGCGATAGCTGATTAGTGCTTATCTGCTAAAAGCATGTGATGCGATTGGATTAGGGTAGTCGTGCGACCTTGTTGTCCTTTGTCAAGGGTCGTGCGGGTGGGTTTAATTCAATCATGAAATGTACAGGTTTAACTTGACTAGCATCCTATGGTTTTTTGTCCTTTGTCAAGATCATAGGAGGCTAGGGGAAAAATATTATCGGGAATTTCAAGTGTTGAAATTTGCAATGTGATTGCATACCTTCTATGAGATAGTTGGATCCCGATACCCACTGCGAGTAAGAGTTACTCCTAGGAGAGTTTTGCACATTACAATTAGCCGATCAAGTAGGTATGTAGAAAGGTGTTAACGGGGTTACGCCCCTAGGAAAAAGAGGTTTATTTTAATTAGGTCCGTGCTAAAGCACGAGGAACCTCCCTCAAAGTACCGACACTAGCCTGTCCGAAAGATTGGCGAACTTGTAGGGTGTAATTAATCTCGGCAAATCTTACCTTTTAGGGTTTGAAGGAAGATTTGATAAAAACAGTGGGAGCCATCCTGATTAAATAAAATAATAACCAATCTGATCTTGCAAGAACATACACAGAGTGTTTTCTTCTCTCTCTCCGGGTAGAGACCATGACATGCATTAATCAAGATAATAATATGGATCTATTGACCGAACCCGCTTGTTATACTGAGCCGGGGAACGTTGGTTCCGCTCTATCTTATAATTGTTATAAGTCCGAGCAGGAAATAAAGGAATACCAGAATTCCCATGTCACCCAATTGAGAAAAAACATGTTGATGCATATTCTTCGGGTGTGTTCGTTACCGAGAACTGTTTCTCAGTATCCTCTAAGTCCTAGGTATGAGATACCAGATCGGGATCCCACATATGTAATATGTTACATGGGCTACAGAAAGGTAGAGAACTAGGATTGTGTGATATGTCTATAAGTGTAGAGAATGGTGCAATTGTTGCAGCCAAATCAGTTGGCAAATATCACCTGTATTACCAAGTGGTAAATATATTGATTCTTAACAAATGTTATTACATACTGAACCTGATATACAACATTACATCAGTTTCTTTATTAAGTTAAAGAAGGATATAATTCTGTATTGGAGGATAATGTTGTGAACATTTTCCTGAATCAAGAGTTGATTGGATCAGGCACGTTATGTAAATGGCATATACGTTCTAAATCAAACCACAATTTAAAGTATATAAAACACCCACAAGAGAAAAAGTTCAGAAATGAACGAATTCTTCTTGTGGTATTGTAGACTAGGTCATATCAATGCGACACAACTAGCTAAGTTACATAAGGATGAATATTTTAATCCGTTCAAATTTTCATCTTATGATACATGCCAGTCAAGGTAAAATGACCAATACTCCGTTTACTAGAAACAGAGAAAGAGTTACTGAACTCTTAAGAATGATATATAGTGATGTATATGATCCTATGTCTACAAATGCCATGGTTGGTTCCTCTTACTTCATTATATTCACTGACCATCTCTCAAGATTCGGACATACGTTCCAATTGGAACACATATCTGAAACTTTTGAGAAATTCAAGGAATATAAGCTTGAAGTTTAGAACCAGACGGGTATAAGTATTAAGTCCTTCGATTTGATCGGAGAGAGGAATACTTAAGCATGGAGTTCCTGAATTTTCTAAAAAGAGAATCGGATTCTCTCTCAGCTTACTCCTTCATGTACACCACAACACAACGGTGTATCGGGACGGAGGTATCGCGCCCTATAAGATATGGTGCACTTTATGATGAGTACTGCTGAGTTACCTGTTTCCTTTTGGGGGTTATGCGCTTGAGAAGCCGCATACCAATCGAATAGAGTTTCATCCAAATCAGTGCCTACCACTCCATATGAGATATGGAATGAGAAGAGACCGTGTCTTAAACAAGTTAAGATATGGGGCTGTCCAGCCTATGTTGAAAAGTAAAATCCGGACAAGCTCAAGGCAAGGTCAGTTCTGTATAAGTTTGTTGGATATCTCGAACATTTGCGAGGGTATATCTTCTACCACACTGAGGAGCAAAAGGTATTTTGTTTCTCAGCATGCCACCTCTTTAGAAAAGGGATTTCTTATGAAAGAAATTAGTGGTCATGAGGTAGAACTGGAAGGAGTTCCAGCTGGACAAACTAACAGCTGATGATTTGGTGAAACCGGAGAATTCAATAGTTCCCAACGAACCTCAGCCTCTCTACAGATCTAGTAGGGTTCCTCATCCGTCTGAGAGATACTACGGTTTTCTTAATGACAGTGGGAGCGAGGATTGCATCATGGATGATGATGACCCAACTAGTTTCGAGCAGGCCATCACAAGTGGGGACTCTGTGAAATAGCTGGATGCTATGCGATCTGAGATGGAACCATGTACACCAACAAAGTATGATTTTGAAAGTTGCACTTAAAGGGGTAAAACCCATCGGGAGTAAGTGAATCTTGAGAAGATTCTTGGTGTAGATGGAAAGTTGAGACTTTCGAAGCTAGACTTGTATTAAAAGGTTTTCATCAATAACCGGGTGTGGATTATGATGAAACTTTTTCTCTCGGTGGCTATGCTTAAGTCCATCAGGATTAAAGCAGGCATCGCGGAGTTGGAACATCTGTTTTGATGTGGCAGTCAAAGAGTTTGACTTCATCAAAAAGATAGATGAACTTTGTTTATACAAGAAGGTTGTAGAGAGTAAGGTTGTCTTCCACACATTGTACGTAGATGACATACTCTTGATAGGAAATGGTGTTCCTATGCTACACTCGGTCAAGCTCCTCTTATCACAATGTATCACGACCCAAAATTGGCACGTGACGACACTCAAATCACGTAATGTCTACAGGCGTAACGCAATTCAAGTAAGCCGAAAAACCAGCAATCTAAACCATCAAAAGTAGTAAGTGATAAGAACATTGCTAAAACTTTTAAAAATCTCAAGTACAAATTCTTTAAACTCCCAATTTACTTTCTTAAAAATTTTGGCAGCACCTCCTATGTAAAAACTAGCCCCAAAAATGGGTACATACAAAGATATAAGTAAAGCATCCCCAACGGGAGCAAATCCATGCCCAAAGGCGGAAAACAACCACCACAATAGATATACGACGCCGTAGCGAAGAAAAAGACGATATAAAGTGAAGCAGCAAAAAAGACCGCCAAAGTCACAAATAATATACAATATCGTCCTCACAACTCGTCTTTAAGTCAATACATGAAGTAGTAGATGGAGAGTACTAGATACAACGAATATAGAAATGAGCATCATCGGATAACCGCAAAACCCACCTATAGCAAAACTGCACACAGTCAGCCGTAGCGGTATCCACTGCAAAAGATGATACAATGTGATGAAGAAGCCCTGCCGCGACTGCTCTGAGGGACACCTGCAAACACTGTGGCACAACGGGGGTGAGTTGCCAACTCGTAAATAGTAAATAACATATGCAGGTAATCGCATGTATGCACGTACTGCGAAAATCCATCACATGCAAGCTGATAGTAATAAATGGCACTATGTATATGCAACAGTCATGAAAGGTACTCTATCAGGTACTACTAAAACATGAAGCAATGCATATCAAATAAATGCTGAGTATGGAATAAACATGTCATCCTCACGGAATCCTCATCGTGGCAGGACCAGTGTCCATCAAGACAATCTAAATCCCAATACCAAAGGCACTGCATTCTCAGATCAGCGCTCAAATCCTGTAAGTCTCATGGAACCTGAGTGTCCAACATTGACACCCGAAACATCATGAAAACATATGCCTGTGTATGTATGTATGTATGTATGTATATATATACATATATATATATATATATATATATATATAGGATATCTATTTCGTGTGTCCATCAACGACACATAAAAATCATGGAACCTGAGTGTCCAACATCGACACTCAAAAATATCATGAAATACTTGTGTCCAACATCGACACGTAAATCCTCATATATCGGTCTGAATCGGCCCCTAATCAATATCTATATAGGGCTCCGTCAGTCCGGATCGGCCCTTGGGCTCCGTCAGTCCGGATCGGCCCAGATATACATACGTCCCTCGAATCCTAAATGTCCAACACCGACACTTATGATCCACGTATCGGTTTATACGTTCCTCGAATCCTAAGTGTCCCAACACCGACACTTATGATCCACATATCGGTTTAAAACAAATTTCAGAGTGAATGCATCCAAATATCAAGTAAGGAATAAGAATACTTGCATAGATCATTATGATGATATATATATATATATATATTATATCTGTACATATATAACAGTGTCCCATACCACTTATATATATATATATATATACGTATATATCAGCGTCCCATACCACTGATATATACCCACAGGAGTAAAACGTCCAGAAAACATCATATGAAATACATATCTCAATGCGAAATCCAGGAAATATAATATATGCAACATGACACAGCAATATGAGCATATAAAGGAAAAAACCGCTATTTAACTGCAACAAGTTATTAAATATACCATGAGGTTCCTAATTTCTCCGAAATCAAATGCAACATCATATACAGGTGAACATGTAGCTATAGCCGGGTATATGTGTGAATATGTAGGTATGCAGGTATACTACCTATCATATGCGCAATCGCATAAGAATCAAAGATCCCATGTCAATGACAATACAATACCACATAGGTATATGTAACCTTAGCAAGGTAAGTGGGTATATATGTAAGTATGTATGTATGATGTACATGTAGCTATATCTCATATGTGTATATACTTGTCAATAATGATGTGATACCCTCTAGGTATAGGTGTATCTATGTCCAGTGTATATACATGTCAATAATGATGTAATACCCTCTAGGTATATATGTGTACAAGTCAATAATGACGCAATACCGTCCAGGTATATGCGTAGTTGTAGCATAGCACGGTATATGTGTGTACATGTCAATAATGATGCAATACCTTCCAGGTATATGCGTAAGCATGTAGGTATACAGGTATGCTATATCTCATATCCACAAAGAAATGAAGATCATGTCTCAATGTCCCTAACCAATACAATATCACCTATGTATAGGTGTTGTGCATGTCATGGCAGCTATCGATGGTGTGGGTGTAGCATACAATTTGTGCTCGTGCAACATGAACCGTCAATAATAGTGCAGTGTCCAATGGGTATAAGTCCCAGCACAACAAATAATAATATGAAATGAAGTTCATGCACAATCTCTATATGTGCAACACTTGTAACTAATAATCAAGTCATATAATCCATCCCAAATGCATAACGCCATGCGGGTGATTCCCCTCTAGATGTTAAATCTACTCATAGATGACCTCAAGCTAAGTAAATCCGACCACCTGCTTCCCTTTCTTCACAGCGTCCGAAGTCCCTGCTCACGATCCTAAAATTTCTCAAACACAACACATAAGACTAAATATCCTGCGCTGACACAAAGACAACGAAACGCAAGGATAACATCCACAAGATATACACATTGTGCACTCAGTACCCAAAACGCGTATAATATCGGCACAACCCTAGGTAGGAACTCAAAACGATACAATCACCCAGCATAGACCCTGATCGTACCGATCGCGTATTCACAACACTATAAATATCGTGGAAGATAATATATAACCATCGCAACGTCAAATGAAAGCCATGCCTAATTTATCCGAAAACCTAGTAAGCACTTTTTATCATTTTCGCTCAAATCTAGTAGTTTAACCAAAACCAGCGATCACAATCATTTCATAATAGCCTGATTAAACCACACAAACTCTTATTAGAATTTTAATCTCACCCATATAAGATTAGTAAAATTTTAGTTTACACTTAAGCTTAATTAGATGATTAGCAAAAATATCATTTAACAATCTCACAACTAGGTTAAGTTTTCCAAGTCTACACATCTTGATTAACCATTTCAAACCATCAAAACCCTTACTTGATCTTCACTACTCATTTCTAGAATTTCTAAACATGCAAATAAAAGCTTTATTTAAACATCTTATATGCTAGCTTAAGGTATTAAAACAACAACTAAATATTAGGGTTAGGATTTATACCTCCACTTGGTTCACAAACTTCCAAAGAGATCAACAAAAATACCCTCCAAAATGCTATCTTTCCTCATGAATCAAGCTAGGCTAAGGTTAAGGAAATATGGATACGGATTTGTATTTGAGTTTGTGGGACTATTTGGTGATTTTTGATGATTTTTAGAAGCTTCAAAGAGTGGAAATGGAGTGGGGAAAAAATGGGCAGCCGGGGGGGGGGGGGGGGGGAGGGGTCGGCCACATGAAGAAAATGAAGAAGGTTGTGGAAAAAAACAAGTTCAAAGCTCATTAAAGCCTCTCCCATCCATGCCACCTCTTAATCCAATTCATTTCTAATTAAAGTTTTCATTTAATTCACCAAAATATCTTGATATTTGTAGGATATTTGGCATGGATGGTTTAGTACTTAATCTTATGATTAAATTAGCATGGATTCTCTTTAGCATAATTAACCCAATCAAAATTGTAATTACCACTAATTAAGTGCATAATCAAAAGCTTATAATAATATTTTAATTAAGGAAAAATATTAAAGTTTACCAAAATTTTCAAGTAACAACTAAAATCCGCAAACTAGTAATTTTCTAGTTAAACTAGGTGTAGTTAAGTCTATACTGAAAAATGATCACTTCCGGGTTTTTACGGAAAAACACCGCCTATTTTACCTATTAATGGAAAATTCGTATAACGATTTCTAAAACGTTACAATCTTCCCCCCTTAAAGAAATTCGGTCCCCGAATTTAAAATTTTTACTATGCAGACCTTCAAAGAGATGCGTGCAAATCATCCACATCCCGCTCGTAGCCTCCCAAGTGATCTCCTCACTAGACGGCTATGCCAAAGAAAACCTCCACAGATTGAAAGACCTTTGACCGAAGTTTCTCCACCTGCCGATTCACTATAATTATCGACTGCTGGTGAACGAAAGATCGTGTCCAAATCGAATGGTTTGGTGCTGAATCATGTGAGAAAGGTCATGAAGGTATTTGCAAAGTATCGACACAAGAAATACAGGATGAATACTCAAAAATCTGGGCGGAAGAGCCAACTTATAGGCAACGGAACTAACTCGCTAAAGGATCTCAAAAGGACCTACAATATGGGACTAAGCTTCCCAAAACTCAATACGCCATTTCATCGGAAAAATCCGTAGGAATACATGACCTCCCACTGCGAACTCAAGTCTGCGACAACGACGGTCGGCATAAGACTTCTGTCTGCACTGGGCTGCTCTCATCCTGACCTGAATCAACTGGATCTTCTCCGAAGTCTCATGACTAGCTGGGATCCAAAAATCCTGCTCTCGCGGAGTCAGTCAAACAGACTGGCGATCGACACAACCTACCACACAAGGCCTGAAAGTTACCGTTTGAAATGTCTCCTGATAACTGTTATCCTAGGAGAACCCTATCAATGGAAAGTGACAATCCCAACTGCCAACAAACACAAGTACGTATGCACAAGCATATCCTCCAGAGTCTGTATAGTCTGCTCTGTCTGACCATCGGTCTACGGATGGAAAGCGGAGCTAAAGCTCAACCAGGTACCCAAGGCCTCCTGAAGCTTCTACCAACGACGGCTAGCGAACTGAAAGCCTCTATTGGATACAACGCATGAAGAAAACTCTGTGCAAACGCACCAATCAATCGAAAAAAAACTGAGCAAACTGAGCATAACCGGACAAAAATCACCCAAATGGAGTCACACCCGGTCTAGACTTGGGTAGACACCATAACGAAGACCATGGAGATCTGCTCCCATTCCCAACTCCGGAATGGTTAAAGATTACAACTCTCCAGCCGATCTCAAATGCTAAACCTTAGCTCGCCAAGAAGTCAGGCACCTCAAAACGAAATCTGAAACATCACTCTTCATCCCTGCCCACCCGTAACTATCTCACAAGTCACGTTACATCTTGGTGGAACTTGGGTGTGTTGGGTTCCTAGGCACACTATAGAGGTCTCACAAGGCATCAACCATGCCAATTTCAAATTTTTATGGGTGCCGAGAAACCCTAGTAAGGATCGTTGACTAGAAGTTTAGGCGAAATACGAATCTAGTTAACAACTTAACTAAAGATAAGAAGCTACAACCTTTGTAGATCCGGTTATCCACTTGCTTAGCTCCACGTAGTCGTCCCCTCGCTGTCCATCTCGAATCTCGGACTCTCGCATTGGCTTCATCGGAGAAATGAGCGGAATAGGTCGTCGGCTTCGTGCCGAAGATGATCTACGTCGAGGCTACACTGGATCAAGCTCCGACTTCACCAAGTTATGAAACTTGTGAAGAAAACACCCAAAACCACTTGGCAAGAGGTAGAGGATGAAGAAATAGGAGGTGGGTTCACTTTAGAATTGGATTTCTCACTTTAGAACTCAAGATGCCATTGATGGTGGCTAGTTTTCTTTCTTGAAGATGAAGAAGAAGAAGTAGATAGAATATGATAAGTCTTGTTAAAAGAATAATAAAAATGAATACTTATCATCTTCTAACCTTGGTTAAGTGTAGAGAATAGACCATGGTCAAGTGAGAATGGTTAGGGTTAAGTATGAAGACAAAATGGTCACATTAGTCAAA
This sequence comes from Agapanthus africanus, assembly GCA_030015575.1. Lineage (NCBI taxonomy): Eukaryota > Viridiplantae > Streptophyta > Magnoliopsida > Asparagales > Amaryllidaceae > Agapanthus > Agapanthus africanus. The sequence continues at coordinate 39,439,203 of JASDDO010000016.1, read as the reverse complement.
CCTTCTTGAAGCTTCAACAAGCTTCATGTTAGAATGAAACCATTTTGTTTTCTTTTATTTATTTATCAAGAAAGAATAGATAAATAAATAAGTAAATGAATTAAAACCCTAACTATTATCATAACCATGGTATAAGTCTTAACACAAAACCAAAATTCATGCATCATCAAACATGATACAATCAAGTGCACAAAAGTATATCACATATACAACTTGTGAACTTCAAGTGAGAAAATCCATTTAAAGTGAACCAATAATAGTTAATGCAAAGCAATATATCAAATATATAATTATACATTAAATCATTAAATCAACATTTGATTCAATGATCCGGTCATGTCGCACATAACCGACTAGTATCCAATGTATCGATTTATCGAATCAATGATTCGATAACTAGGTCATATCGCATACAACCAATCGAAACATTCATCGCGAGAATGAAATGCGGTATCACATACACGCATTATTCTCGGTCCCGCACATGTCTCATATGCGCTCCTATTTCGTTTCGCTTGAGCCAGGAAACCTCTGTGTAGGACTCGAAAGACTCGTCAATACGCCGGTAGCAGATGATGATCATATCAAGCACCCACAAGCCGCAAGCGGTCTGCTAAACGTAACGGCCACCCGGGTATTAAGCGATCAGAAGATCGACGAGCTAGCCCGCTCACACTCCTGTGAATCTAGCCAGTAACACTTACCATACAGTCCGGTCTGTTCATCTGATATGTCGCATATCAAGTTTAGGGGTGGTAAACGTCAGACCCCAATAACCGATAAGTCGTGCCGATGTGAGGCTCATAACGGGTCGAGAAACTACTGGTAACACTTACCAGCAAATCTCTGATCAGCCCTGGCCAGGGACTTCCCTGTTACGGCCAATCGAGCACAGCGCAATATCAACCCCCAATACCGGGAGAGACGAAACCCCTCCTATCGCTCATTGCCTCCATGTGACTCGGGACTGTACCCAAAGACCACCGTTTTGCATGCCCTCATGGACGTGGTAAGGTGGAGATCAAAGCACAGTGGGAATCACACAAGACACTATGACGATCTCGGGTCTACAGACTAACCTGTACAAGTGTCACCTGAGAACTGCCATCTGACGTGAGGTATAATACCATCTGGGAGTTCTCGGCGAGTCTGTCCAGTGTACCCAGTCTCCACTGAGCACCCGTATACGATCTCTGATGTCAAACACCAATGGATATGGGATCATCCATCGCCCATCTCATGGGTCGAGAAGCGTATACGCTAGTCTACTCTGGTATATCGATGCCCCGTCTCGATACACCCACGACTAGGGACCTTGAAGGATGTACTTATGGACTACCATGTCCCCACTAGTATGATCTGCATCATAGTCCAGGCAGTCAAGTACACATCCTAAGGGCTTTACCAACATGTAACTAAAAGACAGTTTAAAGAGACTAGTGTACATGTTAAGATAAAGAGTAACCAGATAGCATACTATCATATCGAGCAAGAAAGTCATCTCTATATATGTCCAAGCATCCAATATAATATACGTCATCTGTACAATACTGGCCTCTAGGGCATACATACAACTAACAATCTCCCACTTGCACTAAGGCCAGCTGCTGTAGTATCGCATACCGAGCATCCCGAAGAGTCTCTCAAGCTGTATCTGGGGTATGGCCTTCGTGAGTGGATCCGCCGTGTTGTTCTTCGTGTCAACACTCCTGACCTTGATCTCCCGGCGATCAACTATCTCCCGGATCAGGTGATACCGCCTCAGAATATGCCTGGACCGCTGATGGGACCTGGGTTCCTTGGCCAAAGCCACCGCTCCATTGTTATCGCAATAGAAAGGTATTGGATTCTCAATGGATGGAACCACTTCAAGTTCACTAATGAACTTCATGATCCAGTCAACCTCTTTGGCAGCATCGTTGGCAGCGATGTATTCAGCCTCCATCGTCGAGTCTGCCACAGTTTCCTGCTTGGAACTCTTCCAGCTAACCGCCCCTCCGTAAAGGGTAAAGACAAATCCCGACTGCGATTTAGAGTCGTCCTTATCACTCTGGAAGCTCGAATCGGTAAAGGACTCCACTTGGAGTTCACCGTTACCATACACCAAGAGCATCTCTTTAGTCCTTCGCAAGTACTTGAGAATGCTCTTCACAGCTGTCCAGTGACTCTCTCCAGGATCAGCTTGATACCTGCTCACTACATTTAGTGAGTATGCAACATCGGGTCTGGTACATAGTATCACGTACATGATAGAGCCTACAGCCGAAGCATAGGGTATCCCTTGCATGCGAGCTCTCTCCAAATCAGTCTTGGGAGACATCTCTTTGGAGAGAGTGACTCCAGAG